>CM075998.1:2442878-2706525 GCA_038087875.1 Malacoraja senta
CGTTTCGGCCCGAAATGTGCCTATTTCCCAAGGTTTCGGCCCGAAACGTTGCCTATTTCCTTCGCTCCATAGAATGCTGCTGCACCCGCTGAGTTTCTCCAGCACTTTTGTCTACCTTCGATTTTCCAGCATCTGCAGTTCCTTCTTAAATGCTAGTTCTCTTCAGTGACTTTTCTGTGGCTGGCAGACAAACCACTACTGACCAGCCACCTTCTACTAAAGACCCCAGATACCTGGGCAGGAGAGTGAAGGACATCTCTTTCATGTGTCACCTAAGTGGTCAATAAATGCAGAAGACTGCACGTTGAAATGTCTACCTACAGTGCACGCATTTTCCATTTAAAGTCTCGGCTAAAGTTCCACACTTAAATTTAGCCAAGAAGCTGCACCTATGTTAACAATAGATGTACACAAACTGACTCCACTGACGTTTTCATGAGGGAAATTTAATCTAACAATTAGTGTGAAGATTTGATTAGCGTGTCCGGCTTAATATGTTGCTGACATGGATATTGAATTATTAATTCAACTCCACAAAGAGTAGGAGTTATTCCTGGAGCTTGTATGATTTTTAAATTTTTTTTTTTTAATGTCTGTGTTTCTCTTGCCGCCGTGCCTCGAGAAGGGGCACCTTATCAGCTAGTTTCCTCCACTTCCTTGTGTGCCAGCCAGGGTAATGGTTGTGTGGACAGAAGTGTTTTCTTGGCAGAGTGCAAGCTCGACCGAGGCAGAGAGGCCAAGCCTGCCGCTGCTCTCCAACGCCGGAGCGGCACAGCCGCCTTACAAACGCACTTTGTGCTGCTCCACACACACACAGACAGACCTTCAGTGTTCCACTTTGCTCCTTGTAGTGTGAGGAGGAAGGGAGAGAGAGAGAGAGAGAGAGAGAGGGAGGGAAAAAAATTCCACCGAGCCTTGCAGACTGCAGAATGTCGACCCTGCAGCAAGCCCCAGGAACAGAGGCTGTGCCTCAGGTAACTGCTCTGTGGGAGGAGTGGGAGGAAGGGGGGGGGGGGGGTGGGGGGGTGGGTGAGTTTAGGGTGGGGTTGCTGTTTTTATTCCAAAAAAAATAAACCCAGGGCTTTGCTGCTGTGAGCTTGCGTCAGGACGGGAGATTGAGGAATTCTTAAAAGCTCTGTGACTTGTAAATGTGGCCCAGGAGAGCGAGTGTTTGGGAGTGTTTTAACTCTTTTGGACTGCTTTGTGAAGGGGAGCAAGGTTTATGTACTGACATGCTCGCATTCTGGAAGTGCATGCTTGCTGTTAATAGCAGTGCCTGACAGGATGCTTTGGAAATTCTTCTGCACGACGAAAGCAGTGTCCTGGTGAAACCGACTCTCATGGTAATTCCACAGACTTAATCTTGACTCTTGTTGCACTTGTGCTGTTTGTAAAATTGCTGCTTTCTCTGCTCGACGGGACATCTCGGTGAGGTGGGTCTGTGAAGAGGGATAGCAGCTCTAAGGCTGCAAGGGATTAATCATTAAACTAGGTGAGCGAGGTAGGAGCGTTTAGTTTGTTTTGCTGTGTTTTCTGTCAGCATGCCAGTGGTAGATGGAACATGAGGCACATAGGAGTTGACATCAAATCTCCCCATGGCCTACTGGGGAATTGTCCCTCTGACTCGAGGGTTCAGAGACAAAAGTGGGACCTGGGGGGTTGATCCGACAGAAGCGGGGATCTTGCCTTGAAGCAAATGTAAATGTGTGCAGGTGGCATGTTTGTCAGCGAGCTGTGGGCAAGAGGGCAGAGGAGGTTTCCTTTCCTTGCGTTTGCAGGGTTGGGTATATGAGGACGCATCCAACTTGTAAATGTCACCTTCCTTGCCGGTGTGAAAGCAGGACACTCACTACCTGTTGCAATGTGTTTTGCTAATGATACCAATGTGGTAGCACTTGGCTTCTGTGGGCACTAGAGTATATATTAAAAAATTAAAAAAAGTACTGGAAGAATTCGGCAGGTAGGCAGCATCTGTGGAAGGTAATGGACAGACGACGGGGTGGGTCATTTCTGACTGAAGAAGGATCCCGACCCAAAACGTCGTCTGTCCATTTTCCTCCACAGATGTTGCCTGACCCGCTGGGTTCCTCCAGCACGTTGCGTTTTGCTCCAGATTGCAGCACCTGCAGTTCCTTGTGTCCCGGTGGGTACTAATTGTTTGCTCGTGCTCTGGCAACTTGCTATTCTTTGCCACCCTGTACTGGGATGATGGAACAGGAGATTGATTTCCCAGGATGCTAAAAAAAGTCCTGCGGTCCTCGTTGAAGAACCATGAACAGCCTGGGAAGAGGTGAGGGTGGAGGGAGAGGGGGTGGGGGATGGAGGCTACTGGGTTAAAACGATCGATCCTGTCCTTATGAAATCCTTTTCAAGCCCTCTCCTGGCTATCATCGTTTTTTTGTTGTTGAAGGGTATTACTGTTGTCTTAGTTATAAAAGGGCCTCTCTCACTCTGAATGGGCGAGGTCCTCTTTAAGCCACTACAGTGCCTTCATTATATCACTGGGATGGAAACTGTTACTGTAGCCTTGACATGAGACCTGTTACACAATGTGGGCATTTTTTTCCCCCTGAAATTCCCTCTGATTTATTGCCGTAGGGCACCTTTGTAAAGAATGGGTGGATTTTTCAGTACATTAAATGCATTAGTCATAAATGTATGACATACTGCCAAAAATCACGTAATAGGCCCTATTGAAATCTAAGCTGGGATGATTTCTTCTTCTTTCATGGAAAATTAAATCCTTCTCATTAACCCTTTCCTTGGCGCAGACCTCTGTTCACCAGGCTGGCGCTCCATGCAAGCCTGTTGAGATCAACGAAAGCCCACGTTCCATCTCTCGGGCCTGTGATGGGCCCAATAATTTCTTTCTCAGGGAAGATTGGATAGAGTTCAGAAGCAGCTGAGTTCTCGGGAAGAGAAGGAGGCCAGTGGGATGTGTGTGTTCAACTGCCCCTTGCGAACAGATTGCTCGGAGGTCAGTGCACCAAGCGACGGTTGTGGCTGACAGAATTTCTCTTTGTTGCACATTAAGGTTTCTCCATGTGGTCCCAACACGGTCCTTGTATTTCACTGCATCAAGACAAGTTATACCATCTGGCAAATGCTTCTATGTTAGGTTCATAGAGGTATCAGCAAGAAAGGAAGGAAGCAAGGATGTTATATTGAACCTTTATAAAATACTAGTCCAACCACTGGATTATTGTCGAGGAAGGAACTGCAGATGCTGATTTGCACCGGAGATAGACACAAAATGCTGGTGTAACTCAACGGGACAGGCAGCATCTCTGGAGAGAAGGAATGGGTGACGTTTCGGGTCGAGACCCTTCTTCAGAAGGAATGGGTGATAATTTGGGTCAAGACCCTTCTTCAGAAACGTCACCCATTCCTTCTCTACAGTGATGCTGCTTGTCCCGCTGAGTTACTCCAGCATTTTGTGTCAAGCAGGGACAGTGTGTAGCAGGAGCAGGACCTACTATAGTGGCCATTATGAAAAATGCAGGACTTGATACTGGTACAGCAGGACTTTGAAAGCATTGCTGAGGGAAAGGAATGAAGACGGTTTAGTCCACATCTTGTCTGTCTTTTAGCCAAGGGGACAGTCTTATAAAATTCACTAAAATTGCCTTTTGTTGTCTGTTTATTATGGACCCCTGGAGGTTAAAGATGTTCTGCAGCAATCTCTGCTTGCCGCAAAGTGGCAGCAGATTCGGAGAAGTGAACTTGGCGGATTAGCTCGGAGGCCTTTTCGGGGCAAGAATTGGCCTTCATGTTCTGTACCAGTGCTGCCCTGTTGCTGCTGTGCGTGAGGGACAGTGGATAAGTGCGTTAATGAGACCTCTGCATCTGCCAGCAACATCTGGTTGTAAAGGCCCCATGGGTGATCTGAGGCAACAGCTGCTGACACCATTCACTCTGAGAGGTCAAAGGAGGACCAGGTGGTTAAGGCCCTTTGTACCAGAGGAAGCCTTAAGGGGAAAGGAAAGTGTTGGAACTGAAATCTTCCCACATAAATTTGGACTTGAAAACAACAAGCAGTCACAATATCCAAGTTACTGCATTTTATAACATTAGGGCTAAGATGCTGGGTGTACCTTGTGATTGATGCCACCTTATGTTACCCTTGCTCCTGACATCCAAAAAGCTTTTATTTAACGTACGATCAATCCATGTTTCCAATTGTTTCATGCCTTTCGTGGGTGAAAGGATGTTGAGTGTGAGGCAGATGGCAAACACAGTGAGCTGTGCCCATCCCTGCGGGCGGAGAGATGCTTTCAGCCGCCCAACCCCGTTCCTGTTTCCTCCAATGAATGTGACAGGAGGCATGGCTGCAAGCCTTGTTCTGTTCTGAATTTGCGGAGGCTTGGCGATCGTTTCGCCGAACACCTCCGCTCGGTCCACATTAACCAACCTGATCTCCCGGTGGCTCAGCACTTCAACTCCCCCCTCCCATTCCGAATCCGACCTCTCTGTCCCGGGTCTCCTCCATGGCCAGAGTGAGCACCACGGGAAATTGGAGGAACAGCACCTCATATTCCGCTTGGGCAGTCTGCACCCTAGTGGCATAAACATTGACCTCCAATTTCCGGTAGCCCTTGCTGTATCCTCCCCTTCTCAGCTCTCCCTCAGCCCTCGGGCTCCTCCTCTTCCTTTTTCCTTTCTTTTCCCCGCCCCCCCCCCCCCCCCCCCCCACCCGCCCTCCATCAGTCTGAAGAAGGGTTTCGGCCCGAAACGTTGCCTATTTCCTTCGCTCCATAGATGCTGCTGCACCCGCTGAGTTTCTCCAGCACTTTTGTCTACCTTCGATTTTCCAGCATCTGCAGTTCCTTCTTAAACACATTGCAATGTGAATTGTTATGTAGAGCATTGCGGGCCATTAATGGATTCGACTGGGCTTATATATAGGGGTTTTTTTTTGGCTTCAAGGGTGGGTTATAGAGTCTGAGTTAGGGCGCTGAAGGCTCTTTGCCAGGGTGCTGGCTCTTGTTTCCATAGGCTGGCATAGGAGGGTCAGTTTTCCAGATAACATAGTCTTCACGCACAGATGGCAAACACTCACAGTCTTTGTGTGAGCTTGAGTTGGGGTGAAGTGTGTTGGAAGACTGTTGGAACACAGCAAGGAGCTGGAGTTTACAAGAGGGTGAACATGAGCAGATGAGTCTGACACTGTTCATTCCTTGCCCTCACAAGCCTGCACGTTCCAGCAGTCGTTAGTTTGAATTCAGGAGCAGCAGCATTTTCAAACCGCCTCTTCGTGTTTGCTCCTCTCACTCCCTTTGCCCAGAGATCCATTAACTCTCACCCAGTGCAGAACAACGGTTGACCCTGGCTCCCCGCTGTTCTGTACATCCTGAAGGACTGCAGTGGTTCAAGCTCACCTCCGCCTTCTCAAGGGCAATTGGGAAAGAACAATAAATGCTGGCCTTGTAGCATTGAACGTGCCCTGAAAAATGAATAAAATCCGGCCTCCAAAGAATGGCATTGAACACACAGCATGAAACCCACTTTTCACGCAATGTCAAGCCTTCACGCTGAAGAATTCATTCTTTAAATGATACTAAGACAGTCGTTGTGGAATCGAAGTGGCAGGGGCAGACTGGCCTGTTGGCAGCGTGCCTGGCATTTTTCCAGTGTGGGCGAGGATCTTGCCACCAATCTGTACTTGCCAAGTTTAGGCTGGGACTTGTTCAAGTCATTGCACAAAATGTTTGTCCTCACGTCTGTACAATAGCAGGCAGGCTAACAGACCCTTCCTGATGTGCATCTGCTTTCTGTCCATTCAGTCATGACCTGCAAACAATTTCTGTTGAAGAGGTGCTCAGCAAACCAAATTAATTGACTGCTCCCAAGAGGCAATAACCTACCCTGTACATCAGGGCATCATCAGTGATGCTAAACTGTATCTTCCTATAGTTTGCAGCATCTGTAACCAGTTGAATTATTGAAACTGAGATTGGATTTATTTATGCTAATCTAGAGTCAGGCTCCACTCTAAGTGCAGTGTTGTGATGAAGTGGAGTCTGGTTTTCTTGAAGTTCCCTTCCTGTTTATTCAGACATGACTATGAGGCTGGGCTGTACAGGAAAATGACAGTAAGTAAGAATTGTGGACCAAATCCACTTGTTTGGCAATAATTATTTTGATTCCCAACTTAGTGAACCAGTCTGAAGAAGGGTCTCGACCCAAGACGTCACCATTCCTTCTCTCCAGAGATGCTGCCTGTCCCGCTGAGTTACTCCAGCACGGTGGCACAGCGGTAGAGTTGGTACCTTACAGCGCCAGAGACCCGGGTTCAATCATGACCTCTGGTGCTGTCTGTACGGAGTTTGTACATTCTCCCCGTGACCGCATGAGTTTTCTCCGAGATCTTCAATTTCCTCCCACACTCCAAAGACGTATGGGTTGGTAGGTTAATTGGCTTGGTAAATTGTCCCTAGTGTGTGTAAGATAGTGTTAATGTGCAGGGATCACTGGTCGGTGCGGACTCGGTGGGCTGAAGGGCCTATTTCCGTGCTGTATCTCTAAACTAAACTAGTGTGTGAATGGGCGATGGCTGGTCAGTTCAGACATGGTGGGCCGAAAGGCCTGTTTCCGTGCTGTATTGCTAAACTGAACTGTTTTGTGTCTATCTTTAATGAACCAAGAATTCGACCGGACCAGATTTGTTCTACGAGCAATGATTTGCTTTCCTGTTTCTCAGCAGTGTATTCTGCAGGTTGTGCTGCATGCATCCTGGGTTAGATTCTGGGCACTCGCTCCCCAGATGGCAATTGAATGAAGAGACTTTGGGGTCATGGGCCATCAACAAGATGCACAAAACATTCTGTGCCATCAGGATCTGCAAGTTGCATTGCTCCTGCTTATCTACCATCCTTTTCAATCTCTACTGCGTCTCCAACCAGATCCACACTTCCAAATCTGTAGAAGGTTATCTTCCTCATTTATATTTTTCCCTCTGGAAAGTTTCAAGACTTGTCAAGTGCTAGAAAAGGGTCAAGGCGTCCATGCTTGGAATGTGTAGGAAGGAGCTGCAGATGCAGATGCTGGTTTAAACCGAAGATGGACACAAAAAGCTGGAGTAAGCCAGCGGGACAGGCAGCGTCTCTGGAGACAAGGAATAGGAATAGACTGAAGAAGGGTCTCGACCCAAAACTTCACCTATTCCTTTTCTTCAGAGATGCTGCCTGTCCCACTGAGTTACTCCAGCATTTTGTGTCTATCTTTCATGCTTTGTATGCTTCTTTAACCCTGGCCCTGTTCCATTGTCGATTGAACTGAATGGGCAGCATGTCAGTGGACAGCCCTGATAGTCACCGTGCATGCTATAGGATGAAAGTGCAATCAGCACCATGAAACAGCCTGAAGATGGGGAACAAGAGCTGGTCCATGCAATCTTGTGCTTTCTATGTATAATTGCGGAACTCAGAGGCCAGTTCTGAGCTTGAGACATGTCTTTTAATCAGAGATGAATTAAGTTAGTGGTTTGGCAGAGGCCAGTTTAGTTTAGAGATACAGCATGGAAACAGGCCCTTCGGCCCACCGAGTCTGTGCTGACCAATGATCACCCGTACACTAGTTCTATGTTTACATTAGACTTTAGAGATACAGAGGGGGGGGGGGGGGGGAGGCAGTGAAACAGAGCAGAGACTTCGGTCTTGTTTTTATTAGCGATACAATGTAGAAACAGGCCCTTCGGCCCACCGAGCTCGTGCCGACGGACACTAGCACTATCTTACACACTAGGATCAATTTACAGAAGCCAATCAACCTACAAACCTGCACGTTTTTGGAGTGCGGGAGGAAACCAGAGCACCCGGAGAAAACCCACGCGGTCACAGGCAGAACGTGCAAACTCCACACAGACCCTCTCAGTTCGAGGGAAAATTGTGCCTGGGAAATATCGGAGGGAATTGTGGACCAGAGGCGACCACTGGACTTATTTTGATGTTTGACATGGGTCATTGTGAAATTTCTCATTTTCATTCACCCCCTACCCAAATACCTCGTTTCGTCTCTCCCTGGAGGTCACATTACCTGACCTACATTTTCCCAGCACTTTTTTGCTTTTATGCTGAATAAATGACCTTTGGGATTAGCCATGCTGGAGCAAACTAGATGTTTTTGAATAACTGCTATTGATTTTTCATTCCAGGTTTATTTAATTACTTAGCAGGGTTTGAACTTGTGTCTGCAGGTCACTGGGCCAGGCCTCTGGATGCTCGCCCAGTAATCTAATCACTGTGCCATACCCAGCCAAAAGAGACCTTTAGTATATTAATAGATGGCTGCATTCATCTGACCTCCCACCCAGCTGCTATTATAACTGAAGCTTTGAACTGTTTCCTTTCATTTTACTTGTTAAACCCCTGTCCCACGGTACGAGTTCATTCCAAGAGTTCTCCCGTGTTTGCCCTGATTCGAACTCGGAGATTTATGGTAATGGCCACTCGTCGGTACTCGGGGCTCTCGTGGACATTTATCATCATGTTGAAAAATCTTCACGAGTCTTCCCGTGCTTACCTGCCGTTAGCGCTAAGAGACGTCCCCAAGCTCCGACGTACCCGCTACGTTCATTCTCCGTGCTTACCACGAGTTTGATTTTTTTTAAACTCGGGAGAGCTCTTGGAATGAACTTGTACAGTGGGACGGGGCTATTACTTGGGTCTTACTCACTCGCTTGTGGGGGAATGAGCAGGGAGATCTTTTACCAAGCATGATGGTGTCAAATCTACAGCTGTGAGCCAGCAACCTGTATCACCTCCCTCCCCATCTCCAATCCCATTGAAGTAACGGATGGACCTGTGCCAACATTAGCCCCCAGTAATTCCACCAGTTGGGTTGAAAGGCGGTTGAATTAAAACTCTTTCCCTCCCACCTTTAAGGAGAGATAAGCCTACCTTGGAAGTAGTTCTTCAGTCTGAAGAAGGGTTTCGACCCGAAACGTTGCCTATTTCCTTCGCTCCACCGATGCCGCCTCACCCGCTGCGTTTCTCCAGCATTTTTGTCTACCTCTGAGAAGATTCACTTGGTTGCTGGGTCCCCAAAAGGCCGCCTGTCCATTCCCCTCCACAGATGCTGCCTGACTCGTTGAGTTTCTCCAGCACTTTGTTTTTTGCTCAAGATGACAGCATCTGCAGTTTGTTGTGTCGGCCCGGTATCTTGGATCAACTGTAAAGTGTGACTTTAATATCAGAGGGATTTGCTTCAGTGATGCTAGACTGTGACCTTATGCCAATAACGGCCGTTGGATGTGAGGCTGGTACTAATGCATGTCTCTCTTCTGTTGCACAGCCTGGTAAGGTCGACCCCCCAACTACACACAGCTTCAAGGAGAAGACATTTAAGAAGAAGAAGCACTGTGTAGCATGCAAGCAGCCGATCACGTCCCAGGGGATCTTTTGTCGCGGTAGGTGAAGCCCTGGCAGCAGAATTTCTGCCAATTCCTGAAACTTCAAACTGTTTTCCAAAGGGAACGAGTCCATCGGTGTCGGACACTGGTTCAGTTTTCTCATCGGTTGTCTTTTGGGAGAGACATTACACTGTGGAATTCTCTGCCACAGAAGGCAGTGGAGGCCAATTCACTGGATGTATTCAAGAGAGAGTTAGGGCTAACGGAATCAAAGGAATATGGGGAGAAAGCAGGAACAGGGTACTGATTTTGGATGATCAGCCATGATCATATTGAATGGCGGGGCTGGCTTGAAGGGCTGAATGGCCTACTCCTGCACCTATTTTCTATGTTTCTATGTCTGTCCTCTCAGGTGGAAGTGGTGCCATCTTAAAGAAGAGCAGGGGAGTCCTCCTGGAGACCCGAGGCCAGTGTGTTTCCAACATGACACCTGTAACCTCACTTCACCTCAATGGCTGTAAAGGGCTTTGGGGCTCTCTGACAGGAAGGCGAAAAGGACTTTTGAAAAATGAGCCCGTTAAAAATATGACTGCCCTTTCCGTCTTCTGTAATTGCCCTTCCCCCTTCCCCCCAGGTCAGGCATCAACTATGATGGATGCAGAAACATAGAAAAATAGGAGCAGGAATAGGCCATTCGACCCTTCAAGCCAGCACCGCCATTCAATATGATCATGGCTGATCATCCCCAATCGGTACCCCGTTCCTGCTTTTCCCCCATATCCCTTGATTCCTTCAGCCTAGAGAGCTAAATGGATGTTGGTCACGTGCTTTCCTGCAGGCCTGTGCTGGCTCGACTAATTTGACTCTTGAACTTTGTTTGCCTTTGGCCTTCAGCTTTCCGGCAACAAGGGTTATTTCGTTTCACTTTAGCTTATTGTCACGTGCACCGAGGCACAGTGAAAAGCTTTTTGTCGCGTGCGGTCCAGTCAGCGGGAAGACAATATGGAAAGACAATAACGACGAGAAAGACAATAAAGGGTTTATGGGAATTGCAGGGGAATGAAGCGGAGACACAAGCGACTGCAGATGCTGGAATCTGGAGCAAATCAAAGAGTGGCTGGCGGAAATCAGGAGGACAAACAGCATCTGTGGACGGAAATGGAGAGTCAATATTTTGGGTCAAGATCCTTCTTCACTCTCTTGGTCTCACCCCTGCCACAGATACATTCACCCACCCCATCTACTGCACCTCCCTCCACCTCATCTACTGTATCCATTGTTCAAGATGTGGACTCCTATACATCGGCGAGACCAAACGCAGACTGGGCGATCATTTCGCTGAACACCGTCGCTCAGTCCACCTGGACCTACCTGATCTCCCGGTTGCTAAACACTTTAATTCCCCTTCCCACACTGACCTTTCCGTCCTAAGCCTCCTCCATTGTCAGAGTGAAGCCAAATGCAAATTGGAGGAACAGCATCTCATATTTCACTTCGGCATCTTAAAACCCAGGGTTTTGAATATTGATATTGGAGAAAATATTATCTGCTGCAAAAATGAGATGCAAACAGATAATGCACAGCACACCAGTTACCTTCGGAGAGGGGGGAGAGGGGGGAGAGAGAGAGAGAGACTTAAAGTAACCCCTGTACTCCCTGTCTCTACATCCCTCCCCCACCCAAGTCACACCAGGTTTCCCTTCTCACCTAGCAAAGCTAACAATGGCCTGTTTCCTTCATCATTGCTATTTTTTTTGCAGATCTTTCATTCATTTGTTCTATATCTCTCTACATCACCGTCTATATCTCTCGTTTCCCTCTCCCCTGACTCTCAGTCTGAAGAAGGGTCTCGACCCGAAACGCCACCCATTCCTTCTCTCCAGAGATGCTGCCTATCCCGCTGAGTTATCTCCAGCTTTTTGTGTCGATCTTCAATTTAAACCAGCATCTGCAGTTCCTTCCTGCACCACCCCCTCCCCCACTGTTCCGTTCTCTCCAACTCTCCTTCTTTTATTTCTACGTTTTCTAGTTCAGACGAAAGGTCAGCCCGGAAACATCAACTCAGTTTCTAGCTTCACATACTCAGTGTAACCTCCTGAGCATTTAAGGCGTTCCCTACTTGCATACTCGAGAGCAGCACACTAGCTCCAGCAAAACTAACATCTGATAATGCCTGCATGACAATGTCAAATACCTGAAGTTTATAGAGCAGCTGTGATAGGCGTGAAAACAAAGAGAGTTTTAAAGAGAATACCATATATCTTGATATCACTGGGGAGATCACAGCAGCGGGAGTAAAAAGACTACATTTTTTATCCCCTCCTCTCTTGCTCTCTCTCTCTCTCTTGCTCGCTCTCTCTCTCTTGCTCGCTCTCTCTCTTGCTCTCTCTCTCTCTCTCTCTTGCTCTCTCTCTCTCTCTCTCTTGCTCTCTCTCTCTCTCTTGCTCTCTCTCTCTCTTGCTCTCTCCCTCGCTCAATTTCTCTCTCGCAATCTCTCTCGCAATCTCTCCCTCTCTCTCTCGCAATCTCTCCCTCTCTCTCTCCCCCCCCTCTCTCTCTCTCTCCCCCCTCTCTCTCTCCCCCCTCTCTCTCTCTCTCTCTCTCTCTCTCTCTCTCTCCCTTTCCCTCTCTGAAGGTAACTGGTGTGCTGTGCATTATCTGTTTGCATCTCATTTTTGCAGCAGATGATATTTTCTCCAATTTCCGGCCTTCTAAATGGGCTCTGGATCCTATCAAATGGAATTAATCAAAGTGGCTGGTCATTAACTGGGCTGTTTTTTTTAAACACTGGAAAGTCCCTGCCTGTAACTTGCTGAGTGAAACATCCTGCCTTACAGTAAATGCTCCTCGCTCCCACCCCTTGAGCTGTTTAATCAGTCATGCAACAAATGGGGGTTGAAGTTGGCAGCAAGTTCCTCTCAGGGGCCTCGACCCGAAATGTCACCCATTCCTTCTCTCCAGAGTTGCTGCCTGTCCCTCTGAGTCACTCTGGCGTTTTGGTCTGAAGAAGGGTCTCGACCCGAAACGTCGCCTATTCCTTCGCTCCATAGATGCTGCCTCACCCGCTGAGTTGCTCCAGCTGTTTTGTCTACCTTCCAGCTTTTTGTATCTATCTTCTCTCAATGGAAGCAGGCCATTGATGACCAGTGTGACATTCAGACTTGGATGTCCTGTAAGTGGTTGGAGCTTAAAGCATTGGTAAATTGGTGAAAACAACAGAATAGTGCAAGGTTGTAGCGCAAAATCTGACTTGTGCAAAAGAATATTAAAGTCCGATAACGGAATAACTGAGCGAGGTAGAATTAAGCGTAAGAGTAAGTGGCAGCATCTCCAGGAAGAGGGTGTGAAAGAGGTGCTTGGTTCAGTAGTCTAATAGCAGTGGGAGAGAAGTTATTCTTCAGTCTGGACATCCGAGCTTTCAAGCTCCTGTATCTGCCAGATGGAAGAGAGAAAAGGGAATGGCTGGGTTGACCGGCATCCTTGATGATACTTCCAACCTTCCTGATACAACTTGCCATGAAAATGGACTGGATGGAAGGAAGTGATGATCCTGCAATGGACTGGGCTGTGTTCACCTCTCTCTGCAGGTTCAGGCAGTTAAGAGCAGAATAGTTGGCGTACCACACCGAGATGCATCCTGTCATAAGAAAGTTGTCTAAGAAAGTTGTCTCAGTTGCCTAAGAAAGTAAATGCGCTGATACGCTTTCTTGATCACTGCATCAGTGTGGAGCTACCAGGTTAGGTTGCTGGTGGTATGGATGCTGAGGAACTTGAAGCTGTCGACCTCCTCTACAGCAGCTCCGTTAATGTGGACAGGGTTGTGTTCGCCCTCTCTTGCTTCGGTCAACAATCAACTCTTTTGTCTTGCGGACTCTTAATTGCCCTGACACCATGACGCTAAGTTCTCGATATCTTTCCTGTCCTTCATTTCATCTTTGTTGTTGACCTGGTCGACCACAGTGGCGTCATTGACAAACTTAAGGATTGAGCTGGAGTTGTACTCGGCCGTGTAATCGTGGGGCTACAGGGAATAGAGCGAGGGACTGAGCTCACAGCCCGGCGTGGCACCATTGTGGATGGTCAGGGTGGAGCAAATGTTAGAACCAATTCTAACCCACTGAGGTCCTCTGGTCCAGAAGGCCAGAAGCCTGTTGCAGATGAAGGCCGCAAGACCAAGGTGCAGGAGTAGGTGTTCTTAATGTCACGGTGAGAAGATAGAGGAATGGGTGACCAGAAACTTGGTCAATGAGGAAGGCAATGAAGAGGTGGAGAACTTGAGGGAGGGGATTCCAGAGCTCGTGCCCATGCTGTCAATAGTGGAGCAATGAAAATCAGGATTTAATAAGGCCCAAATTGGCAGTGGATAACAATCATGGAGGCTTATTGAAATGATGATGATGATGAGGGGGAGAGAGGAGGGGGAGAGAGGAGGGGAAGAGAGGAGGGGGAGGAGGGGGAGAGAGGAGGGGGAGAGAGGGGCATGAGAATTGTTTAAATGGAGGTATTGATCAATCAGGAGCCATGGTAGGGCAGGCAAGAGATCAGTACAAGCTCGGGCACAAATAGTAGAGTTGTGGATGTGGGAAGGTGGCTAGGGATGCCTTGGGAGAAATTATTCGGTGGATAGCTGTGGATGAGATTTCGCCAGGGGAGGCAGAGGAGAGCGGAGTTGTGCAACTGCACTGTGGTGGCAATGGGTCGTCTAAATGATAGCATGGTGAGGAGGCAGCCCCGTAATTCTCGAACTTTGCCTAAACACTCTGGTTCATCCTCAGACACGACCAGAGGAGGGAAAGAGACACTTGTTGGCAAGCAGAGTTTAGTTTAGTCTGAAGAAGGGTCTCGACCCGAAACGTCACCCATTCCTTCTCTCCAAAGATGCTGCCTGTCCCGCTGAGTTACTCCAACATTTTTGTGTCTATCTTAGTTTCATTTAGTTTTGTTTAGAGATACAGCGCGGAAACAGGCCCTTCGGCCCACCGAGTCCGTGCCGACCAACACTATCCTACACACACCAGGGACAATTTACATTTAAACCAAGCCGATGAACCTACAAACCTGCACGTCTTTGTAGTGTGGGAGGAAACCGGAGATCTCGGAGATCGTACAAACTCCGTGCAGACAGTGCCCGTAGTCGGGATCCACCCGGGTCTCGGGCACTGTAAGGCAGCAACTCTACCGCCACGCCACTGCGCTGCCCAGATTTCTGTGAGGAGCTGCAAACAGTGGTCTTGCAGCTCACAGACTAGAGGCTGAAGGGAGGCCTGGCACACACGCAGCAAAATCCAATCCTGATTAACAAACACAAAGAGAGGAAACGACATGTAATGACCTTTAATAGAGTATGAACTCACTCACCACATTTACAGAATGCTAGCTGAGAGGGAATGTCAGAAATAATCAGCAGCTGATGGAGAGAGAGAGGGAGATGGGGGGGAGATGGATCGTGTAGGAAGGAACTGCAGATGCTGGTTTAACCGAAGATTGACACAAAATGCTGGAGTAACTCAGCGGGACAGGCAGCATCTCTGGAGAGAAGGAATGGGTGACGTTTCGGGTCTGAAGAAGGGTCTCGACCCGCAACGTCACCCATTCCTTCTCTCCAGAGATGTTGCCTGTCCCGCTGAGTTACTGCAGCTTCTTGTGTCCACCCTCATTTATTTATACTGGTTTTCTCCCCTTTACTCTTTCATTCCAGAGTAAGGGTCTCAACCCAAAACATTGGCAGTCCATTTCCCTCCACAGATGCTGCCTGATCCGCTGAGTTTCCCCAGCACTTTTTTTTGCTGCAGTCTCCAGCATCTGCTGTCTCTTGTGTCTCCAGACCTAATATTGAAAGCCTTGAGTCATGCTTTGCCCAAAATCCTGACCCATACAAAAGGACTCAATGTCATTTTTATACCTGAAACGGGAATGTTTGTGTTGAAATTGTTTTATTTCACATGTCTGTTTTTTGATGTGTACGGAAGTGTCGTGGTTGACTTGGCATCTGGGAGGTTGGTTGTCTGTCCAGATGGTGCAAGTTGGAATCCTATCATCGCAGCCAGGGAATTTAAATTCATACAATTAAATAAATATGGAATTTAAAAAGTTGGTCTTGCGAACAGTAACCATGAAACTACCAGATTGTTGTAAAAATCCATTGAGTTTATGAATGTTGAACAGGGTAGGAAATCTGCCATCTATACCCTAGGCTGCTACGGTGGCACAGCGGTAGAGTTGCTGCCTTACAGCGCTTGCAGCGCCAGAGACCCGGGTTCCATCCTGACTATGGGTGCTGCCTGTACGGAGTTTGCACGTTCTCCCCGTGAACTGCGTGGGTTTTCCCCGTGATCTTCGGTTTCCTCCCACACTCCAAAGACGTACAGGTTTGTAGGGTTAATTGGCCTGGCATAAATGTGAAATTATCCCTGGTGCGGACCCGATGGGCCGAAGGGCCTGTTTCCGCGCTAAATCTCTAAAATAAAAAAAACTAAACTATACTCGGTCTAGCCCACGTGCCTCCAGACCCAGAATCACTACAATGGCCCAGCAAGCCACTGCTGCCCTAGAGGGTGCCAACACAGTTAGTATGCCAGCTCCCTCCCATTGTGGGGTATTGTTCCCCCACACCCAGTTGTTACTCTGACGTGGCAGAGCTTGCCATCTCTGGAGATTTGATCCCACTCATCTCATTTTGCAGGGCAGCTCATCAAGGCTCCAGCAGGCTGGCGTGATCTCAACCCGCTCTACCTTGTTTAGTTTAGAGAATCAGGCCCTTCTGCCCATCGAGTCTGCACCGACCAGCGATCCCCGCACATCAACACTACCCTACACACACTAGGGATAATTTTACATTTATACCAAGCCAATTACTCTACAAACCTGTACGTCTTTGGAGTGTGGGAGGACGCCGAAGATCTCAGAAAAAACCCACGCAGGTCACTGGGAGAACGCACAAACTCCGTACAGACAGCGCCCGTAGTCAGGATCGAACCCGGGTATCTGGCGTTGTAAGGCAGCAACTCTACCGCTACGCCACCGTGCCACCAAACATGTCTCCAACCTTTCTTGTCCTGACTATGATGTCTCCGCAGAGTCCCCCTGAGACTGCTCGCTTGCACGAACGGCGTGGCCCATCAGACAGCTTTGAGTCCAGTTAGTTTGTCAGTTCTGATGCTCTTGGATCGGACACCCTCAAGTGTGGTCATGAGTCATTTTCCTTGCGACTGTCTAGGTCCTGCTCCAGTCTGTTGGTAAACCACAAGTGATGGATTGCCTGGACAAGGTGGGCTTGTCTGTCAATTGCTCTCCCCCCACCTGCATACCTCTCCCATGTTTTTATCAGTAGGCTCCGTACCATGAGCATTTGTTTTGGCATGAACTAAGTCGCCCTTTGCAGCCCACTAATTCAGTAGATTCCCCGTTGCTCTTCCCCATCGCTCATACCCACAAACAAAATAGAAACTGTGCACCATTTTTGTTATGGTCTCCTGATAAATGTGTCAACAGCAGCAGACCGCTGTTACAGGTTCACGTCGAAATTCAGCAGGTGATCGCCGATCTCCCAGACCATGGACAATTCAAAGCGGTTGTTGAAAGGGCACAGTCGCACCCTGCTGTTGCATCCACAATATGGTGCAGGATTCTATTTTGCATCCAAACTGGTGGGAATTGCAATTGCTAATGTCCATCGGAAACTTGTTGGCCTTCCAATGTGAGGAGATGTTCAGTCCAGTTGAGTTCATTGTCACGTGTACTGAGGTACAGTGAAAAGCTTTTGTTGCGCGCTAACCAGGCAGCGGAAAGACAATACAGTTGATGCATTGAATTGATGGCAGGATGAATGTGGAGAAAAATATGTACTAATTGTATTTATTGTGTATATTATGAATAAAGTATATTTTTGACATAAATGTCATGTCGAGGTGTCAGGAAAGATTGAGAAAGTGATCAACCATTGGCAAACTGAGCTAGAACCTCACTGGATTTCCTCGATCACTTACCCTTGTTTTTTTTTTCCTCCTCCAGTCTGCAAGTTAGCAAGTCACAAGAAATGTGAAACCAAGGTAAGATGTCTCTTCATTTGATGTGCTCACCTGGTCTGCGGTTTCAATGGACCGCATTCTCCGTAGTTTGGCTTTGTAGGATTCAATAAGCAAAAAATACTGCAGATGTTGGAAATCTGAATGAGATTAGAATGAAGCACTGGGAACACTCAGCTGGTCAGGCAGCATCTGCAGAGAGAAAAACGGGAATGACGTTTCACACTGATGACCTTTCATCAGAACATTCAACTGATGAAAAGTTGTTGACCTGAAACTTTCTCCCATTCCACAGATGCTGCCTGATCTGCCAAGCATTTCCAGAAATCTTTCTTTTCATTACATCTCAGATATTATCATTCTCCTTTTCTTTTTAAACATGTTTTAGTCTATTGCTTACCAGGCGACCTTTGTGGCCGTCAGCTTGCAATGCACCAGGTTATAGAGGAATTTTCACATGTTCTAGGAGCAGAATAAGGCTGTTGGGCCCATCAAGTCTACTCCGCCATTCAATCATGGCTATCTTTCCCTCTCGACCCATTCCCAAAGTCAAAAGCAAGTTTATTCGTCACATACACATACGAGATGTGCAGTGAAATGAAAAGTGGCAATGCTTGCGGATTGTGCAAAAAAAACTACAAAACAGAATGGAACAGAATCACATATTCACACATTGCATATTTGTGGGAGGAAAAAAAGAAAAAAAACAGCAATTTTAAAAAGACACAACAGTAGATTGGTCCAGTAAAGTTAGTCCCTGGTGAGATAGGAGTTTACAGTCCTAATGGGAAGAAACTCCTTCTCAACCTCTCTGTTCTCACAGCATGGCAACGGAGGCGTTTGCCTGACTGTAGCAGCTGGAACAGTCCGTTGCTCGGGTGGAAGGGGTCTCCCATGATCTTGTTGGCTCTGGCGTTACACCTTCTGATGTATAGTTCCTGCAGGGGGGCAAGTGTCCTTCCCATAGTGCGTTCGGCTGAACGCACCACTCTCTGCACAGCCTTCTTGTCCTGTGCAGAGCAGTTCCCAAACCAAATCGTGATGTTTCCGGACAAGATGCTTTCCACAGCCGCTGAGTAGAACACTGGAGGATCCTGAGAAACACTCAGAATTTCCTCAGCTGCCTGAGGTGGTAAAGGCGCTGCCTTGCCTTACTCACCAGTGCTGCAGCATGTGATGTCCATGTCAGATCCTCTGAGATGTGGACTCCCAGGTATTTAAAGCAGCTCACCCTAAACACAGTATCCCCATTTATCCTCAATGGTGCCTTCCCCTGCCTTCGCCTCATAATTTTCAATAAATGTGTCAAGATTAATGGCTGGAATTAACCTGTCAGCCAGGATGTTCTCTCTCACGGCTGCTGAAGTCAAGTTGGAAGGCAGCTTTGCTCCTGTGGGGCTGAAGGTGAAGGTGGAGCTCTGCCTGCAGATCGACTGTTTGCAGCAAGAGCCAAGGTTTGGTGTGCGTTGGAACAAAAGGTCGTGGGAAGGACGGGCAGGGCAACCGAGTAGTGCACGGACAACTGTGAGGTCAGCTGCACGGACTCGACCGCAGCTGGAGATCTGCAGAGGGGCAGGAAGAGCAGCAGCAACTTCAGCACCAGGAGACTGCATCGCAGGCAGGCCAACATCAAAGGTGGCCAAATGTTCCCACGTTAATTGTGTATAACCCAACCTATTTGTTCAAGCAGTTTAAATCGTTTCTCAGGAAGTCCAGCTTGTTGAAAGGATTTTCAGCAGTGCCTTTACTTTACCGACTCTCCCTCTTGTTTCCTTATCGTGCGCCCCTTTCCATGTATACCGTTTGCCCGTGAATCCCGACTGGCAGATGTCCTTTGCCTTAACCCTTTAACTGCCGGTCTTAACATCCACTCTCTTCCAAGGTTGAAATGCTTGCCCCTTCCCTTTCCCTATTTCCGACCTTCAATCCTCGCTGAACCCCTCTCTCCAAATACGGGAGTGTGTTTTATTATTGTGGTAGCAGTTGATTGCACAGGGTTCTGTGGGGTTGTGTTTAAGAAGGAACTGCAGATGCTGGAAAATCGAAGGTAGACAAAAATGCTGGAGAAACTCAAGCGGGATGCTGCTGCACCCGCTTAGTTTCTCCAGCACTTTTGTCTACCTTCTGTGGGGTGGTGAATGGAAATAGATTTGCATAACAGAGAAATGAAGCCAGAAGGATCCCTGTTTGCTACAGCTTGCTAGCTGCAGTGTACTGTGTAATCATTGCTCCACAGCTACTGCGAGCATCAGCTCCAGAAATTCCCCAGTCCCGCTATCCAGTCGTCGTTGACCTCAGCAGCATCAAAGTTAAGTGACTCGGCTTCCATAAGATGCAGGAGCAGGATTAGGCCATTCAGCCCACCGAGGCTGTTCCACATTCAATCACGGCTGGTCTATATTTCCTTCTCAAACCTAATCTCCTACCTTCTCCCTGTAACCTTTAACAGCCTTACTAGTCAAGAAACTATCAATCTCCGCTTTAAAAACACTCAATGACTTGGCCTCCACCACCGTCTGTGGCAAAGAATACCACAGATTCACCACCCTCAATAAATTGCTCCTCGTCTCCTTCCTAAAAGTATGTCCTTTTAATCTGAGGCTGTGCCCTCTGATCCCAGAGTCTCCCACTAGTGCAAACATCCTCTCCATGTTAATTATACTATACGTAAATACAATCTGAAGAAGGGTCTCGACCCGAAACGTCACCCATTCCTTCTCACCAGAGATGCTGCCTGTCCCGCTGAGTTCTAGAGTAGTGAGCTAGATGCGTGAGTTTGACAGTAGCCGAGGAAACGAATATACAAGAGAAACGAGTGACTTGTCAAAAATCAGATCCGATTCACTTCAGGGAATATAATCTGTCCTTACCCGGTCTGAACTGCATGTGACTCCAAGCCAACCACATTAGCTCCCCTTTAAAAAGGACCCAGTTAACCACTCACTTCAGAGGCAATGCGATGTCCATAGCCCCTGAAGGATGAGTGAAAGGAGCTCAGGAAACAAGACAAAGTGGATTGTAGGGATGCCGACTGTTTGTCTGCCCGCCCCCATGCTCTGAAGGGTAGCATTAGCTCCTTAGAAACATAGACAATAGGTGCAGGAGTAGGCCATTCAGCCCTTCGAGCCAGCACTGCCATTCAATATGAGCATGGCTGATCATCCAAAATCAGTGACCCGTTCCTGCTTTTTCCCCACATCCCTTGATTCCGTTAGCCCTAAGAGCTAAATCTAACTCTCTCTTGAATACATCCAGTGAATTGGCCTCCACTGCCTTCTGTGGCCGAGAATTCCACAGATTCACAACTCTCTGGGTGAAAAAGTTCTTCCTCATCTCAGTCCTAAATGGCCGACCCCTTATTATTAAACTGTGTGACCCCTGATTCTGGACTCCCCCAACATCGGGAACATTTTTCCTGCATCTAGCCTGTCCAATCCCTTGAGAATTTTATTTGTTTCTATAAGATACCCCCTCATCCTTCTAAATTCCAGTGAATACAAGACCATTCCTTCATCATATGTCAGTCCCACCATCCCGGGAATTAACCTGGTGAACCTGCGCTGCACTCACTCAATAGCAGCTCCTTGCTGCATTTGTACATTTGTAAAAATACTTCCTGAAAATTTTAGCACGCTAAATCTACCGCAAGGGCCACACAATAGAGTGGATGTTCCATTTAAAATGAGGGCTTTAACAATACTTAGTATTATTTAATACCCAAAACATTTGGAGTTAGCTGCCTGCTGCCCATTTGGGATCTGTGTGGCTGAGAGGCTTTGCAGTAACTTTGGCCCCTGCCATCATGTGAAAATTCCACATTTCCAAGAACCGTACAGGACACTCTGTTCTCCGGAGTTTAAATTTAATCTCCAATCACCACCAAACCGGAAACTTGAATCACCCCCTCCTCCAGAGTCCCACCAGGCATGCCCGTTCCCAGGCTAACCCTGGCCAAGACTGCCTGACAATTAGCCACTATATTTGGTTGCCTTGGCCTCCCTGTTTTGAAGCACTTGGAGAATTTGCCACAGACAGTGGTCGGCAAAGCAGAGGAGGGGGGGGAGGGAACTAACTGGCTGTAAAAACAGAGTTGAGTAACAAGTCGGATGGAGTATCTGCCGATTTGGACATAGCTGAACCCCTTGGAGAATTTATTAACCAGCAAAACAGGGAACTTTATTCTGCTGAATCTTGCTAGACGTAAAATGCCGGAGTAACTCAGCGGGACAGGCAGCATCTTTGGATAGAAGGAATGGGTGACGTTTCAGGTCGAGACCCTTCTTCCTAGTAAAGATGAGGGAGTGGGGGCCTGGAAAACGGAAGTCATTAAAGAGACGAAGGGCATGTGAGGTGTCTTGGACATAGGTCGGGAGGGATTGGACTGGGGGGGGGAATAGGAAGGAGTCGTGGTACGTGGAAATGAATTCAGTGGGGCAGGAGCAGGAGCAGGCAGAAACAATGGGTCTGCCAGGGGCAGTTTTGTTTATGGATTTATGGTTTATGGATACTCCAAACACACGGGTCCATGCCGACACTCCATTGTGATGCTGGGGGAGTGTTATGCCATTAGTTTGACCCTGCCTTTGATGACATGAGCCGTGAAGCTAAGGAAGGACGACTTCATGCATGAGTGTACGAGGAATTACTGTCCTTCCTCGTCCATCGTCACTGGGTCCCGTGCAGGTGATGCATCCTGTCCAGTTACAACAGTGGGCTACCTGCCTATGTCCACCCGGACAGTAAGTGGATGTAAAAAAGCTGAAGGGTTCTTCTTATAGTTGCGTCCAGTTCTGCTGAGGTGTCCCCCCCCCTCCCCCACTCCTGCGTAAATGGCTTTGAACGATACATTTTCAAAATAAAGTCACCAGTGGGCCAACAATGACTCTAATTTAAAGTGACCCGTCTTATGAACATGGTCGAACAGGCAGGAATGTGGCCCCTGATGGACAAGACATTTTCCTGAGAAACTGCAGTAAATGTTAGAGGTTTCAAAGAATGCTGGAGGTCAGTAGATTTGGTAGCAGGCCATGTTGTTCGCAGCAGTGAGCTTCCTGACGGGAATCAGGATGGCTGTTGATTCTATTTTACTGAGTGTCACTGGGGAGGAATGCCAGAGCCCTTAGAATCTTTGAATTTCACTCGCCAACAGCTTAGTGCATTGAAAATGTATGCGTGCAATGTTACAAAAGTCTCCTGTCCTCTGATCGTTGGATAATGTGATAAAATGCCACTTTCAGTTCAGTTTACAGGATGCACTTAGACCATAGGATGAGTATGTATTATTAAGAAAGCACATCAGCACCTCTACTTCCTGAGAAGATTACGGAGAGTCGGTTTGTCAAGGAGGACTCTCTCTAACTTCTACAGGTGCACAGTAGAGAGCATGCTGACCGGTTGCATCGTGGCTTGGTTCGGCAACTTGAGTGCCCTGGAGAGGAAAAGACTACAAAAAGTAGTAAACTCTGCCCAGTCCATCATCGGCTCTGACCTCCCTTCCATCGAGGGGATCTATCGCAGTCGCTGCCTCAAAAAGGCTGGCAGTATCATCAAGGACCCACACCATCCTGGCCACACACTCATCTCCCCGCTGCCTTCAGGTAGAAGGTACAGGAGCCTGAAGACTGCAACGACCAGGTTCAGGAATAGCTACTTCCCCACAGCCATCAGGCTATTAAACTTGGCTCGAACAAAACTCTGAACATTAATAGCCCATTATCTGTTATTTGCACTTTTATCAGTTTATTTATTCATGTGTGTGTATATATTTATATAATGGTATATGGACACACTGATCTGTTTTGTAGTCAATGCCTACTATGTTCTGTTGTGCTGAAGCAAAGCAAGAATTTCATTGTCTTATCAGGGACACATGACAATAAACTCTCTTGAATCTTGAATCTTGAATGTAGAGTTGCCCCAAAGGGCTAATGCCCTCTTTACCAGCGGTGTGTGAATTCTTGGATCTTGGGGTTGATTTGCAAAGACGGAGTTTACAAGCTGCTCTGCTGGGCATTCCAGGAGTTAACCTGCTGTCTTCATGCTCGACAGATGTTTCCTTTCAAGGCAGAGTTGCCTTGGGAGGCTGCCACAAAGCGCAGCTAACTTGCTCAGTGCCTGTCCTTCCATTTCAGAATCTCCCTGCCAATTTTCTCTGGCCTTGCACCAAGCTTGACCTCGGAAGATAGTTTGGGAGGAGGGTGGGTGGAAATGATGGATGATCGTGCAGAAAAGATGTCACAAAGACCCCAGCAATTCCAAGGCAGCATCTTTGAGAAGGACCCTGAGTGGAGCTGGTGATATGAGTTTTAAAGAGCGCACCAGTTGGGGGCAGTCACGGTGGCGCAGCGGTAGAGTTGCTGCCTTAAAGCGCTTCCATCGCCAGAGACCCGGGTTCGATCCCGACTAAGGGTGCTGTCTGTACGGAGTTTGTACGTTCTCCCCATGACCTGCGTGGGTTTTCCCCGAGATCTTCGGTTTCCTCCCACACTCCAAAGACGTACAGGTTTGTAGATTAATTGGCTTGGTGTGTGTAAGATAGTGTTAATGTGCGGGGATCGCTGGTCGGCGCTGACTCGGTGGGCCGAAGGGCCTGTTTCCGCACTGTACCTCTAAACTAAACAAAACCAGCTCACCTCAAGAAGCTGACGTCCCTCTGCTATCCACTCTGTGGAATGCAAGTCGGATAAAAAATGTGCTTCATTGTACAAGATAAGCTCAGTTCTTTTCTGCTGTTCATTTAACTGTCTCCAAGGATCTACAGTGCAGTAACCTTGCTGGTTGTTTTTAGCCTATTCACTAGATGTTAGAGGAGAACAGAGCTTCAAGGCACCTTCCCCATGGCCAACACATCCTGTGTTGGCCATGGGGAAGGTGCCTTGAAGCTCTGTTCTCCTGTTACCATCGGGAGATGGAGCCTGAGAACCGTGGCCACCAGGTTGAAGAACCATCAGGCTCTTGAAACTGGGCGGCACAGCAGCACAGTGGTGCCTCACAGCGCCAGAGACCCAGGTTCGATCCTGACCTCAGGTGCTCTCTGTGCGTGAAGTTTGCATGTTCTCCCTGTGACCACACGTGTGTCCTCCGAGCGCTCCGGTTTCCTCCCACATCCCAGAGATGTGCGGGTTTGCAGGTTAATTGGCCCTCTGTAAATTGCCCCTAATGTGTAGGGAGTGGATGAGAAAGTGGGATAACATAGAACTAGTGTGAATGGGTGATCGATGGTCGTTGTGGACTCGGCGGGCCGAAGGGCCTGTTCCAATGCCCTTTGTTCGTGCCCTTACTGGATCAGACATTAAGCTGAGGCCCCATCTGCTCTTAGAGGCAGCTGTGAATGATCCATGGCCACTATCCTGTTTCCCTGCTCAAATATTTATCCCCCAAAGCAGATTATCTGGTCATTATCACATTGGTGTTTGTACGATCTTGCTGCACATAAACTGCCTGCCATGATACCCACAATAGTGGACTGCACTAAAAGCACTTCATTGACTTCAAGTGCTCTGGGACTTCCTGAAATGTATCCATGCCTGGATATTGTAAAGGCCAAATTCACTGCTGGCCTTTGTTCCCACAGATGGTCAGTTGAATGTCTTGTTTCAGACCTCTTCATTTCCCTGCAGCGCTCCAGTCATCTCTCAAACAATTCTGGGCAAACCTTGATTATTCCAAAGACATTTCAAACTGTTTATTTAAGGAACTGGAGAACTGCATAGGAGAGCGCTAAATCAGCTCCACAATGCTGGGACCCTATCTCAAGTCAAGTCAAGTCAAGTTTATTCGTCACATACACATACGAGATGTGCAGTGAAATGAAAAGTGGCCATGCTCGCAGATTTTGCAAAAAAAAACAAAAAACAAACTACAAACAGAATGGAACAGAATCACATATTCACATATTACATATTTGTGGGAGGAAAAAAAAGGGAAAAACAGCAATTAAAAATAGACACCACACAACATTAAAATGGTTCAGTAAAGTTAGTCGCTGGTGAGATAGGAGTTTACAGTCCTAATGGCCTCTGGGAAGAAACTCCTTCTCATCCTCTCCGTTTTCACAGCGTGGCAACGGAGGCGTTTGCCTGACCGTAGCAGCTGGAACAGTCCGTTGCTGGGGGGGTAGGGGTCCCCCATGATCTTGTTGGCTCTGGATCTGCACCTCCTGATGTATAGGTCCTGCAGGGGGGCGAGTGTAGTTCCCATAGTGCATTCGGCCGAACGCACTACTCACTGCAGAGCCTTCTTATAATCTCCTTATTATGCTGTAAGGGATGGGCTGCATTTCCACAGTGTTCTTGGATGTTCAGGATGTCCTGAAGCACTCTTCAACCAGTGCAGTGTTTTTCAAATGTTATTGTACGGTGGTGGGCCGAAGGGCCTGTTTAGTGTCACTAAACTAAAAATAAAACGAAAAGCTATGCCAACTCAAAACTGGGCATCCACAGGGCGTTGTGGACCAGAGACAGCAGCAGCAGAAGTGTTCACCAGGGATCAACTGTGATGAGGATCTAACCAGAGGAAGTTACAGCAGGAGACACTCTACATTGCAAAACAGCATGCAATGTCCAGAGCTAAGCAATCTATAAATGGAAGGTAGACAAAATTGCTGGAGAAACTCAGCGGGTGCGGCAGCATCTATGGAGCGAAGGAAATAGAGAACGTTTCGGCCCGAAACGTTGCCTATTTCCTTCGCTCCATAGATGCTGCCACACCCGCTGAGTTTCTCCAGCAATCTATAAATGGACCCAGGCAAATGCTCTGCAGTCCTGGCTCATCAGGTTTTGAATGGTGAGGTATAATTAAACAACTAAAAGGAGGGGGGGGGGGGGGGGGGGGGTTTCCAAGAACATTATTGTGTTCAGTGGTGGCTGGGTCCAGAAATGCTAAAGATGAGGCTGAATCATTGACGACCATATTCGGCCAGAAGTGCCAAGTGCATGATCTGTCTCAGCTTCTTCCTGAGGGCACCACCATCACAGAAGCCAGCCATCAACCAAATTTATTTGCTCCACATGATAGAAACATAGAAACATAGAAAATAGGTGCAGGTGTAGGCCATTCGGCCCTTCGAGCCTGCACCGCCATTCAATATGATCATGGCTGATCATCCAACTCAGTATCCTGTACCTGCCTTCTCTCCATACCCCCTGATCCCTTTAGCCACAAGGGCCACATCTAACTCCCTCTTAAATATAGCCAATGAACTGGCCTCAACTACTTTCTGTGGCAGAGAATTCCACAGATTCACCACTCTCTGTGTGAAAAATGTTTTTCTCATCTCGGTCCTAAAAGATTTCCCCCTTATCCTTAAACTGTGACCCCTTGTTCTGGACTTCCCCAACATCAGGAACAATCTTCCTGCATCTAGCCTGTCCAACCCCTTAAGAATGTTGTAAGTTTCTATAAGTGATACGTTCTAATACGTGATCCATATTCTTCCATTTCCTGCATGTCCATGTGCCTATCTGAAGGCCTCTTAAACACCACTATCGTTTCTGCCTCCACCTCCACCGTCACCACCCGCAGCGCGTTCCAGGCACTCACCATGCTGTGTGCAAAAAAAAACCTAGCCCGCATATCTCCTTTAAACATTGGCTCCCTCACCTTCAAGGGTTGTTGGAAGCATCATTCCAGCACTGTGTGTTGTTCCTTGGTAAAACAGCATCTGCACTTTCTTGTTTCCAGCACGAAAAGATCCTTTTGTAAAATGAGCATTTCAACTGTGACTGCACCTCTGCGATCTATGCAAAAAGATGATTGGATTTTTGCCTGAAAAGAAAAAACTAGTTACTCTTTAAATTAAAGAGTATTAGAGTTCGAGTAAATTTAAGGCCTTAATCAATTTCCGGTTTCCAATGAGTTTTGTTGCTGCAGTTGCAACACTTTTTGATTACGTTAGTATCCATAGCCCGAAGGGAAACTTCTCCACATGCTTTGGACGTTCAAAACAAGGTTTAAATGTGAACTACTGACATTGATTCTGAACATGTTACCTCCTTCCCCTGGGTCGGATCTTGTTTATGTCAGAAGCAGAGTTCAAGACTTGGCAGAAGAGTACCTTTAACTGAAAAATGTTCACAGAATTCATTTAAATGCAGATTTTTGGAGTGGGAGGTTTTGAGTTTCAGCAAAGTATGTTTAGAACAGTGCAAAGGACAGAAGGACAAGGGAGATGGGGAGGCTGCAAGAGAGGGCTACCAGTGTACTACTGCTATACACTGGCACTGTATCTGAGATGCTGATCTAAGTGCTTATGTGTAGAGATACTTGTACTGAACTGTATACAAAAATGAATTTCACTGTACCTTGGTACATATGACAGATAAAATATCATACCATACCATAAAATAAAGAATTCCAATCCGGTCCCAACTGTTAGCAAATTATGCTTTTGATTTGTAACTTCTGGGACGTGGATTAAGATAACCCTGACTCAAAAAAGGCCCATCGTTTTGGGATGGGTTTCAACAGCATCCTTAAAATAGGTGGAATTGGAAGAGTGCGGAGATGTGAGACATTAAAGGACCGGAGGCTATCGCAGAGATATGGAGGGATGTGGGCCCGGAGGGAATTGGCAACCCGCATGATAATTTTACATTTAAGGCGTGACTCATTGGAAACCAACGTGGATCAGCAAACGTAGGGTGACAGCCGAACGGGACGTACGCCTGTTGGGACATCAAGCGCTGAATAAATGTTTAGCAAAGGTGGGAAGCCAGCCAGGAGTGTGTACGGTGTAGTCGGTTTTCGAGGTAAAGGAGGCTAACTGGAGAACACCCAGAGAGGAGGTTTAAAGAGGCTTGCTTAGCGCTTGTGTGAAGTGAAGCCGAGCCAGGTGGAGAGAGTCAGACGTTACACATTGGAACTGAAAGGACTCTCTGTCCGGATTTGTTTTCCATCTTATTAATGTTCTGTGGATGGATGTACGGGCTTCTATAAACAGAGGCCAGAGTTTATTCTGTCAAGCAACTCAACAGCTATTGAATTAAAATCAACAGCCAAACAGTGCGCTACAAGAAAAATATTTGAGATACAGCTCGCTTGGGTCACTAGTTTTCGAGTAAACCTACAGTGAAGCTGACTGTCGGCCTGCCTGCTTCCACCCTTAGTGGAAACTAATCTTTCTCGCACAGCGGGCAAGTCCATCGTTACTCCAGCTCCGAATCCTGAGCTGGTGGAGCTGAAAGAAGGAAGGTCTCACTCTGCTGACCCCGAGCGGCCTCTCATGGACAGAGTTAAAGGGCAGTGGCAATTTTTTCTAATGTGTAAAGCTGCCAGGAATTCACAAAATCTTTCACTTCACTCACAGGGCATGATTGGGAAATGATGAGGGGTGATTTCTTGAGGAAGACGGCATCCTCCCCCAGATTCAAGGTCAGGCATGACATTGGATGGATGCAGAGGGAGGTTTATTCTGCATCTGGCCCATCTTGCATCAGACAAAAACGGTAGAACAGTGGTACAGCGGTAGAGATGCTGCCTCACAGCGCCAGAGACCTGGGTTTGATCCCGACTACGGGTGCTGTCTGTACTGAGTTTGTACATTCTCTCCGTGACCTGCGTGGGTTTTCTCCGAAATCTTCAGTTTCCTCCCACACTCCAAAGATATACAGGTTGGTAGGTTAATTGGCTTGGTTAAATTATAAATTGTCCCTAGCATGTGTAGGATAGTGTTAATGTGCGGGGATCGCTGGTCGGTGAGGACTCGATGGGGCGAAGGGCCTGTGTCCACGCTGTATATCTAAACACTAAAAACTAAAACTAAACATTGGATATTCACAGCATAGACATTGTTCGTAGGCTTTGGTGTCACATGAAGCCAAAGCGAGGAGCCCAGATTCGGATGCGATGCCTTGTTTAGGCCGACCAGATCTGCTGAGGGGCCAGACTTCCCTGATGCATCTCCCACAGCTGCTTGTCCTCGCTGAATCCTCCGAGTGTTGCCAACCGCGAGCTTCAGGGTTGCGGAGCTCATCTTCTCCTCCAAAGTCCACTCCTGCTTCTACATAGACTTTTTGCGTCCACCCCCAAGCTTGGTGTCTCTGAAGCACTATTTGATTCAACTTTGCCTGGGCCTGAGTCCGGGTTTGCATGGTGAATGTTTGTTCTGGGCCTGGGTTTGTTCGCAGGGCTTGACCTTGCGTCGAACTCTAGGCCTGGGAATGTGGTCATTGTGCTGCTCAGGTCCATGTCTAGTCCCAAGGCCTTTCACCTCGGCTTCACGGTTTGAAAACTGCACAAAGCTCTGGCTTCAAAAACTCCCGTTTACAATCGGAGAAGACCGCTGGTGAACAGGGTCTTCACAAGTGGTCAGTGAAAGCAGCACAGAGAATGTGTTGTTGGACAGTCGGTATAAATGTGTAGGAAGGAACTGCAGATGCTGGTCTAAACCGAAGATAGACACAAAATGCTGGAGTAACTCAGTGGGGCAGACAGCATCTCTGGAGAGAAGGAATGGGTGACGTTTCTGAAGAAGGGTCTTGATCATGATTCTGTCCCGCTGAGTTACTCCAGCTTTTTGTGTCCTATCTTCAGTATAAATGTTTGTTGTTCAGCTGGGGTTCTTATCCGTAATTTGTTTCCAAGTGACCTCAACCATCGATTGTTGTTGTGTTTTGCAGGTAATGACCATCTGTGTGCCACCAGCTCCCCGCAGCCTGGAACTTGTAAGTACCCGCTCACAATGATTCATGTTGGTGCTTCCAGGACATCAGTGTCAATGCCTGTCCCCCAGGAATTGCCATTAGAGAGCCAGACACATCCCCTGTCCATTCCCTCTGCAGTTGCTGTCTGGCCCACTCAGTTCCTCCAGCACTTTGTGTTTTGCTCAAAGTTCTCGGCACTGCCGTTCCTTGTGTCAGCCTTAAGTCACTATTGATTTTGATAGTGTGTTTCACTACAATTTTACTGCTGACAACTTAAAGGCAGCACGGTGGCGCAGCGCTGGATGTGCTGCCTCACAGCGCCAGAGACCCTGGATCGATCCTGAGCACAGGTGCTGACTGTGCGGAGTTTGCACGTTCTCCCCGTGACCGCGTGGGTTTTCTCTGGGTTCTCCGGTTTCCTCCCACACTCCAATGGCGTGCAGGTTTGTAGGTTAATTGGCTTTGGTATAAAGATAAATTGTCCCTAGTGTGTGTTAGTGGGCGGGGATCGCTGGTCGGCGTGGGCCGAAGGGCTTGTTTCCGCGCTGAATCTCGAAACTAAACATAGCGCCCTGGTCTGTCAGTGACAAGTTCTATCAGCAACGGCTTGATCACTCAACAGAGGTGAGCATGTCAGGGAACAAACCAGATTGAGCATATACATTTATTTGATCAGGCAAATGCTATTTACATTGTGAACTGAGGGGAAACATCAACAGTGTTTAACCGTTTATTCATAAAGCAATTAAATGGCAGACGCCTGTATCCTTTTGCGTGTTTACACGAAGCAGCCCATTCTGTGTACATCACCATTATCTCTAATCAAAAGCTGCTGGCTTAGAATGCAATAATAATGAAAGGGGGCGCAGCCCGGCTTCTCCATCATAACGCTGTGTGAGTAAACACTGTAAAATGAGCCCTTCTGTCGCGCCAGCCTCCTGTTGACCAGTTTACACGGGGCTTTCAGCTCAAAAGCCGCGGGGCAGGTTTCAATCCTGACCCAGTTAACATTCCCCCCCTCACCTGAACCTGTCGGGTGGAACCTTCACCTGCTCCTTTTGAGTCGGCGATTGCTGGTGGACTGCAGGGCACTTTTGTTCAAAATCACAGCATGGCCTGTGGTGGTCCCATTCAGCCCCAACCACAATTTTAACCCAGAGAAGCAACTTTGAGTTCCCAACCTGGTCCCAGAAAGGTAAGCTATTTTCAATTTGATATTTGTTCCCTTGTGAGGCAGAAGAGAAACTTGCGCCCCCACCCGCACCCTCCACTTCCCTTATAATGTCCTCCTGACATTGTCCCACCCTCCAACTCCAAACTAACTTTGCTCTCTGTCCAGTATTACCCCTCTGGATGCCCCGAGTTATTTATTCCCCACTGTCAGCCATCAGTTTGTGCTTCTTTTTGGGCTGGGGTGCTGAGCAGCTGAAAGCCAGGACTTAAAAGCTCTTGGGTTTCAAGTCGTCCTACAATCACATCGATAACCTCCCCTTCTCACTGGGAGTTAAAGGCAGGATTTGCAGAACTGAAATCGGCACACAATGCAAGCTGGAATACTGGGCTTTCATTCCCTGGAGTTCAGCAGAATGAGAGATAATCCCAGGGATCTGCAGGCTGGATGCTGGGAGCATGGTTCCCTGGGTGAGGAGTCTAGAACCCGAGGTCAGGATCGATCTGCGGTCTGTGGCGCTGTGAGGCAACGACTCTGCTGGCTGTGCCATCGTGCTGTCCCTTTTGAAAGCCCCAAATGACTGTGTTTTCAACACCTCTAAAGCAGCCAGTTCCAGATCATTGTTCTCTGCCTAAAAGAGTCTCCCCTCCTCCCCCATTTTGCCTTGTGTCTATTGGCCAACATTTTGTAACTGTGTCCCCCTTCAGCTCTTTGTCAATGGAAACACCAATCAATCTTTCTATGGGTGTAAATTACCAAAGGTCTCCATTCTTGTTGGCCTCGTGGCCAGATCTTTATATACGTGATGGTCGTAAGGAAATAAAGAGAGAATCAAAAAAAGCTATTCAACCCCCTCGAAGCTGCTTTCACTGTTCAGTGTGATTGTGTCCCTCGACTCCACGTCCCCGTCCAGACCCCAGATCTGAAGCCCCTTACTCTTTCCAGGAAATTTCCAGTTTAAGGGGACTGCAAAACCATACGTGCATTGGCAAGGTTTCTGAATAACCTCCACAATGGACACGTCTGCTGGCTGCACAGCTCCCCTGACACGTATCCCACATGTGCCATGGAATCGAGCAGTATCCCAACTAATCTTCCTCCCTAAAAAACAACTTGCGACCCTCGATGTGTTCTATCAATACAGTGTGTGTGCACCAAAGTAAATCTGTGGAATTCATTGCCACAGGCGGTTGTGGAGGCCAAGTCAATGGATATTTTTTAGGCAGAGATAGATAGATTCATGATTAGTACAGGCATCAGGGGTTATGGGGCTATGGCTAGAGAACGGGGTTAAGAGGGGAAGATAGATCAGCCATGATCGAATGGCGGAGTAGACTTGATGGGCCGAATAGCCTAATTCTTCTTCTATCACTTATGAAGCATCTGAAACCTGTTTGCTTCATGAGCAGTTCTATAGTTTACAGTAGCATAGTGGTTACACCATTGGACTTGAATTCAGAGTCCTGGACTATTAATGTGAGGACCCGAGGTTCAAATCCCAGCCCTGGAGTTATTTAATTAACTGAACAAATCTCACATTAAACAAATTATTCTTTGCACTGGTAACTGTGGAACTGCTGAATTGTCGTCACATCTGGTTTCCCTTGCAAGCCACTCAGTTCATGGGGTCAATTAGTGGTGAATGGGCTCTGCCAATGACTCCCGCCTCTTATGAATAAGTAAATGAAATGAAAACAGGATATTTTACGGCAAGATTCTTCAAACCTCAGTTGTTTAAAACGCATTCAATCATGGACTATTGACGTCACTGACATTTATTATCAATTGCCCTGAACTAAGGAGACGTATGTGCCATGTAACATTTGGTGGGCCTGGAGACCAGAGCGGATAAGGACAGCAGATGTACTCTACTGTAGTGCATTAGTGAAGCAGGTGGTTCCCAAAACTAGCTATTAATTCCTCTTGTTTTGTTGGTTTAACTTGAATTTAAGCTCTCCAACTGCTGAGGTGGGATTTGAACCTAGAATCTTTCTGTCCTGGGCCTCCTCCATTGTCAGAGTGAGGCCCAGCACGAATTGGAGGAACAGCACCTCATATTTCGCTTGGGCAGCTTACACCCCAGCGGTATGAACATTGACTTCTCTAACTTCAAGTAACCCTTGCTTTCCCTCTCTCTCCATCCCCCCATTCCCAGTTCTCCGACCAGTCTGACTGACCCCCTGATTATATTTTATCTCTGTTTGCTTTGTCACCTTTTCCTAGCTAACTATGTTCTATTCTACATCTTCCTTGATCTCCATCCCCTTTGATGTCTCGTTCTCACACCTTACACGTCCTTATCTCTTTATCTCCCCCTGACACAGTCTGAAGAAGGGTCTCGACCCGAAAAGTCACCCATTCCTTCTCTCCAGAGCTGAGCTACTGCAGCATTGTGTGTCTATCTTTGGCTTAAACCAGCATCTGCAGTTCCTTCCCACACTACATCTTTCTATCACTGTTGGTTACTAGTCCACGAACTTAACAACTGTACTACCTGACCCACCAGCGGAGCGGCTTTGCTTCCTGGCTAGAGGCCGCTTCAGCGATGTCACTGCAACATTTCTGACCCCCTGCGTAGGCACTGAGCTCCCCAGCGGGACCCCCCAGCATCAGCTTCAACTCCAGAGTCTTTCATTGGAGAACGCTGCAAGTTTGATAAATATTTGGCCTCTTCAAATGTTTACATTTACCACCGGGTCACATTCAGCACTAGAACTTTACAGAATGTGTTGTTTTTAGATGTAAGCAGTCCAAAAAAAAAAAAAAATCCCTGTGATGCACAATGTAATTCTCCTGGGCAAGAGGATCCTACAGACTTTTTTCCCCTCTCGTTTTCTGCCTCCCCGAGGTCGTGTCGTTTCTGAAAATGACAGGACATTGCTGACTTCTCTTCCCTTTAAAAAAGGGAGTGGGGTGGTGGAGTTGCTGGGGGTCGCGCGGGTTGGTGCGCTGTGGGTCAGGGAAAGAAACGGACAACATTACTGTCATGTTATCGGGCCTGGATGGATGCCCAGAATCGTCTCAGTCTGGATTCCTGTAGGATAAGGGCTAGTTTTGTTGATGCGTCAGTTAATAGGTTTCCTGTTTCCGATCTCCATAGCCAAGAAAGGGTACAGGAACAGTGAAGAATATAGAGCATTTGGTAAGTAAAATAATGTGAGCGTGGGAGTGTGACTGTCTGCCTGTTTGTCAGCCTCTGTGTTTGTGTCTGTGTTAAACGCTGTGGCAATGACATGTGCCCACATGCTTGGTGAAGTATCAAGTGCTGGAGGCTATTATCTTTACAAGTAAATAAGATTCCTTCACAGAGTAAGTGCCCAAGTTTTCCCTCACATTCTGTATTAATATGTTTTTAACTGTATGTAACAGGGATGGTGAAGCAAGAAACTGTAGGCAGACTTCAAAGCACTTTAGTTATTCTCCGAATTGTACATTCTCTTTATTTTTAATCCATTTTCCTCCTTTCGGTTAATGTTTTGCTTCGATGTTCCATGCTTTCCGTCTTCCCCCGTAGCGTGATGCTTATTCTTTCCCTGTGTTTTCGCCCCTTCTATTCCCTGACGGTGAGCGGAGTCTCTACTGAGCAGTGACAGGTGTCCATTTTATAAGCTGTGCTTTGGCAAGGACCATCCTCGCTGCGCGTGGCACTTATGACCCCGCTGACCCCGTGTAAATCCCAGAGCTGCGCGGAAGGGCCTTCCGTCCTTCCGAAAGTCTCTGGCATGTACAAGCCCATACAAGTGTCTTTTTACAAAAAATTAATCAAAATCAACTTTATGCAGAGTAAAAAATATATACAAAATGGGTACCGTGCAAAACCTCTTCTGACATCTTCGGCCGCTATCCGTACATTCAATACCTCGTAACGTAGTGTTTACAACATTTTACCCGTCACCCTTGCCACTCATGTGGCCCCCTGGGGTGAAATCCACTTCACTTATTTGAGAAAATATGTGCAGGTGTAGGCCATTCGGCCCTCCGAGCCAGCCCCGCCATTCAATATGGCTGATCATCCACAATCAGTACCCCGTTCCTGCTTTCTCCCCATATCCCTTGATTCCTTTAGCCCCAAGACCTATATCTAACTCTCTCTTGAAAACATCCAGTGAATTGGCCTCCACTGCCTTCTGTGGCAGAGAATTCCACAGATTCACAAGGTGAAAAAGTTTTTCCTCATCTCAGTCCTAAATGGCCTACCCCTTATTCTTAAACTCTGACCCCTGGTTCTGGACTCCCCCAACATGGGGAACATTTTTCCTTCATCTAGCCCGTCCAATCCGTTAAGAATGTTATATGTTTCTATAAGAAACCCTCTCATCCTTCTAAATTCCAGTGAATACAAGCCCAGTCGACCCATTCTTTCATCCTATGACAGTCCCGCCATCCCGGGAATTAACCTGGTGAACCTACGCTGCACTCCCTCAATAGCAAGAATGTCCTTCCTCAAATTAGGAGACCAAACTTGCACACAATACTCCAGCTGCGGTCTCACCAGGGCCCTGTACAATCTGGGAGAGTAAAACTGAGATTAATATAGGGCCTGTTACTGCGTTGCATCTCCCTGTGATTCAATGAAAGCTGTTGCTATATATTCTCGGAGGGAGGGCCATTGGTTTTTACACTGGTGGCCCCTCAGCCTTCTTAGATCTCCCTGTCCAAACCTCTATCCATCAACATCGCTTTCTTCTGGTGAACTCATGTACTGTAACTAGTATTTGATTTGTTATGAGTGTTCCTGGGTTTAGCTGGCGACATGCCCAAATCTGAAATACGATACTCCCTTCACAAGAATGACTTTGCCAGTTCCCAGCCCACACAGTTGTGATAAACAGTATTAAACATGAAGAGATAAAACAAAAAGCGAGATGCCTTCATACCGTAGGAGATGTTTTTTTTTTCCACGTTCACTGGTTGAAATAAAGTTCTTTTCTTTGTGTAGGGGTCAACAAAATCATTGAAAAGTGCCAGTCAGAGGAGTACTCTGCCAAGGTAATTCAGTCAATTTGTTCAGGCGATCATTTGAAAAATAGATAATTGAAAGAATGAAGGAACTTGTGAAGTGTCAAGGAAGCCTTGGGTGGTGCGTGATCTGGAACACAGCTCACTCCCTCTTCAGGGATGCCAAGAACGCAAGGCCTCAGGGTTACAAGGAGAATTAATACTCATCCACAGGAGCCAACACTGAAAGGCCCTTTATGAAAGCCAGACTGATATAATAGACATTGCCATCATGTTCTTCTATGCCTGGGAGGTTTGTGGTGCATGCTTAATTGAATTATAAATCTCCAGTTCTGAAGTCTTTGGAATGCTCAAAATTCAAACGGTAAATGATTGGATTTGCTTTAAGTTGTGGCCGGTATCAGCTGTGGCTCATTGCTTGTGCTCTTGCCTCTTGCAAGCCCCAGTGTTGTGGGTCCAAGTCCCAATCTGCAGACTTGAGCAAAGATCCTATAGCGGAGCAAGATAGACCACTCCTGCTAAATGCAATGGGCTGACGTGTAGTACGCAACGGAGCGGAACGTGGGCCTTTTTGTCATCCATTTCAGTAACCCGACCCGACCCGCAGTGTAATCAACGTTGCGGGGGTACAGTTTGTGTTAATAAATTATAATTCTGAAAATGAGGAGAAGATTTTTACCAAAGAACTTTTATTTTTACGAGGATGTTTCCGTAACCGGCTTCCGTCTCCGCACTAGTATCTTTGCTCTGCTATGGGATCTTTGATGCGGAGACGGAAGCCGGTTACGGAAATGGGGCCGAAAATTACCCATGAATCTGCTCATGACCGTACTACGTCTTTTTCGTTGAGTGATCTATTTTGCTTGCTATAGGATCTTTGGACTTGAGTATTAAATCTTAAGACGACGGCACTGAGGGAGTGCCGTCTTTTGGACGACACGTAAAACTCAGGTCTGCCTTCTCAGGTGGATGCGAAAGACTCCACGGTTTTGCAGACGAGCACGTGGAGACTCCTCCGCCAAAATTCATCGCTCAGTCAACACTGAACGTTTTCATAATCTGCTCAAGATCACATTTGTTGCTTGTGGGATCGTGGATGCCACTTTACAATGGTTCTCCTCTTCAGTGGTGCTTCCTTTGGAGTGAGGTGTTGAGATAGATTCTGAAAGGGATGTGAATTGTGCTATTGAAACGCAGCCATCTTTGCGATGGTTTGGGGGGGGGGGAGAGTGATGGGAGTGGGGTGGAGGTCTGCAGGGAAGAGCTGCTTTGTGAGCGGTTGCCCATGTCCGAGTCCAATGTGTATGCAACGAGTCATGTGCAGCCAAACCAAACAGGTTGCCTTCCTAGAACAACGTCAACGAACCTCTGGGGTTTTCATGGTGTCGTAGATTGGTGGAGGTGGGGATTTGATAGCACGACCCCTCGGTTCCTGATCCGGTGGCAAAGTTACAATGATTACGTTACAGTGTGTCCCTTGCCCATTGTCAGCGTAGCGCCTGCTGCTGCCGCTGAGCTCTTCACCATGGTTTGCTCTCCTGCCCTTTGACCAGGAGTTTCAGTGTGGACCACGTCATGGAGAGGAACTACGACTTTGACCTGACCTACATCACGGAGCGGATTATTTCAGTCTTCTTCCCGCTGGTGCTCGAGGAACAGCGATACCGCAGCAATCTGAAGGAGGTGGCCCAGATGCTGAAGTCCAAGCATGGGGACAATTATCTGGTAGGTGGACCTCCAGACACTTGGGGTCTGCTCAACACACTTAATGATGTTGAGTGGAATTGAAAGAAAATCCAAAGGTGACGTTTCCAGTTGGGTCCCTTCAGCAGATTTGCAGCGTGCCAGGGGTTATGGGGAGAAGGCCCTGCTGTTCTTCCCACGGCCTTTTGTTCCAACGCATACCTTCACCTTGGCTCTTGCTGCAAACAGTCGATTTGCCCCACAGGAGCAAAGCATTTCGGCCCAGAGCTGCCTTCCAACTTGACTTCAGTAGCCGTGAGAGAGAAGATCCTGGCTAATTCCAGCCATTAATCTTTACACATTTATTGAAAATTATGGGGCGAAGGCAGGGGAATGGGGTCGAGAGAGAAAGATAGATCAGCCATGTTCAAGAAGGAACTGCAGATGCTGGAAAATCGAAGGTAGACAAAAATGCTGGAGAAACTCAGTGGGTGCGGCAGCATCTATGGAGCAAAGGAAATAGGCAACTTTTCGGCCCGAAACGTTGCCTATTTCCATCGCTCCATAGATGCTGCCGCACCCGCTGAGATAGATCAGCCATGATTGAATGGCGGAGTAGATTTGATGGGCCGAATGGCCCAATCTTGCTCCTAACACCGATGAACATGAGATTGAAGAAGGGTCCCGACTTGAAGCGTCATCTGCCCATTTTCTTCCCAGATGTTGCCTGACCCGCTGATTTCCTATAGCACACTGCGTTTTAATCAAGATTTCGGCATCTGCCGTTTCTTGACTCCACCGTTTTCCATTTGTGGTCTGGCCTATATGCCAGACACACAGAGATATAACTTATTCTCATATGCCCTCAGATATCGACCCACAAGCCACTCACTTCAGGTGGCAATTTCAGACGGGTTATAAATGCCACCCTTGCCAGCCATTCTGAAGTTCAAAAGAACAGGCAGCTTTATTTGGGATTATGTTGCAGTCAGGTTTATCATAGCACCGTGTCTGAATCGTAATTTGTATCTGTCACTGTGTAAAGCTTCTAAATATCACCCAGACATTGTTCGGCCAAGCTGTGAGTTGGCAGTCAGACACTTCTTGTAAATGGATCGGTTTGTCTGCAACTCCTCTTAAAAGATGGAGACCTATTTAAAATAAACAGAGAGCTCCTTTGTGTCAATATTAGGTGAGGAATGCTATTCAAACACACTGAAATAATGTCCACACTGCCCTGTCTGCAGCTATAAAAGCACGTGCCATGAATTCATTCAGAGAGTTGTGGTCATTTTTGTTTCCCCAATCATTGCTAAGCAATCCATAGACACATAATTACTGAGTGGAAGCAAGAATGGGAGGAAATATAATGGGTGGAGGAGTTTGGGGACCAGATGTAAAGGGCTGTGGCTCGCAAGGCGTTTAACAAGGAGTTCCACACTCACGAGCCTGTGATTTTCTTTCTGTTTAGAAGAATGGAAAGAAATTCTTGGTTCGGGAGCACGGGGAGAAGCTCCTGTTTGAAAAATCCCCCAGCAGTCTTTGGATGCGCAGTTGTGGTTTAAGGTTGCCTCACAAACCCCAGATGGACACAAAATGGTGGAGTAACTCAGCGGGTCAGACAGCATCTCTGGAGAGAAGGAATAGTTGACGTTTCGAGTCGAGGCCCTTCTTCAGACTGAGAGTCGGGGGGAAAAGGGAAACGAGAGATATAGACGGTGATGTAGAGAGATATAGAACAAATAAATGAAAGATATGCAAAAAAGTAACGATGATAAAGGAAACAGGCCATTGTTAGCTGTGGCCTAGGTGAAAACCAGTTGCAGACAATGAAACTCAACAAGACGACTTTGAAGCTCGTACGACTTGGGAGGGGGAGGAATGGAGAGAGAGGGAATTCAAGGGTTTCTTTAAGTTAGAGAAATCAACATTCATACCACTATGTTGTAAGCTGCCCAAGTGAAATAAACCCCACACGTCTTTGTTCAAGGCTACACAAGAGAATGCCCTCGTATCCAGCAATGGCAGCTGGTACAAGAGTATGCTTGATTCTTGGGAGGCCTTAAACAGTCACTGTCAGGGGCTCCTGATCTAACCGCTCCAGCAGCTGGGTGTCAGCATACAAATCCACCATGTTTCACCTGTTTAAAATAACTATATTTCTTTTACAGCTTTTCAATCTGTCTGAAAGAAGGCAAGATATCAGCAGACTCAACCCCAAGGTATGTTGGACTGAAGTTCTCTTCAAACCATTTCAGCTATTTTAGAACAGATTCAGCATTGAAGGAGGCCATTCAGCCCAATGTTCACGTTCACATTCACAAATTGTAGGAGTACAATTAGTCCATTCGGCCCATCGAGTCTACTCCGCCATTCAATCATGGCTGATCTCTGCCTCCTAATCCCATTTTCCTGCCTTCTCCCCATAGCCCTTGGCACCCGTTCTAATCAAGAACTTGTCTATCTCTGCCTTAAAAATATCCACTGACTTGGCACCACAGCCCTCTGTGGCAATGAGTTCCACAGATTAACTACCCTCTGACTAAAGAAGTTCCTCCTCACCTCCTTTTTAAAAGAGCGCCCTTTAATTCTGAGGCTATGACCTCTGGCCCTAGACTCTCCCACCAGTGGAAACATCCTTTCCACATCCACTCTATCTATGCCTTTCACTATTCTGTAAGTTTCAATGAGGTCCCCCCTCAAACTTCTAAACTCCAGCGAGTAGAGGCTCAGTGCCGACAAGCGCTCATCGTATGCAATGAATCTGTGCTGGCTTTGTGAAACTCAGCTCATTCTGCTCTCTGCACTCCTGCAAGTTCTGTTCTTTCAGATTCGTTTTAGCTTTAAAATATCTGCGACATGGTTTACGAAGGGTTAATCTGTGGCTCCGTGTTCCAGCAGGTAAGACAGCATCTCTGGAGCAAAGGAATGGGTGACGTTTTGGGTCGAGACCCTTCTTGCTCTCGACCCGAAACCTCACCCATTCCTTTTCTCCAGAGATGCTATCTGACCCACTGGGTTACTCATGTGTCTATCTCCAGCACTGTGTGTGTGTTTATTTAGTAAACCAGCATCTGCAGCCCCTTGTTTCTACAATAATAACCCTGATCTGCTTTGGATTATCAGGTTCAGGACTTTGGCTGGCCTGACCTTCATGCCCCTCCGCTGGACAAGATCTGCGCTATCTGCAAAGCCATGGAGATGTGGCTGAACTCTGACCCACACCACGTTGTCGTCCTGCACTGCAAGGTGAGGAAGTGGGATAAAGAAATACTCCAGCGGTGTGTTGCTGAAGTTTCTCTGTCCCTTTGCATGTAGCTGCTGGCACACACAGGAGGCTTTTTTCTCGAGCATATGAGGGAAGTTCATACTTCATAGGAGCAGACTGAGGCCATTTGGCCCATCAAGTCTACTCCACCATTCAATCATGGCTGATCTATCTCTCCCCCCTAACCCCATTCTCCTGCCTTCTCCCCACAACCCCTGACACCCGTACTAATCAAGAATCTATCTATCTCTGCCTTAAATATATCCACTGACGGCCTCCACAGCCTTCTGTGGCAAAGAATTCCACAGATTCACCACCCTCTGACTAAAGAAATTCCTGCTCATCTGCTTCCTAAAAGAACGTCCTTTAATTCTGAGGCTGTGACCTCTGGTCCTAGACTCTCCCACTAGTGGAAGCATCCTCTCCACATCCACTCTATCCAAGCCTTTCACTATTCTGTACGTTTCGATGAGATACCCCCTCATTCTTCTAAACTCACACTTGAAGTTGAATCTTATGTTGCCAGGTTTATTCCCAGCAGGTTCAGCTTTATGAATGTGTCTCAGAATTAAAGGACGTTCTTTTAGGAAGGAGGTGAGGAGACATTTCTTTAGTCAGAGGGTGGTGAATCTGTGGAATTCTTTGACACAGATGGCTGTGGAGGCCAAGTCCGTGGATATTTTTAAGGCGGAGATAGATAGATTCTTGATTAGTACGGGTGTCAGAGGTTATGGGGAGAAGGCAGGAGAATGGGGTTAGGAGGGAGAGATAGATCAGCCATGATTGAATGGCGGAGTAGACTTGATGGGCCGAATTGATGCTCCTCTTCCTTTTGACCTTATGACTTTCTCCACGTTGGTCCAGTGGATATCAACCCTTCCCTCGTTTGTGTCTCAACAGGGCAACAAAGGCCGAACGGGAGTCATCATTGCAGCGTACATGCACTACAGCAAGATCTCTGCAGGGTAAGATCTACCACCCGCAACTGGAGCCAGGCCGACTCTGCACTGATCACGGGGACAGCTGAGCAATTGCACTCCTTGCAACTCAGCAGAAACCCACTCGTGGTTTCGGGACGTGGGAATCTGGCAACAGTCACAGCGACGGCATCGAAAGGCTTCTTTGCTGTGACTCTGGCCAGTTATTGCACGGCGGGAAGTCCCAAATGCAGGAAGGATTCATGCAGCAAATGCCTCTTGCATTGAGCTCAGGCTGCAGCAGCCCCTCCGTCCTGCACTCAAACGCTGGTCTGAATTATCCGCTCAATTTCCAGGAGCGGTGCTCAATCCCATGTTTTGTTCTGAGGGTTCACTTAACACATATCTCCTTTTTAAAATGCAGAGCTGACCAGGCGCTCAGTACACTCGCCATGAGGAAGTTCTGCGAGGACAAAGTGGCTCCAGCGATACAGCCTTCGCAAACCAGGTGAGTGAACCCACCTCGTACCGAGAGCACCCTGTATTTCGAACTGACAGTAAAGGGCCTGTCCCACTTTCACGACCTAATTCACGACCTTTTTTACTCGTGGACATTTTTCATCATGCTAGAAAAACGCCCCGACCTACTTGATGCCACGAGTACCTACGACTAGCATAACGGCCTGCTATGACCTACCTATGACCTCCTACGACCTCCAACGACCTCGTGACGACCATGCTGCAAGTATGAGTCAAGGGCAAACTCAGCAGAGGTCGTGAAAGTGGGACAGGCCCTTTAGTTGTTTTACGGTGTAATAACCTGCCCAGTGCATACATCAGGGCAAATGCAAAGGTGCCCAGTTTAGACATGTCCAACCAGTGCATATATAGACAGCAGGTCAGAACCTCTTCAAACAAGTTCTGCGACCGATAAAAACTAAGACCACTCTCTTCTGCTAGTGTCAATATCCTTATAGCAATTAGCGCATAAAGAATTAGCAAGCATCTTTTCATTCATGGATTCTTAAGGGATTGGACAGGCCAGATGCAGGAAAAATGTTCCCGATGTTGGGGGAGTCCAGAACCAGGGGGGCCACACTGTAAGAATAAGGGGTCGGCCATTTAGGACTGAGATGAGGAAAAACGTTTTCACCCAGAGAGTTGTGAATCTGTGGAATTCTCTGCCACAGAAGGCAGTGGAGGCCAATTCACCCGGATGTTTTCAAGAGAGAGTTAGATTTAGCTCTTAGGGCTAACGGAATCAAGCGATGGGGAGAAGGCAGGAATGGGATACTGATTGTGGATGATCAGCCATGATCGTATTGAATGGCGGTGCTGGTTCGAAGGGCCTCCTCCTGCACCTGTCTTCTATGTTTCTATGATACATTGCTAGTTCATTTTACAGCACCATTGCAGAGTTTTTGTGTGTACTGTTGGTGTTCCTTTGTACAAATGTTGGTGTTGATACTTTGCTAGTGATAAATGTCTGGAAGAGGCTCTGATTTGTTCTCGACAGGCTCAGGAATCAGGTGAGAGCTGGATAATCTTGCACTTCCCATGACGTAGAAACCAGAGAGGATTTTAAAGATGTAATTTGCTATTCTTGTCGTCACATAGTCTCGTCTCTCCGTCACCCACTGAGATCTCAGCACTCCTCCAGTTCTGGCCACTCAGTCAGCACCAGTTTCTATCACTGTGTCCGGACTATGAGTGTGGTGGAATCTCCTCCCGATACATCTCCGCCTCGCTCTCCTCCATTGAAACACCCAACAACGCTACCTCCTTTGATTGAGCAATGTGGTTTGGTCTGAGATTTCATTAGATAAAGCTCCTGCTTGAAGCCACTTGATTCTGTTAAAGGTGGCGTACAAATCCACGTGTTGTTCCTGATTCATAAAGGAGCTACAACTGGTTCCTGGCACAATGGGCTTGGTTGGGAAGGGCACAAGAATCAGTCAGAAGCCTTTTGCCCTGTCACCAGGCCGAACCACAACCACCCTTCGTGCCCTCCCCCAATTCTGGACTGTATTTGTGAACTGTGGTGAGGACTAGATTGTAACATATTTGTTATGACTGAGAGAGAGAGAGGCTATTTCAGCCCATCACCAACTCAGTCGGTCCTATTCCTTCTCACCATGCACTCCTGTAGCCCTACAAATTAATGTGTGAGAAGGAACTGCAGATGCTGGTTTATACTGAAGATGCACACAAAAAGCTGGAGTAACTCAGCGGGACAGGCAGCATCTATGGAGAGCAGGAATGGGTGGCGTTTCAGGTCGAGACCCTTCTTCAGACCCTGTCACTGCTGAAATAGTGCACCGATGTATGTGAGTGGCTTATGTGTTCCTCTCCCAGCACCACGAGATGGTATCCAGGTTGAGGTTAGAGTGAGTTTTCAGAGCTCTGACTTCACTGTCTTTTCCTCCTACAGATACATTTATTACTTCAGCGGCCTGCTATCTGGAGCGATAAAAATGAACAGCATGCCTCTGTTCCTGCACCATGTCGTCATCCCTGCTATACCCAGTTTTGAGCCCCATGGAGGTAATTGTGTTCAGGCAGCATGCATGCAGATCTATTTCAATCCACTTCCATTATCTGCAGAACATACTGTGTACAATGACAGCTTAATAGAAACATAGAAAATAGGTGCAGGAGTAGGCCATTCGGCCCTTCGAGCCTGCACCGCCATTCAATATGATCATGGCTGATCATCCAACTCAGTATCCTGTACCTGCCTTCTCTCCATACCCGCTGATCCCTTTAGCCACAAGGGCCACATCTAACTCCCTCTTAAATATAGCCAATGAACTGGCCTCAACTACCTTCTGTGGCAGAGAATTCCACAGATTCACCACTCTCTGTGTGAATTTTTTTTTCTCATCTCGGTCCTAAAAGACTTCCCCCTTATTCTTAAACTGTGACTCCTTGTTCTGGACTTCCCCAACATCCGGAACAATCTTCTTGCATCTAGCCTGTCCAACCCCTTAAGAATATTGTAAGTTTCTAGAAGATCCCCCCTCAATCTTCTAAATTCTAGCGAGTACAAGCCGAGTCTATCCAGTCTTTCTTCATATGAAAGTCCTGCCATCCCAGGAATCAGTCTGGTGAACCTTCTCTGTACTCCCTCTATGGCAAGAATGTCTTTCCTCAGATTAGGAGACCAAAACTGTACGCAATACTCCAGGTGTGGTCTCACCAAGGCCCTGTACAACTGCAGTAGAACCTCCCTGCTCCTATACTCCTATACTGCTCCTATACAATGACCTCCTTCCTAGAGCAGGGTGACCAAAACTGAACACTTCACATCCCATCCCATACTCAGTATCCTGACTGATGAAAGCCAATGTACCGAAAGCTTCTTGACCACCCTATCGACCTGTGATGCCGCCTTCAAGGAACTATGAACCTACACTCCGAGATCCCTCTGCTCTACAACACTCCCCAGGGCCCTGCCATTCACTGTGAAATTGTTGATTGTGGACGCCATGGTAATCAGTAGAAATATCTCCAGAAACATCCCAGCCTTGACTGCGCTGCAAGGCTGCTCCTAATATGGCAACAATCAAGACATTTCAGACTTCAATAACTGGTTGCTCAATAATATCAGACACTTATAGGAATGTCATATGGAGTTTAACAGAATCCTTGACAACTAGTGGCTGCTCCTTGAATACGTCACAATCACCCAGCTCCACATATCTCGACAAGGAATTTAAACAGCTTTCACAGTTTAGTATTGATTAGTGACCATTAGTGCAGTGCCACTCTCGTCTACTTGGGAATATAGGAAGTTGCTCAACCTCCAGACCTTCTGCAGCACTGAATGTTCCCGAGCATTTGCACTGTGTTTACTTAGCTCACGAGAACTGCTTAAATCTCATAACCTCCTGAACTCTGGAAAATTATTTTTTGTTTTCCCTTCACAGGCAGAGAAGCACACAGTGGGGTCAAGCTTCCTGAAACACCATCTTCATTTTTCCTGCTGATTCCACTTTGCCTACACTCACTTCCATGACATGGGCTGAACAGCTCCTGCTCTCCCATTAGCTTCCATGCTTTTACAATCACTTTTGCTCTTTCGTAGAGTCCACACTTCCCTCCATTACTAACTCTGTGCCTAAACCTACCCTTCTTCAGACTGAAGGTCTCAACCCAAAACGTCACCCATTCCTTCTCTCCAGAGATGCTGCCTGCCCGGCTGAGTTACTCCAGCTTTTTGTGTCTATCTTCGGTTTAAACCAGCATCTGCAGTTGCTTCTTACAAGCTTCTTTAGAAACATCAGTTTTCCTCTGTGTCTATCTTCGGTTTAAACCAGCATCTGCAGTTCCTTCCCATGTATCTGCAGTTCCTTCCCACAACAACCTGCATAGTGGGATTAGGTTGGGTGGCACTTCATCGACCATGATGGATATGATAAAACCAAATGGCCTCCTGTGTCGAAACCTTTCCGTGAATTTGCGATCCCCTACTTTAACCCCGAAACTTTGCATGACTTTGTGGCAACAGAGCAGAACAGCAGCAGGTCAAGCAGGAGTCTTTGCGTCGGCTTGTTTAACAGCGTCAAGCTCATAAACCAGAGTTCGAGCAATTAGGACAGGAAATGGCTGAGCTCTTCACACTAGTCTAATAACAGAGTGACTAATTCTAGATTTGCAGCCGAATCTTAAACAAGACCAAGCATTTACATCAGGCCCAGCTGACGACATTGCGTAATGGTTGTCCTTTGGAGTCTTTGACCTTCTGGGGGAGTTAGCAGTGCTGCAGAATATGTAATTAGATTTTTTTTTGTGCAAGCACAAATTGGACTCAAATTTGGACTCAAATCTGAGGAATGTGGAAAAGAAGATGCATTGCCGTGGCGATCTCTAATCCAGGTCAACCATTCATTTCCGTTAACAGCATAAACAAAAGATTGATGCAGAGCCTCATATCACAACCTCGGGACATCTCAGAGTACTTCACAGCCATTGGAGTAGTTTTGAGCTGTGTAGTCGCTGTTGTAGGAATCTCAGCAGCTAATGCATGCACAGCAAGATCCCACAAAGAGCGATGACCTGGAACAGCACCTCATATTTTGCTTGGGTAGCTCACACCCCAGCGGTGTGAACATGGACTTCTCTAACTTCAAATAGCCCTTGCTTTCCCTCTCTCTCCACCCCTTCCCCCTTCCCAGTTCTCCCACCAGTCTTACTGTCTCCGACTACATTCCATCTCTGTCCCGACCACTCCCCCGACTCTCAGTCTGAAGAAGGGTCTCGACCCGAAACATCACCCATTCCTTCTCTCCAGAGATGCTGCCTGTCCTGCTGAGTTACTCCACTTTGGTTTAAACCGGCATTTGCCGTTCCTTCCTACACATCTTGTATTGCAGAATTGAAATGGACAATTGGACAATTGTACTCGTTCTGAAAGGGAAGGGAGGGATAGAGCTACAGAATGCGCAGTTTGGGGCGTGGGTTGATTGAATAGTGCTGTCCGTTCCCTCCTTTCCAGAGGTCTCCAACCTCTCCCACTATCTCTTTGCTTATTGTGCTTATCTTTAGATTAAAATGTTGACCATGTCTGACCATGAGAGGCCAAAGATCAATGGATTTCTGTTTTAATTACAGGATACCACCCATTCCTGAAGATTTATCAGTCCATGCAACTCGTCTACACCTCAGGCATCTAGTAAGTGACCTGTTACTGTGTATTTATGTGTTCTGCGGACTACATGCTCAATGCTCAAAGAAACATCTTGCGTGGAATGAAAACACATTCTCTTAAGCTTCTTTTAATGCAAAAATAACCATGTACAATTGTTTTCTGTGGATTTGTTTTTTAATAGTATCTTAACTCTCGCACAAGAATTCCTCTTCCAGAATAAACACTGCATCTGATTGTCATGTTACATCAAAATGTTACATCAGAATGGAGATGGGGAGGAATTTCTTTAGCCAGAGGCTGGTGAATCTGTGGAATTCATTGCCACAGACGGCTGTGGAGACCAAGTCATTGGGTATTTTTAAAGCAGAGATTGATAGATTCTTGATTAGTACGCTGTCAAAGGTTACTGGGAGAAGGCAGGAGAATGGGGTTGAGAGGGGAAAAATAGATCAGCCATGAGAGTAGACTCGATAGGCCGAATGGCCTAATTACGCTCCTATGACTTATGGTCTTATGGTTTTGTGGCATTAAGATGCTTTCTGTCTTATTCTCGGGCTCAAATGCATGAGATATCACAACTGTTGTGGAGCTTGGTGGTTTTGGGTCTTCATGCATCAAGGAGCACTAGTCCTTTGTGGGTCATAAGGTCATAAGTGATAGGAGCAGAATTAGGCCATTCGGCCCATCAAGTCTTCTCCGCCGTTCAATCATGACTGATTTATCTCTCCATCCTAACCCCATTCTCCTGCCTTCTCCCCATAACCCCTGACACCCACACTAATCAAGAATCTATCTATCTCTGCCTTAAATATATCCACTGACTTGGCCTCCACAGCCGTCTGTGGCAAAGAATTCCACAGATTCACCACCTTCTGACTAAAGAAATTCCTTCTCATCTTCCTCCTAAAGGAACGTCCTTTAATTCTGAGGCTATGACCTCTGGTCCCAGACTCTCCCACTAGTGGAAACATCCTCTCCACATCCACTCTATCCAGGCCTTTCACTATTCTGTACATTTTCAATGAGGTCCCCCCTCATTCTTCTAAACTACAGCAAGTACAGGCCCAGTGCCGTCAAACGCTCATCATAAGTTAACCCACTCATTCCTGGGATCATTCTCGTAAACCTCCTCTGGACCCTCTCCAGGGCCGGCACACCCTTCCTCAGATATGGTGCCCAAAACCGTTGAGGTCCAGGGGTGGGAGGTGGATGAGTGTGCGGGATAGAGATTGCCAGCCAACTGCAGCTTTACAAATCCACGCGTTTCATTCCTTTTGCCACAGCAGTGTCCAAGCACCCGGTTGTAAAAAGTTGTGTGTCTTCATCGAGCCTGCGTTACTGCTGAAGGGAGACATCATGGTGAGTTTGGAGCATTTCATTCATTGTTATTACAAACACCACTTTACTCTTCATTAAACACTGTTTTAATAACTCCACTTGTTGACTTTACACTTCATTAATCATTGCTCCACCCATTCCACTAATTGCTGCATAACAGACTCCCATCAGTTAGTTTGTGCAAGAAGGAACTGCAGATGCTGGTTTAAACTGAAGATCGACACAAAAAGCTGGAGTAACTCAGCGGGACAGGCAGCATCTCTGGAGAGAAGGAACAGGTCGCAAAACATCACTCATTCCTTCTCTCCGGAGATGCTACCTGTCCCACTGAGTTATTCCAGCTTTTTATGTCTATGTTCCATCAGTTAGTTTTATACCCCATTAACTGTTAATATACCCGCTCCATTCATCATTAGTATGAACTAATGTGGCGGAGGCCACAATAGGCCCGACTATGGGTGAACAGGGGATGGGACTTGACTTTGCTGCCTTCCCCCACAGTGGGAACCATTGTTGGGGGATGTTTTTATGTTTATTGTTAAATTCTTTAATGTTGTGTCTTATCTTTATCTGTGTGCTGCAATGGCAAGTCAAATGTCACTACACCAATTAGTGTATGTGATAATAAATGTCCTTTGTATCCTTGTATAACTCTATTGATCATTTAAAACATGATGCTTTGATTACAACTAAACATATTCCTTTAAACATGATTACACACTGCATTAGTTGTTATCGTACACGCTCCATTAATGATTATTGTGCAAGCTATTGATCCTTGATATGTAGATGACTTTAATTATCATTTCATCATTATTCTAGTCTCCTTTAATTGCAATACCTGACTCTCACATTTGTTTTTTTTAACACTGACGTCGTGAAATCATTTTGGTGCACATCCCTAAACTTTCTGAAATCTGTGTGATGCAAACAGCGCCCCGGATCACAAACCCTGACACCGTCAGCTTCAGGTTCGCTGCAAGCTTTTCCTTGGGCCTTAACTTGTGGGAAGCTGCTGAGCTTTCTGTGCTAATCTGCTTTTGCCAACGTTCCTTGCTGGTTGGCACTCTGGAAAAAATGGTTTGGCAGAGCCTGCCTGGCAATGATACCGGTTCTTCAAGGAGGCAAAGAAAGAGAGGGGAAAACTCGGGCCACTGTCTTCATCGTAGGCAGGAGCCGTGTGGCAAATACATCACGTTACCATGCACCCACGGCTTAGCAAGTGTTCACTCTTTCTAAGTCAGAAGATGTGTCCTGCTCCAGAGCTTTTGCAATCGGGCAACTGGATCATCCTCCCACAACCACAGAGCAGTCCTGAACTACTATCTACCTCATCGGACTATCCTTGACCGGACTTTGCTGGCCTTACCTTGCATTAAACGTTATTCCCTTATCATGTATCAATACACTGTAAATGGCTCAATTGCAATTAAGCCATTCCGCTCAATTGTCTGAAGAAGGGGTTCGGCCCGAAACATTGCCTATTTCCTTCGCTCCATAGATGCTGCTGCACCCGCTGAGTTTCTCCAGCATTTTTGTCTACATTCGATTTTCCAGCATCTTCAGTTTCTTCTTAAACTCCGCTCAATTGAGTATTGTCTTTCCGCTCAATGAAAGCTTTTTGCTGCACCTCGGTACATGTGACAATAAACTAAACCAGATTGTGTAAAATCCAGATCGTGTTGCATTGAGCAAGCACCTCACTGTCTGAAGCGGTGGGTTTTGGAAGAGTCAGTAAACCCAAGTCCTGCCTGCCTTATAGGGTAGATGTAAAAAAATCAAACGCGATTACTGCTCCGTGCCAACACTTATCCCTCAACAACCAGCGCAAAAATAGATCCTCTGCTCAGCATCACATTGCTGCTTGTGATGGGGCTCGCTGTCTACAATTTTGGCTGCTGCTTTTCCTTCTCGTCTCGATTTCAAAAATGAGTGATTTCTGGTACAACACTCGAGGACATCCTGAAAGACGGCATCAAATTGCAAACTTGCTCTTTTAGGCTTAAGAATTTCCGAGGCTGTCAACCAGGCATTTTAAGGGCAGCGGCAGAACTGGCGGGACATGCAATACACGGACGTTCAGTCACATTTTGATGACACTTTGATCATGGGTGTGTGTCTCTTCCTCGACTCCTCTGAACTAACTTGATGCCAGCTCCTTTGCCTTCCAAGGTGCAGAACCAGGAAGGAAGTTGTTATTGTGCCAATCCCTAGCTGGCAGAGCCTCACCTGAATTGTGCCGGGTTTGTTTGTGCCCACTGTGCCTCTACTCAGCAGTCTGGATGGAGTCTGAGTCCTTGGCCATTTGCATCTTCTACCCTTTCAAATCCAAATTTGGACGCAGACTGAGGCTCCTACAAGGGCTCCTGGCTTGCTCAGCAGGCATCTCTCAGAGAGAAAGTAATGATATCAGTTGGTGTCTACAGGTAGGGAGGATTTCTTTTTGCATTCACACCTTGTTGCATTTTTTCATGCATTTGTTTCCCCCCCCACCAATCATGGGCTCCTTCATTAGGCGTAGTTCCTGCCGTAATTGGTGCCATGGAGAGGGGTGAGTATTCTCTTGGTTGGGTTTCTGATTTCACAGCTGCACATGGAAACATGGAGTAGGGAGACAATATAAGTGGGGTCAACGACACCTGAGGCATTCTGACCAAACTGCCGCAACTCCAAGCCTTGGCTCTTCAACTGCCTGGGCTCTCTGGTTCATCTGGTTCACGCAACAAGGTGGCACAGCGTCGTGCTATCTGGCAGAGCCCGAAGTGGCATCAGAAGCACATTTTGTGCGTGTGGGAGTTACCATCACTGGTGGACTTGCTGACAAATGTGTAGGAAGGAACTGCAGATGCTGGTTTACACGGAAGACAGACACAAAATGCTGGAGTAACTCAGGCAGCATCTCTGGAGAGAAGGAATGGGTGACGTTTCGGTTGAAGAAGGGTCTCGACCCGAAACGTCACCCATTCCTTCTCCCAGGAGATGCTGCCTGTCCCGCTGAGTTACTCCAGCTTTTCGTGTCTATCTTCAGACTTGCTTACAAGCTGGTCTCGGGGCCGTCAGCACCTTTAGGTGATCTGCAGGGTGGAGGGTGCAATGTGGAGTGTTAGCATCATCAGGAGATGTCTCAGCTGGATAAGGGACAGAGCTGTCACAAGAGGCTTACAGAGACACTCAGAGAGACAACGGTACTCTGCATGTCAAACCCAGAACTGCAAAGGTAAGTACAGTTAAACAGTCAGTTTAGTTTAATTTAGTTTAGTTTAGTTTAGAGATACAGCGCGGAAACAGGCCCTTCGGTCCACCGGGTCCGCGCCGACCAGCGATCCCCGCACATTAACACAATCCAACACACACTAGGGACAATTTACATTTATGCCCAAGCCAATTAACCGACAAACCTGTAGGTCTTTGGAGTGTGGGAGGGAACTGGAGCACCCGGAGAAAACCCACGTGGTCACGGGGAGAACGTACAAACTGCGTACAGACAGCACCCGTGGTCAGGATCGAACCCGGGTCTCTGGCGCTGTGAGGCAGCAACTCTACCGCTGCGCCACCGTGCCGCAGTTGATTTCAGCTGACACGGCTCCCGTCACCTCTGCGTCTGAAGGTTGTGTGTTCAAGATCCGCTCCAGAGACGTGGGCACAAAAGTCCAGGCTGAAGCCAGGTTCAGAGATAAGCGTTTCTGTTCTACCGTTGTGAATAAACTGCCCTCCAATCTGTCACCTTTGAAACTGGTCCATTAGCAGACCACAGATAGACACAAAAAGCTGGAGTAACTCAGCGGGACAGGCAGCATCTCTGGAGAGAAGGAATAAGTGACGGTTTCGGGTCGAGCCTTCTTCAGACGGCTTTGACTTTTACTTGATTCAGTTGAACTGACAAAATTCAGTTGTGTTTAGCATTTTGGGCTGAAGTTTTGTTTTTCCACTCTTTGGTATTTGGACTCCCTAATGTTCTGGCTTTCAAATCTTTTCGAATGGGTTCCAACTGTAAATATTGAAACATGTTTACTAATTGCTGTGACCAATTGTCACATGCTTTTTTATTGACTGCTTTGCATCAAGAGGAACAAATACTGCCATTTTAAGAAACGGAGAATCTGGTGCACAGGACAGGGACAGCTAGGCACTTGCTGCCATTTGCACTATGAGGTTCATGGTGCTCATACAGGCAGAAAAGCCTGAAATGCCTGGCATCGCCTAACGCCTCTGTGCCCTCAGTGTAGAAAGTTACCTCTGCTTTGCCTTTCACCTGGTCTCTGGCACAGAAGATTTCAACTGAGGAGCGTAAATGGGAATTAACACTGTGGATTGGAGGACCATGGACATCACTGTGGATTGGCGGAGAAGACTTGATGGGCCGAATGACCTTATTCTGCTCCTAGAGCTTATGACATCACTGTGGATTGGAGATTCATGGACACCACTGTGGATTGAAGGACCATGGACACCACTGTGGATTGGAAGACCGTGGACATCAGCACTGTCTGGAAGACCACGTGGGTGTCACCAGGGATTGTGTGAGCATCGTTACAGATTGGAGGATTGTGGCCATCAATAATAATTAGAGGCTTGTGTGAGCATCACCAGGCATTACGGACACTGCCCAACCTCTGCACCCAAAGCCTCTTCCAACACAAGGCCCTCACAAGGTGCCTGGCAGTGTGCTGAGAACCAACACAGTCTTGAACTTTGGTGCGTTTCTGCTGCTGAGCTGGGAGCAGAGCCCTCGGACGCCTTTGTCCCCAGTAAACCTCTGCAGTTCAGAGGTCAGCACAAAATGGCAGCTGAGGCCCCACTCCCCCACCCTGGCCATTTAGCAATTGTAAATATTGGTGACGTCCAGTGAGTGGCTCAGTGTTAGACATGTTCTTCCATCTTGCCTTTGCAGGTGAAGTGTTACCATAAGCAATACAAAAACCCGGAACGGGACGTTGTATTTCGAGTACAGTTCCATACTTGCGCTATCCATGGCACCCAGCTCTGGTTTGGAAAGGATGAACTGGATGATGCTTACGGAGGTCAGTGGGAATTTTCGAGAACAGCAGTATCCCTGTCTGCATTAAGCATGCAGTGAACAAGAAATGCTCTCTGTTCACCATCCCCTTGTACGGTCCACACCCACTCAAGAGCAAACATGTGTTAGGTGGTAGGGGAAATAAATAAAAACAGTTCTGTACAAACTTTAGAATCTTTGCTTCCCCTTTTGTTATTTAAATTCTGCCCCTTTTCCCATCCTTTGCTGCGTTGCCTAGCCCAGAGAGGTCACAAGGCCTTTCCCCCCAGGAGATAGTTTTTCAGAGGAATGAACAAGCCTCTTCCAGACCCAATGCAGGGAGATGGTTTTGCAGACTTTGTCCATTGACCCCAGGTAAAACATTGGATATCTTGTAAGATAATGGACAGAGAGATGTGAGCAAATGTTTCTTCTTCTACAGAGAGCTGCCTGTAAACGGGAGAGGGGGCTGGTTGGAAACCGAGTCACTGAGGAGTGGTTTCAAAGGGAATTGGATAGGCACTTATGAGAGAAGAACTTGCAGGGCTGTGGGAAACGAGTAGACAACATGGATTGAATAGATTGTTCTACAGGAGGCATATAGATGGGCCAAATGGCCATGTCTTGATTTTGAAAGCTAGTCCCTTGGACCCAGAAGCTGCACTATTTCATACCAGGACTTACCAACTCTCCCATTAATACTTGCTATATTTACTAACAATGCCTGATCGCTGTGGAGTTCCCACTGTGCGCAGAATGGCCGCCGCATTCTCCTGCGTAATAGCTGCGGCTGCGTCTCAAATTTACTCAATGGGTAAGGCGCTAAATGATGTGACGCTGCGCTATATAAATGCAAGCTATCTCAACGTGGTACCTTTGCTCTCGAACAATTGGGATTGAGGTTGCTGAGCACCAGCCTCTGTGTTATCCTTCCACCAGCCTGGTAATGTTTCAGCACTGCTGCTTCAGAAAGGAACTGGGCCAGGGTGGCATGTTTAAAATGGAGGATTCCCCTGCTGGGCTGGAATAGCTGAAAGAAAGTTGCTCGGTAGAGATGATAATCGAAAGCACTGTTGGATGATCATCAGTGGAACAGCTGCAAAAGTTTACATATCTTAAATCTGACAGTATGGACCACGTCTGGTTTTAAACTGGCAACATATTACATATGTATCCTGTAAAATAATGTTTTCAACAACAGGACAGCGTCTGATAACCCTGTAGATCTCTCAGCTCGTTTTCTGAATGTCTTGAAAACAGATATCGGGACACCACACGATAGAAATTTGTTTTGGGGGCTTAGTTAATAAAAGGATGGCATTGTTTCAGTTGTACAGAACTCCCAATGTTTAATGCCAATGCAATTGATGGGATTAAATAAGTGGCACTGGAGAGAGGGTACCTGAGACACATTCTCACCTGACTGGGGTTTCCTGACCTGCATTAATAGCATGGAGCTCTGATGGCTGTAGTTTGTAGTCCCTTCAGCCTTGGGATATAAATTCCACGAAGAATGGCAGGAGTCTGTCAAGGTTAGTACGGGTGTCAGGGGGAAGGCAGGAGAATGGGGTTAAGAGGGAAAGATAGATCAGCCACAATTGAATGGCGGAGTAGACTTGATGGGCCGAATGGCCTAATTCTGCTCCTAGAGCGTATGAAGTTATGAGGGTTGGTTGATAGTGAGGAGCCCGAGCACTAGGTACACGCGGAGGCTTCATTGGCACAATTGGTACTGACTGCTGATCTGCCCTCTTCCTAGACGACAGGTTCCCACGAGATGCCATGGTGGAGTTCATTTTCTCTTCCGGACCGGAAAAAATCAAAGGTAAGAAATTGAGTATAAAAAGTTTAAAATCTGTAAGTGGAAAAATAATGAAAGCAATTGCACAGAAGGTCAGTCAGCATCTGGGCAGAGAAAGACAAAAACCTTGGCCTGGGCGTGGCTAGATGCTGGGTCACAGACAGATCTCTTCAGTTAAAAGCTGGAACTGTATGAGCAGTTGGATCTAATCGTGTGCATGGTGATCTTTATTATTCTAAAACTACTCATAACTGAGATCTATTGTAGTTTAGAGATACAGCGGAAACAGGCCCTTCGGCCCACCAAGTCCGCACTGCCCAGCGATCCCCACACACCAACACTATCCTACACACACTAGGGGCAATTTACATTTACACCAAGCCATTTAACCTACAAATCTGTACGTCTTTAGAGTGTGGGAGGAAACCGAAGATCTCGGAGAAAACCCACGCAGGTCACGGGCAAAACGTACAAACTCCGTACAGACAGCATCCATAGTCGGGATCGAACCCGGGTCTCTGGCGCTGTGAGGCAGCAACTCTACCGCTGCGCCACCGTGCCGCCCTACGGAGCAAGCAAGATTTAAATAACAGAGCCTTGTTGCACACAATAAGGTCTGATTGTTGAGATACAAGGAACAGCAGATGTTGGTTTACAAAAAAGGACACAAATGCTGGAGTAAATTAGCTGGTCAGGCAGCATCTGTGGAGAACATGGATTTTGGCTGTTAAACGAAATCTGCTTCCACATGGTTAGATTTTACTGTTCTGATGAAAGATTGTTGACCTAAAAGATCCATTCAGTTCTCTCGCCACAGACACTGTCTGGCCTGCTGAGTAACTGCAGCATGTCCTGTTTTTATTTCCGATCACTGTTAGAATTTAAATCGGACTGTGTGCAATCGATCTGTTATTAGATTTTATTGTGCACAATTTATCCTGCTTGCCGTTAGATCTTGTTGTTTGATCTGCTATTGTATATTATGTTCTAGTCGATCCTAATTAGATTTTAGATCTAATTCTGGGTAAGGTGAGGTCTGTCAGCTGGCAGAGGTAACAAAGAAAATATGGGCAGGTGGCACTAGTGAAATATGAATCTCAATTCTCTTTCCAACTGCAGAGGGTGAACACTTAAGGAATGACTCAACAGTGACTGTGGATTACAACACCTCTGATCCAACAGTGAGATGGGATTCCTATGAGAACTTCAACCTTCACCACGAGGATGGCTTGGAAGGTATTGGAATGGAGTTCAGAACTCCATGTTTTGTGTGTTTCCGGTGTTGCTGGTGAGGCATGTTTTTGTGGCCCATCCCGAAGCGCCCCTCAAAAGGTGACGCCGAACCCCCTCCTGAAGTTGCTGCAGCCCAGATGATCTCTCATGTTGCCTTCTGTGGGTGTTTGCACTGCAGTTGTCTTCTGTGTTTCCCACTTCACAACAGTGACTGCATTTCAAACTGACCTCATCCACTCTGAAGTCCTTTGGGTTATTCTGAAATGGACACTAAAGACATTGTATAATTTCAACTAGCTGGGCAACTACTTCAAACATTGCAACTATTTCTTCAATTTTAGATTGACTGGTGATCTAATAATTGAAAACTATAAAATCCACACAGGGTTTGATGGAGTAGATGCTTGCTTGAGATGGAGCTTCAAGAACTGGAAGGTTCAGTCTGAAGAAAAGATGTTGGGCATGAAAGTAACAGTGTAGAATTAACATACTCTGTGGCTTCTGTCTGCTGCTGCAGTCTCTCATAAGTTCATCAGTTGTAGGAGCAGAATTAGGCCATTGGGCCCAACAAGTCTACCCTGCCATTCAATCATGGCTGATCTATCTCTCCCTCCCAACCCCATTCTCCTGCCTTCTCCCCATAACCCCTGACACCCGCACTCTCTGTAGCTCCGTTTGCAGAAACGACATCATGCAAATGATTCCAGTGTCTCACACCAGGAGTTTAGGACTTCATTCCTCCACCAACACACACTCACACACCCACGGCCACACTCACATACAGACACACACACACACACGCTCTCATGCACACACTCACACGCACATACTCTCACACACAGACACACACACGTGCTCACGCACACACTCACGCTATCACACTCACAGGCTGTCACACTCACACACTCACGTACACATGCTCACACTCGCACACTCATGCTCACAGACTCGCGCTCTCACGCACACACTCTCACACTCTCACGCACACACTCACACACGCTCACACACACACACACTCACACTCACACACACTCACACACACATGCACACACTCATGCACACACTCTCACACTCACTCAAACGCACACGCTCTCACACACACTCTCACACACACATTCTCACACACACTCTCACCCACTTGCTCTCACACACACTCTCAGACACACACATAGACACACACCACCCCTTTCCGTTCCCTTTTTCTGAACATGATTGCGCCTTTGTATCTTAATCTGATTGGCACAAGTACCTAGTTGGAGCAACAGTGCATTGCACCTTCCAAAAGCTCAGTCAAAACGTGCATTATCTCATTGTCTGACAACAGACTGGTGTCACAGAGCCAAAGCACCTCTGTAAAAGCTGGTTCATACTTCAAACAATGCAAACATCTATTCTAGGCTACTGATCTGTGAAGCTAATAAATCTCAACAATAGGAGTCTAGGGCACCTCTCCCCCCCTGCAGCCATTTAAGGAGGTAATCTCTCTGTTTGAGATGGGATTGGATATATTTCTATAAGATCCCCTCTCATCCTAAATTCCAGTGAATACAAGCCCAGTCGACCCATTCTTTCATCATACGTCAGTCCCGCCATCCCACTCATGAGATATAAGCAGCATTTCTTGCCCATCCTGAATTATCCTTAATAAATAGGTGGTGAGTTGTTCGTGAAGGAATTTATCCAAGATGTGGGACTGTGATTACCATGGCACCATCCCAGCCTCAGTGCTGAGAACGGTGGCGCAGCTGCTGCCTTACAGCGTTAGAGACCCGGTTTGATCCTGACTACTGGTGCTGTCTGTACGGAGTTTGCATGTTCTCCCCGTGACCTGCGTGGGGTTTTCTCCGAGATTTTCAGTTTCCTCCCACACTCCAAAGACGTGCAGGTTTGTAGGCTAATTGGATTGGTGTAAGTGTAAATTGTTCCTAGTTGTGTAGGGTGGTGTTAACGTGCGGGGATCGCTGGTCGGCACGGACTCAGTGGGCCGGAAGGCCTGTTTCCGCGCTGTAAACTAAACTAAACTAAACAGCACCAGGTCTTGACCATTTCAAACACAGCACACAACAGCAAGCAAACCAGCCTCCGCGCCTCAACGCTTGGAAACGTGGAGCCACTTTCTGTGCTGTAAATTTCTATCATTTCAACTGCAGTAGAATTGCTTCTCTTCTGCTGAGCTGGACGAGGTATGGCCGCCTCCCCTGTTGCGTGTATCAGCGGCTTGTACCTGAGAATAAAGCTTCATCACACTCAGAATAGCCCCTGACTTCCAGGATGCAGTGTCGTGGCGCACACATCCAGCCACCTGTCTGGCTGAGCCTAAGGGCAGGATTTATTTCCAAAGGGTCTGCGCTGACTATAGGGCTGTGAGCTGTGCAGACACGGAGACTTTTGATCGTGTTGGTTTTGGCTGGATTCGAGCTTGGGTGAAAGGAATATGTCCACAGCACCAGCCAGGCCCTCTCACGTGTTATTACAGACCATTTCAAGCAAACATTTTCTTTCCTCCTAGCAGTAGCTTCATTGTGAGTCAGACCACTGATTAAAAGGAAATATCTCAACATCCCTCGTGCCTACACATCTGTGTTAACAAGGACTGAATATAACAGCAGCCAAGAATCACAAGCAGAAGTTGCAGTTGACATCCACACACTCACTGGTGCCAGTCAAGTCCGTAAACCCGCTTAAGCCAATGCGTCAAATACAACCGAGTGGGCCAGGTTTGATTGATGCCACCCATAGCTCATTGAGCAGCACTCTGGTGTCTTGGGTTGAAAGATGGTTCAAGTCTCACTCCAGAGACTGGAGCCCTGGGATGCAGGCTGTGGCGATGAAGGGGGAGGGAAGGGTACTCTGGAAGTACAACTGTGTAGGCAGGAACTGCAGATGCTGGTTTAAACCAAAGATAGACACAAAATGCTGGAGTAACTTAGCGGGACAGGCAGCATCTCTGGAGAGAAGGAATGGGTGACGTTTCAGGTCGAGACCCTTCTTCAGACTTCAGCTCTTCAGTCTGAAGATGGATCCCGATTCTTTACCCATTCCTAAAGTCCAGAGATGCTGCCTGTCCCGCTGAGTTACTCCAGCATTTTGTGTCTATCTTCGGTGTAAACCAGCATCTGCAGTTCTTCCCTACATGTTCCATCAGACTTGTTGGATTGCGATAAATGGTCCAGTGGCGTTTTCTTCAATATCCTCAGGTCGACATTTATCCCTCTATCATCACTAACATCGGTGACCTGGTCATTGCCCCATTAGTTTTGGCTGGCATGACTCCTACATTCCCACCATGACTGCACTTTTTAAATATTTTACTGGCGTTTTGAGATGCCCCGCAGTTGTCAAAGATGTCAGTAGAACACAAGGCCGACCCTCATTTGCCCGACAACTGTGCAATTTCAAAGCAAAGTCCAGAACTTCAGTTTCTTTATCCAAACAGGAAATGTGCTTGTGACCACGGGGGATGGAGGAATGCATGGGAATATCTTAACGCGTGCCTGAGAGCCAATGAGTTTAGCGGGAGAACTGCTGATGCAGGCAAACAAAATGCCAGAGGTATTTGTGACTGAACCAGTTGATACATCTCAGAGTGCACTGCAGTTGATTAGTTTTTAATCCTGCCTCACACTGTTTGATGGCTGCTGAGAGCACTCTGCCGCTGCCCACAAGCGATTGCCCTTCAAGATGGAACCTTGACAACGAGTGCCAGCTAACAGACGTCAGAAGGAAGCCAGATTCTCAATTTCACAATGAAATTGTGTCTGAAGAAGGGTCTCGACCCAAAACATCACCCATTCCTTCTCTCCAGAGATGCTGCCTGTCTCGTTGAGTTATTCCAGCATTTTGGGTCTATCTCAATTTCAAACGGAATTCTTTCCACGACCTCTTTCCAGACCCTTTGTAATACGTTGTTGGGCAACCTTCCTCAGATGAGGTTATTCAGGGATACGGGCTGCAAATATATCATCTGTTTCACCCGAGCTTAGAAGTGAGGAAGAACATGGGTATCTTGCAGTGCATGTCCACACATCTCTGCAGGTAGCAGCGCAGATAGTTAAGGCATACACCATGCTTGTCTTTATTGGCCAAGGCACAGACTACAGGAGCAGGGAGGACATGCCGATAGTGTACAAAACACCGGTTAGACCACAGCTGGAGCAGTGGGTGCAATTCTAGCCACACTATGGGAAGGAGACCCTTGCATTAGAGAGAGTGCTTACATGGAAAGATATGACGATGTTGCCTGGGCTGGAGAATTATAGTTATGAGGAGAGGCTGGAGTTTTTTTTTTACTGGAAACAAAGATGACTGGGGGGGAAGATTTAATTGAGGTTCATCAACTTGAGAGGCTTTGAAAGGGTAAAATGAAAGGACCAAATATGGGCAAATGGGATGAGGCATCTTGGTCAGCATTGACGGGTTGGGCCAAAGGGTTTGTTTCCGTGACTCTATTTCCCTAAGCAGAGAGGACATTTCTGATGGGTGCCTGGGGGTGGGGAAGGGAGGCTTGGATTTAAAGTGACATGTCATAAGAACATAAGGAATAGGAGTAGAATTAAGCCATTCGGCCCATCAAGTCTACTCCGCAATTTAATCATGGCTGATCTATCTCTCCCTCCTAACCCCATTCTCCTGCCTTCTCCCCATAACCCCTGACACCCGTACTAATCAAGAATCTATCCATCTCTGCCTTACAAATATCCACTGACTTGGCCTCCACAGCCTTCCGTGGCAATGAGTTCTACAGATTAACAACCCTCTGACTCAAGAAATTCCTCCTCATCTCCTTCCTAAAAGAACATCCAATGTGGAAGCATTAGAAGGGAGTTGAGGGAATTGTGGCAGGGAATTGGAACTCATTGCCTGAAGAGGTGATGAAGGCTGAAAAACTCACCACATTCGAAAAGTACCTGAGTGAACACTTTATTTGCTGTTTCCAGGTGAGTGGGAGAGTGGGATCAGGCTGGATAGTTGGCATGGTGCCAAAGGCCGGATTGCTTCCTCCTGCACCATAAATGACCATGGCCACACGATTCATTTGGGGGAAATCACTGCGCTTATTGAAAATTGATTTTTAAGTTTTGGAAATGAAGTAAATTAAATCATTGCTTAGAGCGTGAGAAGATTTAGAGAATTGTGAGGAACATGGCTAGATGTTCCTCAAGGTGACCTTCTCAAAGCCCGGTCAGAATCATCCACATTCCTTCCGGTCTGCACTGCCCATTCATGGCCAGTTCTATTCCAGGTGGCATGCAAGTGATTTTAACATCAAATCATAGGTTTTATCTCAATTTAGAGTCATAGTCAAACAGCTTGTAAGCAGGCAGTTTGGCCCAAATGGTTCATGCTGACCAAGATGCCCCATCTACTCTGGTCCTATTTGCCCACGCTTGGCCCATATACCTCTAAACATTCCCTATCCATGTACTTGTCCAAGTGTCTTTTAAATGTTGGATAGAACCTGCCTCACCTACCTCCTCAGGCAGGTCGATCCATATACCCACCATCCTCTGTGCAAAAAGAATGTAGTGTTTGACAACACTGGGCCTGTACTCGCTGGAGTTTAGAAGGTTGAAGGGGGACCTCATTGAAACTTACAGAATAGTGAAAGGCATAGATAGAGTGGATGTGGAAAGGATGTTTCCACTGGTGGGAGAGTCTAGGACCAGGGGTCATAGCCTCAGAATTAAAGGGCGCTCTTTTAGAAAGGAGGCGAGGAGGAACTTATTTAGACAGAGGGTGGTTAATCTGTGGAACTCATTGCCACAGAGGGCTGTGGAGGCCAAGTCAGTGGATATTTTTACGGCAGAGATAGACAAATTCTTGATTATGGGGAGAAGGCAGGAAATGGGATTAGGGGGCAGAGATCAGCCATGATTGAATGGCGGAGTGGACTCAATGGGCCGAATGGCCTAATTCTACTCCTGTAACTTGTGAACCTGTTTGTACGTTTAGATTGTAAATTCTGTCACAGATCTAATGCTGAAACTTTCTTTTCGTAAGAAGTACCTCACACACGAGGGCCACTGGATGGAAGCCTGTATGCCAAGGTGAAGAAGAGGAGTCCAAGCATTGGCACAGCCAACGGAAGCCCATTTGAGCGTCACGTCCGTTCACTGCGGCCACACTTGTCTGTCAGCACGGATTCTGGCCACTCCACTGCATCGGTGAAGACAGAAGACCACAGCGTTAGCACTAAGCAGGCTCCCTCTCGGTAGAGAAGGAGCAGCTGGATCAGCTGCTGAGTGGCTTTGGCGTAGGTGCAGTGAAGACCATGCACAATGCGCTAGCCCAACCACGAGCGGCTTCCCAGAGCCGCTCCAATGGCCGATCGGGCTCCAATGAACGAGAGACGGACATCCTGGACGATGAAGTGGTGTGCGAGATGAATCGGTTCGCCACTCTGCCGAGAAGCATTCACCACCCGTACAACTTCAAGGTCAGCCATCACTCGCCAGAGCACAGGATACCTGGTTATGGCCACAGCCCTGAAGGAATACGGAACGATGTCTACTACCGGCCAGACATGACGCTGGAGAGAAGACGACCCACGTTTGAGGAAACGTGGGTCCAGTGGGTGAGATTGGATGGAGGGCATGATGCATGATTCCTACGAGCATGTGAAAGGCATGGACCCCATGCAGCACCAGGCAGCCATGTTGGACAGGGTGAACTATCAACGTCCACGTAATGAAGTCCTCCAAGGCTACGCGCCTGTGTTTCACCAGTATACGTGCGCAGAGAGAATGCCTCCTGGTCTGATCCATCGTATTAGACAGAGGATGATGCTCAGAGAGACCACGACATGAAGGCGAATAGAAACCGGCTCGTTGATTACCACCAGTTAGAGGGACTGTTGGATGGACAGCATGTGCAATTTCTTGAGCGCAACCCACCAGAAATCATGTCTCATAACTGTGGCTGCCGCAACTGTTCCTTAAAAATGTCAGAGGAAGAGGTGGAGAGGTCTGCAGCAGCGTTCAATGCCATTAAGTTGGACCATGACTCCTTGTACCAGCACTCTTGCCATCCTGACCTGGATATGTGGCCGCATGATCACCTGAAGCCACATTTGCTAAACCATCCGATCAGAAATGGACAAGCTCCCCAAACAGTCCCTCTGCTGATGCCTGCACACCCATACAGCCAGTACCCACGAGCGCTTGGATGCCCTTCATTTGGTTATAGCCATGCCCATGCAAATATGCCAATGCCAACCCCGTTGGTGCACACATACTCCAGTCCACTTTCACCAGGGCCTCATGGGCAGCTTCAGAGAAGCATGGAAGGGTCTCCTGAATCACACCCTCCTTATGGGAGGTACCCAGAGCTGAAGTACAGCCCAGACTACCAGCAACATCCACACTGCAGTTGTCCATACGACCATTACCAGGAGCAGCACTGTGCCAACAGAAGCTGTGAGGTCTACCCAGATAGTCCACTCATGTCACCTCCTCCACTGGGACCGTGTAGTCCGAGCCCACAAGGGCCTGCTTCTGTGTCGCCAGTGAGCCCGACCGTACCCCGGGTCTTGTCCAGGAACCCAAGTGCTTGTGATCGAGCAGCAAGAATAACCGATGAAGATCTACAAAGCCCAGAAGCCGCTTTCTCACACCAATGCTCCTCCTGAATTGTATCCTTTTCCTGATTGTCACCTCTGCTCCTGCCCTCTGCAGATTCCTCAATCCTTCTATCTTCAGGAAGCCATCCCCACACCTCTTCAATCTATTTATACAGGACTCCAGCAGGCTTTCCTGTTGACATTTTTCTTCTAATCTATTACCTGCTCCATTTGTCCTCCTGCCTACTGCTTTCTGGAAATACTTTTTCAAATGTTGAACAGGAGTGGATAAAAAATCAATTTGAGATGTCCTTGTTACTGACTGGTGTCCACATGGTTCATAAGACCAAGCTCTATGAGCGATTAACTTTTATAAGCTTCCCTGATGATCTAAATCTTGTCATCTCATCCCAAAGAGGAAGCCTTTCCTTCATCTGCTCTCAAAAGCCAAATTCCAGATGCTTCCGTTAATTAGGTCCATGGAAACTTCCACTTTGCCTGCTGCATGTTTTATGCTCAAGCATTTCTCTCGGTCCAAAGAGCATGGAGAGTTTGCACAATGTCGGAATGCTCCCTGGAAAATAAGATTTGAATGCTATTCGGACTTTCGAGTTACTTTTACCCATTCTCGGCCAGTTTGCTACCGAAAGCCCACAGTGGGCATTGCAACTCCCTGCTGTGGTGCTGGGATTGATTAAAACAATTCAACAAAGTGATATCAGAAACCATAGAACAATGGCAAAAGCACAGAAGATAAACGGCAACCTGGTTTAATTTAAGCCACTCCTATTTAAAGACCTTACCCAAGCACAGTTGAGGCTTATGGACTGAAGCTTTAACAAACTTCATCTATATCTTGGTAAAAATCTCGTGCGGGAGGACAATTCCTATTTTCAAACCATGTTTCCTGTTCTCTTTAGTTTTGCTCTCTCAACAGTCTCCATTCATTTTTGCAGGGCTGTAATTGTGGATTCTGCCCACCGGGTGGCTCCATTGAGCAACTTTCTCCCAAATGGTGTGCAAGCCATGGGTAAAATTCCTGGCAGTGCCCTCAGCCACCGCACGAAGATTGCTCCCAATAGTTGGGATTCTTTTGGGTACAATTATTGGGAACATGGGAACGAGAGGAGGCCATTCAGCCCCTTTGAGCCTGTTCTACTATTCACCAAGATCAAGGCCGATCTATGACCCATGTGGTACCTCAATGCCTTTGTGTGCCAAAAATCTATTTATTTTATAATCTAATATCTGACTCACCAATCATTCATTTGCAGAACACAGTTCAAATTATCTCCCCATCCTCTGCATGTAGGAGTGTTTCCTGACTTCACTCCTGAAATCCTGGCACAAAAAGCTTTGATTCTCCAAACCTCCAAACCACTGTAAATAGTTTCCCCCCCAATCACCCCATCGATGCCCCCTGAATACATCGCTCGATCAAATCTCCTCATGTCCTTTTAACTTGAAGGTGAGAGGGGCAAACTTTAAAGGAGATGTGCAGGACAAGTTTTCTTACACAGAAAGTGGTGGGTGATTGGAATGCACTGCCAGGGGTGGTGGTGGAGGCACATATGATAGTGGCATTTAAGAAGCTTTTCGATAGGCACATGAATATGCAGGGAATGAAGGAATATGGATCATGTGCAGGCAGAAGGAATTAACTCGGCATCATGTTCGGTACAGACATTGTGGGCCGAAGGGCCTGTTCCTGTGCTGCACTGTCCTATGTGTAGGAAAGAACTGCAGATGCTGGTTGAAATCGAAGGTAGACACAAAATGCTGGAGTAACTCAATGGGACAGGCAGCATCTCTGGAGAGTAGGAATGGGTGTCGTTTCAGGTCAAGACTGAAGAAGGGTCTCGACCCGAAACGTCACTCATTCCTTCTCTCCAGAGATGCTGCCTGACCCGCTGAGTTACTCCAGCACTTTGTGTCTACCTGCACTGTTCTATGTTCGATAGTATTATAAAGGGAAACCATTAAGCATATGTTCCCTTCATTCTTCTGTTAGAAGTCCAAATCAACACTGATCAAATAGCCCGGGGAAAACAAACGTTGGTACAAAGTGTCCCCGGAGAACATAGAAACCCTGAGATTGCAAGGCGACACCACTGTGAAGGAATGGTGTTGTGCAGCTCTCCGTCCAACATGACTGAAGCATCGACTCCTGGATCCACAGGCAGCTCTGGACCGGATACTGAAAGGTACATTCCTCTGTGGCAACATATGTAAAAATCTGTAGCAAGAAAAAAGGAGAGCACTTTTTTTTTTTCAGTGAGCAGTGACCTTCCCATGCTCGCCATTCTCCTGCCTGTGCTCATCTAAAGCCCCCCTCCGACTCCCCCCAAAATGTTTTGATATGCATTTAAGCAACATAAGGTCATTAAGTGATAGGAGAAGAATTAGGCCATTCAGCCCATCAAGTCTACTCCGCCATTCAATCATGGCTATGTTTACCGTAATATTATTGGCTATATATGGCTATATATTACCGTAATTCTCCGAGTTCGAATCAGGGGAAACTCGGGAGAGCTCTTGAATTACCTTGTACAGTGAGACAGGCCCTTAACCCCATTCTCCTGCCGCCTCCCCATAACCCCTGACACCCGTACTAATCAAGAATCTACTGTATCTGTCTCTGCCTTCAAAATATCCATTGACTCGGCCTCCACAGCTGTCTGTGGCAATCAATTCCACAGATTCACCACCCTCTGACTAAAGAAATTCCTCCTCATCTCCTTCCTGAAGGAACGTCCTTTAATTCTGAGGCTGTGACCTCTGGCCCTAGACTCTCCCACTAGTGGAAACATCCTCTCCACATCCACTCTATCCAAGCCTTTCACTATTCTGTACGTTTCAATGAGGTCCCCCCCTTTCTTCTAAACTCCAGCGAGTAGAGACCCAGTGCCGTCAAACGCTCATCATCGGTTATACCACATGCACTTACTGCATGTCAGAACTATTGAAAGTATTTTAATGGCTGCAAATGTCTCTGGCATTTAGAAACTTTGAAAAATGTTCAATAACTTTAAAAAAGAATTATCAAGCTATTACATGTTTCAGTCTGATGAGTCCGAAGATGGTCTTGACCCGAACTGTCGCCTGCCCATTCCCTCCACATATGCGGACTGACCCGCTGAGATACTCCAGCACTTTGTGTTTTGCTATTACATTTTTCATCTATTCAAGAACTTATCACATTTTAAAAAGAATCAAAAGCACATTTGAAACATTGGAAATCAACTTGCAAACAGTTAAATGGATTTCAATTAACTCACCTAATATGAAACACTTGTAACTTGCCTGAAACTTAACTCTCTTCCTTGCATTTGTCCCTCTTTGTTGAAATGAATAGACTTTGCTGAGCCTGCATTAGGTCAAACCTGGGCAGATTTCCCAGTATTTTGGTCAGGAAACTACAGCTGTTGGCACCCCCATGGTTTTATTCTATGGAGGAGTTCAACATCAGGGTGGCAGTGGCAAGAACCTCTGGTGTGTACAGCCATCTGAAGTGATCTGGATGGTTAATCTGTGGTCCACCCTGCAGAAAGTAGTTGTGCTCCACAGATTTAATGTTGGCTAGAATGCGTTTGTGATGAATGCCTCCCAAACAAGTCATTCTGTTTATGCAGCAATATGTGTATACATTGGTTGACATTTCGGGTCGAGACCCTTCTTCAAACTGTCCGAAGAAGGGTCTCGACCTGAAACGTCACCCGTTCCTTCTCTCCAGAGATGCTGTCTGTCACGCTGAGATACTCCAGCGTTTTGTGTCTATCTTCGGTGTAAACCAGCATCTGCAGTTCCTGCCTACACTATATATATTGCTTTCTTGTTTGAAATAGAGAAGTAACAAAATGGGCAAAATGCCTCAAAAATACCAAATTACATCAGACTATACCTCTGGATCATTTAGACTTCCCAGAAAGTTAAGAAAGAGTTTTGGAGGTGGTTTGTAAAGCAATGCCTGGGAGACATTTCAATTGTCCAGGTGGAAAGTATTAGATAACCTAAACACAAGGAGATAAAACATCTGCCCAGTTCTAATAAATACATATCCTGCTCAAGGTGGGGTGTGGTAGTTCAGGGAATAACAGGCGGATCATTGTGTCTGTGGGAAACATGAGAAATGTCGAGGAACAAAAGGACAGTGGGGTGTGCATCCACAGGTTCCTGAAGGTGGCAGGACAGATAGGTAAGGTGAGTCAGAAGATGGTTGTGTAAATTAAGTTAAATGATCACATTGGATGAGCAGTTGAACTGCCATAACTTACAGACCGATAGAAAGTGGGAAAAACCTCATTAGTTCTTGTGTTGGCTGGCATAGAAATAATAGGCCGAATGGCCTCCTCCTGCACCATAGATCTCTATGATCGATCACTTCTATGATCCCACTGCATTCCGCTGGCACGCTAGGCTCTTGGTCAGAACACTGTGAGTACAAATCCCACTTTAGACATTCAAGAACCTCAATGTAGACTGAGTGGAGTACTGAGGGTGTCCTTCACTGTTGGAGGCCCTGTATACTCTCTCAGGTGGATGCTATGTTGAAAGAGAATTGGTGAGCGTTCCCCAGTCTCCTGGGCCAACATCTATTCCTCAAACAACATCACACAAAAGTTCTGGTCATTTAATTGCGTTCCTGCTGGTGGGAGCTAGCTGTGCATAGAAACATAGAAAATAGGTGCAGGAGTAGGCCATTCGGCCCTTCGAGCCTGCACCGCCATTCAATATGATCATGGCTGATCATCCAACTCAGTATCCTGTACCTGCCTTCTCTCCATACCCCCTGATCCCTTTAGCCACAAGGGCCACATCTAACTCCCTCTTGAATATAGCCAATGAACTGGCCTCAACTACCCTCTGTGGCAGAGCGTTCCAGAGATTCACCACTCTCTGTGTGAAATTTTTTTTCTCATCTCGGTCTTAAAAGACTTCCCCCTTATCCTCAAACTGTGACCCCTTGTTCTGGACTTCCCCAACATCGGGAACAATCTTCCTGCATCTAGCCTGTCCAACCCCTTAAGAATTTTGTAAGTTTCTATAAGATCCCCCCTCAATCTTCTAAATTCAGGAAATGGCTGCTGGAATTCATAGCAGCCAGTTTCGGGAAACAGTGAGTGATCCCAAGACGCTGGGATGGACAATCTTTGGCACTCCTTAGATTGACACAAAATGCTGGAGTAACTCAGCGGGACAGGCAGTATCTCTGGAGAGAAGGAATGGGTGACATTTTGGGTCGAGACCCTTCTTTGGCAGGCCTTGCATGTTCGAACAGCCTAACCACTGCATGTGATGGGGGGGGGGGGGGGGGTAGTCCCAGAACTGGTTCATTACACTCTTTGCCCGCTCTTTGCCTATTCCGTGGGCACCTTTGAAATTGAGGACATGGAATTTCCAGATGGACAATGACATTCAAGTCCTCAAAGGCGGCAACGCCCAGCGTCCTTTATGAAGGGCTCACAGAGGGACGATGATGTGGCTCAAGTCACAAGACTTGGCACAATTAATTTGATAGAAAATGTTGGCTCCCTCTTATCCCACAGCTGCTTCTGTTCAGCCTAGGATGGATCACACATGTGGCTGATGGGAGTGCTCTCCTAGGATAACTGTTACAACACAGGTTTGGCACTCATGCAGTCATTGGAGACACTGACTCCAACCATTTATAGGGCTGTTTGTCTCTTGGTCGTATATCAGCCCCACTGTCCTAAATACTTCAACTGCCTAATTAAATGAATGATAGCGCGGGGCTCTGAGAATTCTTCTCATTTTACATGACTGCACGTTCCCCCCCCACCCCCCCCCCCCCCCCCCCCCCCCATCCCAATCCAGAACATTTTATCATCTTCAAGTTATGTTGGACTCTCTTGAGTCTCCAACTCAGACAAGCTTCCTATAGAGACAGTATTGGGCCGACACACAAGGAACACTGGTCTGACAATGGTGCAGCAAATAACTCCTTGGTGCAGGTTGAATCAAAAGTATCAAGGACAATGAACAGCTGGCAGAACAAAGGAACTGCCAATGCTGTTTTACAAACAGTACACAAGGTGGTGGAGTAACTCAGTGAGTCAGGCAGAATCTCTGGATAACAGGGGTAGGTGACGTTTCGGGTCGGGACCCTTCTCCAGACTGTTGACTGAAGTTGTCTCCTTAATGACTGCATTTATCCAGTACCTGCAGCGGAGTAAAATGTCCCTAGTTACTTCCCTGGAGCAATTACAGAACCAAAATTTCACACCGAGTCACGTCGGGAGATATGAGGCCCAGTGGCCAAAATCTTGGACAAAGAGAGAGAGAGAGAGAGAGTCCGAGAAAAAAAAGGTGGGATTTCACAGCTCACGGCCCAGACAGCTGAAAGCTCAGCCCTCAACAATGGAGCAATTAAAATTGAAGATGTCGGAATGGAAAGAATGCATAAATCTCAGAGGGTTGTAAAGCTGAAGGAAATTGCAGGATTGGCAAGACCCTAGAGGGATTTGAGATCAAGAATTCACAATCCTTAACCCTAACTCGAAAGAAGTATGTTCCAGCATACATTCCCTTGAGTAATTTACCTCTCACATAGTTCCAGCCACCCTTCAGTGCTTGCATGGATTCGCCGTTCACGAACCTCTCCCTGTCCCTTTCTTCCTTCACCTCCCACTTCCCCCCCCCCCCCCTCCCTGTTACCATTTGTTGTGTCCTTCCACTGACAATGCTGCTCATTGCAGAGACACAAGGAGTCGTTTGTGGTGTGTGTGACGCTCAGTGCCGCACCATGCACTCTTCACTCACTCCACTGCCCATTTCACTTTCCACGGTACCGATGGTCCACAGGTGAACCAATTCAACTGAATCTCTCCTGAAATGTTTGCCTCCCAATCTGAGAGTCTGGCGTGTCCGTAGTTTCTCCACTGTTTTCTGCAGAACTGGCATCCTTCATTGTAGTGTCAGTCCAATACATTGTATCAATCTCACTCATGTTTCCTGCTTAAACAATACATCCATGAAGCATTGAGGAGACTGTTACACAGGGCCCTGCCCCTCAGTCCCCCAATGGTTGTTGGACCCTAGACTGCGCTGTTTCCCTACGGACCCTTTACGCTGGATGCACCAAGCTTCAGTGCACCAGAAATGGCGGATGTCACTCTGCCTTGAACTAACCAGCAGAAGCACGCAGGCGCCCAGTGAAAGCACCTCACATCGCTGCCACTGTGGACATCCGATGTATCATTAAAAGTCGTTTGTCTCTAGTCAGGCAATCTATAAATGTAAAATCTGATGACAATAAACTGCCTTTTCCAGAAGCATTCCATGATAACATCACAGTGGTTGATACTCCCAACTCAGACTGAGCTCCCAGAGAATCAAACCTAATTGTTCACATCATTGTCCTTGGATCCTCTGAACTTCAGGCAAGGGGTCGACTGGGCTTGTATTCACTGGAATTTAGAAGGATGAGAGGGGATCTTACAGACACATTTAAAATTCTTAAGGGATTGGACAGGCTAGATGCAGGAAAAATGTTCCCCATGTTGGGGGAGTCCAGAACCAGGGGTCACAGTTTAAGAATAAGGGGTCGGCCATTTAGGACTGATATGAGGAAAAACTTTTTCACCCAGAGAGTTGTGAATCTGTGGAATTCTCTGCCACAGAAGGCAGTTGAGGCCAATTCACTGGATGTTTTCAAGAGAGTTAGTTTAGCTCTTAGGGCTAACAGAATCAAGGGATATGGGGAGAAAGCAGGCATGAGGTGCTGATTTTAGATGATCCGCCATGATCATAATGAATGGCGGTGCTGAAAAAGGCCGAATGGCCTACTCCTGCACCTATTTTCTATGTTTCTAAGCTCGCTAAGCTCCAACTCAAGAGGCATCTTTGTAACAACTGGTGGAACCATGACCAGTTCACCAATGTTTATACGCTTTATGTTATGACTGTACACGATACTTCCTTCCAAACTTGGAGTCAATGGATTCTGGAATTGAGTCCAACACACTGCCACTGCACCCGCAATGGACTGGAAATATCTGGGCCTTTGTATCCTGATTCTTTATGTTGGGTAAATGTAAATGGCATAACTTTTTTACAAATGTGTTTGTTACTGCCAACAGCACGGCAACAGCGGAGGGCAGCCCAAGGACTCCTGTCCAGTCTCCTCCTGCTACGGGCCAAAAGCAGCCAACCCCGCCCAGGCCAGAAGCGAGCCTGTGCTTAGTCGGTGTCTCTCCTGAGCCAGGAAACGGCTGTCAAAGGAACAGGAGCCCCGTCAGCCCAGCCGAACAGCAGTCTGGTGCCCATCAGGTAAATGGCATTGAGACCCACATGGCACCTGGTGACCCGGGAACCACCCGCCAGCCGATCGCCATCGACGCACAGCTGAGTCCAAACCAAAGCAAAGATGGTTCTAGCAGGACGCCGCCACCTCGTAGCCCAGCTGCCAAGGGAAGTGTGCCAGAGACGGCCGCAGATCACTGCGCCCCGATTACACCGCCCAGCTCAGCCATCGTCAGGCACCCACCACATGGCACCGCCGGCGACCCATGCTTTGCCAGCGTGCAACACCACCCGCTGAGCCCAGACATGGTTGCCCTGCAGCCCTGCCAAGGAACTCCGGAGTCCCAGGCACCGCCAACCCCTGCCTTCCCCGTCGCGTCCCCCTACAGTGCGCCCACCTCTCCTACCCAAATCTTCACCTACCAGGCCGGCGGCTCGACGTGCCCACAGCAGCCGCCTCTACCAGAGAAACGGCGGATGTCTGCCAGCCACGGACCAGCCAATGGAAGGTCCTTCACACCCACGCACAGAGGCGCGCAATCTCCCAGCGAGAGCACCACACAGCACGTGACCTTCTCGCCGACCACTTTGGCTTCCCAATGCACTCATTTACAGGTAAGCAGCAGCCACCTTCGGGTTCCTGCTTGTTTAGAGGGATATGGAGCAATTGCGGACAAATGGGACTAGATGCTGGGGCATCTTGATCGACACGGACGAATTGGGCCAAAGGGCCTGTTTCATTGCTGTGTGACCAAGTCCCTTAATCTCAGATCTTAGACTGACGCCATGTTGATGTTGATGGAGATGGAGTCTCTTGAATATCAGAAGATCTAAAAATCTATTAATTTCTGTTCTCAATATATTAACATCTGAACCGCCACAGCCATTTTTGGGTAAAGAATTCCATGGATTCTCCACTCTCTGGGTGAAGAGATTTCTCCTCATCTCCGGCTGACCCTTTATATTGAGGCTGTAACCCCTTGGTTTAGACATGCCAGAGTCCGGGAACTGACCCTGAGACCTTCTTGAGAGCTGCCAGACCCCTGAACTGCCAGGTGGACCAGAGGTCATAGCCTCAGAATGAAAGGACGTTCCTTTAGGAAGGAGATGAGGAGGAATTTCCTTAGGCAGAGGGCGGTGAATCTGTGGAATTCATTGCCACAGAAGGCTGTGGAGGCCAAGTCAATGGATGTTTTTAAGGCAGAGATAGATAGATTCTTGATTAGTATGGGTTTCGAGGGTTAGGGGGAGAAGGCAGGAGAACGGTGTTGAGAGGAAGGGATAGATTACGCCATGATTGAATGGCGGAGTAGACGATAGGCAGAATTGACTAATTCTGCTTTATCACTTATGACCTTGGATGCCTGCTGTTCCTCCCACCCAGGAGACCAATCCCATTACCCCCTTGTGATTTTCAAAAATAACCTGTCGAGCTTAATCCTGGTAAAATGGAGGCTTGCACTGTGCATGGCTTTCCTGCAAGGTTTTACAGTATTTCTTACATTGGCGAGTCCTTTGCTTATCAACTCTAGCACTGATGTTATGATTTCCTGAAGATGATTCCAATCATAGAAACATAGAACATAGGTGCAGGATTTGGCCACCATCGACCTGCAACCTCAGGCAGGTTGGGAAGCAGAGGTTAGGAGTGAGAGTCAGTTGCCCCCTCAACACGCTGGGTTGAAACGTTTCTCCTGCTTGTCCTTTTGTCCCTCGTCTCTGTGCAGTCAAAACCATTCTGTTTCCACATGTTGAACATGTTTCCCATTTGTGTTTCCTGCAGACGGACATCAGGAAAGCCAGATCAGTGCCAGGTTTGTCCAGGACACATCGAAGTTTTGGTACAAGCCGAACATCTCCAGGGACCAAGGTGACCTTTGATGGCAGATGCCGTGTTCTATATTATATTTGGCAGTGTGAATCAAGAACTGGAAGGCATAGGTTTAAATTGAGAAGAGGAGGTTTTAATAGGAACTTGAGGGGCAACTCTTTCCACACAGAGGGCAGTGGATATGTAGTACAAGCTGCCAGAGGAGGTAGTTGAGGCAGGTACTATGACAACATTTAAAAGACATTTGGATGGGAAAGGTTTAGAGAGATATGGGTCAAATGCAGGCAAATGGGACTAGCTTAGATGAGGCGTGGACAAATTGGGCTGAAGGGCCTGTTTCTGTGTTGTTTGACTCTTTGACTAAGCCCTTTGGCCCATTGAGTCTGCTGATTATGAAACATCCATTTACCATTTATTCTCCCCATATCACCTCCCCCCCCCTACTCCCTACACACAGTTTAGTTTTGTATAGTAATACAGCATGCAAACAGGCCCTTCGGCCCTCCGAGTCCACGCTAGCCGGCAATCACCCTGTACACTGGCACTATCCTACACACGGGGAATAATTTACAGAAGCCAATTAACCTACAAACCCGCACGTCTTTGGAGTGCGGGAGGAAACTGGGGCACCCAGAAGAAATCCACGTGGTCACGGGGAGAACGTGCAAACTCCACACACACAGACAGCGCCCGAGGTCAGGACCGAACCAGAGTCTCTGGCGCTATGAGGCAGCGGTTCACAGGCTGCATCACTGGAGTAGATTATTTTGACACTGCACGGACCCCAATGGAAACCTTGCACAGAAATCACATAGAAATCAAATGCTCAGTGTCAGGGTGGTACCACGACCTGCACTGTGCACGACCTGCGTGCCTCTACCGGGTACGGATGCCCCGCGTGGGTGACATCCTCGTTTGCCTTGTCCCATGAATAGAAAAATTACCGAGCTCAGCAACTTGGAGTCGTTCCTTCATTACGTTCCAGGCAGAGGTCGGCAGCAACTTCCTGTTGTTCTGACATCGAGGTCTTTTCTTTCAAAAATAGCCTGGTGGGAACGGACTTCATAGCTTCTGTCGTCATGGAGAATGGAACAAACCATTCTGGACACAGCTCCACAGATAACAACTTCAACTCTCATTTTGTTTTAACCTATTCTAAACCAGCCTGTAGATAGATTGCAAAGTGGGGAGTGTAGGGAAAGAGATGGGTGGTTCAGGATCTGCGTTAACTTCACCGATAGGCACTTTGATCATCTCTGGCACCTTTCTTTACCACCACCCCCACCCCACTCATTTTTATCAGAACTTAGCAAAGAGCCAAGTAAAATGGGAGTGAGCAAACCACTTAGACGCCTGGTTCTTGTCTCATTAAAGTCATTGTAACTGGAAAGGGAGTCTGAAGAAGGGTCTCGACCCGAAATGTCACTCATTCCTTCTCTCCAGAGATGCTGCCTGTCCCAGTGAGTTACTCCAGCTTTTTGTGTCTAAGGGTCACGAGCAGTCCATTCTAACCCTTGATCCAGGGTGGCATGCAGCTTTGTGACTGGTCTGGACAGATAGCTCACTGTAGGCCGACCACAGCTGATGCGAGTAATGAAAAAAATCAACTCGCTTTATTTGAAAAGAATGCTAACAATGTATTCCTATTGCAGCCATTGCCCTTCTGAAAGACCGGGAGCCTGGCTCATTCCTGATTCGGGATAGCAATTCATTCCAGGGGGCCTATGGCCTTGCCCTCAAAGTGGTGACGCCTCCAGCTAACTTCAGCTCCCACAGCAGTAAAGGTAGGTTGCACAAAGCCACCCGGGTCTCAATGTGGGGGCTGACATTTCGGGTGTGGTCATGAAGAAAGGAGCTAGATTACCGGTAATGGGATCGCACAAACGGCCAAGATTGACGTGTTGAATGCAGAAGGGTCTCGACCCAAAACGTCACCCATTCCTTCTCTCCAGAGATGCTGCCTGTCCCGCTGAGTTACTCCAGCATTTTGTGTCCATCTTGACGTGTTGAATGCTCCCCGTTTGTGAGCTTACACATAGTCATACATCAACAATTGTAAATTCATTTTTTGGAATGTGGGCATCGCTGGCTAAATCCAACATTTATTGTTCAACCCCAATTGTCTTGACCTGATCCGCTGCAGTCCTTCTGGTGAAGGTGCTCTCACAGAGCTGTTGAGGTGAGAGATGCCAGGATTTAGGCCCAGTGATAAACTACCAGTGTGATATATTTCCAAGTCAGGATGGTGTATGTTCCCCTACACCCACTGCCCTTACCCTTCTCAGTGGCAGGGTTTGGAAGATGCTCTCAGAGCAGCCTCGGTGAATAACTATAGTGCATTTTGGAGATGTGCACGCCATGGAAGGACTGAATGTTTAGGGTGGTGGATGTGGTGTCAAGCAAACAGGCTGCTTTGTCCTGGATGGCATCGAGGAGTTGTTGGAGCTGTATCATCCAGACAAGCAGACAGTATTCCCTCACACTCCTGACTTGAGCTTTATAGATGATGGAAAGACTTTGGTGGGTCAGGAGGTGGGTCGCTTGCCACAGGATACTCAACCTCTGACCAGCTCTTATGCCCACAGAGCTATGCCTCCCACTGGATCTAGCTATTGGTGGTGCCATGACGAGTAACATTTAAATAAGTGAAGCAGGATTTCCTGTTACCCGTCCCTCCAGATGGTTTAACACCTCATCTGACTTCCAACTGGAGTCTCTCTTGGAAGGAGCCTAAAATGAGGCTCGCCTTAGCTGCTACAACTGGCTTTGTGTACAGTTTGGCACCTGCGGTTGAAACGAGTGTTGTTCACTTATGACTGAGTTGCAGTCAGGTAACAGGTTGGGAATCTGACTTGTGGACCAAACCCACCGAGCCCGCACGCAGACCAACTCCAAAGTTGGGTCAGATTGGCTCGGAAACAGAAATGCCAAGTGGACAAGCTCCATTGATGACGTTGCACAATGAGGTTGGGATTAAAATATATCATTTGGCAAACAGGGAGAGTACATCCGAGCCAACCTCGTAGCACGTTTGGATGTAAAACGTATAACATTTCGGTTTTGAGAATCCCAAGCTCCTTGGGTCAGGATGAGTTATAAGGACTGAATGGCCTCCCTCAGCTGTATTGACTCTGTGTGCTGACTCTCTGCATTGTTACCACAGGCAACCCAAATGAACTGCTCGTACGGCATTTCCTCATCGAAACAGGCTCAAAGGGAGTGAAGATCAAGGGCTGTCAGAATGAACCGCACTTTGGTACGTTTATTGAGACGGCAGGTTAGAGGCTCACACAGGAGACCCCAAACCTATTCACAGTCTGCAAGTCCTCTTCAACATGCTCCCTCCAACAATGCGGCACTCCCTCCAGCCCTCCCCAACAACAGGGCAACATTGCCCCTCGGATAGTGTGGTGCTCCCTCAACACTGACTCTCCGACACTGCGGCAATCCCTCAGTGCCGCCCCCTCATGTACATGCATAGGAAAGGTTCAGAAGGATATGGGCTTGGATGAGACATCTTGGTGAGCATGGATAGGTTGGGCCGAAGGGCCTGTTTCTGTGCTCTATGACTATCTCTATGCCAGTACTTAATCTCCGATTGACCATTCTCCTATCCAGCTTGTGTAGGAAAGAACTGCAGATGCTGGTTTAAATCATCTGTCTGAAGAAGGGTCTTGATCCGAAACGTCACCCATTCCTTCTCTCCAGAGATGTTGCCTCTCCCCCTGAATTACTCCGGCATTTTGCATCTACTGTATCTCCTATCTAGCTTCCTCTTTCCTCATCCCATCTTCCTATACCATTTTCCACACATGTGTTTATTCCGCTTCCTCTTAAATGACTCTACAATATCCGACTCAGTCACACCCTGTGCAAATAAGTCCCAACTTTAATCACTCTCTTGGCAAGTAAGGATTCCTTGAATTCCTCTCTGGATCTATTAGTGAATGCATTATGCTCATAGCTCCCAGTGGTGGTCTTCCAGATGTTTTGGTGATATCGTAAGTTGCTGTGAGAAAAGCAGTTGATGTTAAATGAGCCTTCAGACACTTGGCATTGAGAACTAACTTGCTTTTGTGTTTGGGTGTCCCATAGGAAGCCTGTCAGCTCTGGTGTATCAGCACTCCATCACGCCCATCTCTCTGCCCTACAAGCTGAAGATTCCAAATAAAGGTAATCCTTTGTTTTGTGAAAAGCCTGGAGTGCTTCCGAGTCCTTAAGTTCCCTCACACCTACCACTCTGGGCTCTTTGCATGGAAGAGATTGGGAAATGGAAATTGGCTAAAGAGTTGCTGCCTCACAGCACCAGAGACCCCAGTTCAATCCTGACCCCGGGTGCTGTCTGTACGGAGTTTTTACTTCCTCCTCGTGACCTCGTGGGTTTTCTCCGGGTGCTCCGGTTTCCTCCCACGTCCCAAAGACGTGCAGGTTTTGTAGGTGAATTGGCTTCTGTAATTTGTCCCAAGAGTGTAGGATAGAACTAGTGTCCCAATTCCTGCCTTGGGAACAATATATTGGAATATTTAATGCTTGCACCAGGATGCACTTGACCCTGCACTTGGACGTTGCTTTTATTTTAACAAAGAATTGTATTGCAAACCAGCAGAGCCAAATTTGAAACAATCATCGTTCATTTATTCCTTTACATCATTTGTGCTGCCAACAATACTTAATCTCATGCGGAATGGAGCCGATGCCAAGCTTGAGGCCTCCACAGTTTAAGAATAAGGGGTAGGTCATTTAGGACTGAGATGAGGAAAAACGTTTTCGCCCAGAGAGTTGTGAGTCTGTGGAATTCTCTGCCACAGAAGGCAGTGGAGGCCAATTCACTGGATGTTTTCAAGAGAGAGTTAGATTTAGCTCTTAGGGCTAACGGAATCTAGAGACATGGGGAAAAATCAGGAATGGGGTACTGATTCTGGATCATCAGCCATGATCACATTGAATGGCGGTGCTAGCTCGAAGGGCCGAATGGCCTACTCCTGCAGCTATTTTCTGTTTCTATGTCCGCCCTCTCCTCACACTTCCCACCCTCCCCTCCAATCCTCTCTCCCACCCCTCGTTGTTTCCCCCCCCTGCTTTCCACACTTCTCACTGACAGCCACACTGACACATTCTGCCTTTCTCTTGCAGATCCCATGGATGAAACTGCGGACAACGTTGTACCCGGCAACACCAGTACCGCTGCTGAATTGCTCAAACAGGGAGCAGGTGAGTGCTGCAACTCTGGGCCTCTGTGGCCCAGCATCACGCCAGCTCACTGCTGCTTGGCTGAGGGAATATTGCACTCTATCCCAACCCTAGACCTGGCCTGGATCCAAGTCCTTGGAATGCAGGACAGTGGCATCCATACTGATACTGACCTGCAACACCAGATGACATTTTTATGCAGCGAGCTGTTGTGGTCTACAATCTGCTGCCTGAGAGTAATGGTGAAAGCGGATTCAACTGGGACTTCCAAAAGGGAACTGGGCTTCTCATTTGGTTTAGTTTATGTTTTAGTTTAGTGATACACCATGGGAATAGGCCATTCGGCCCACCGAGTCCGCGTTGGCCATCGATCATCCGTTCACACTAGTTCTGGTTTCCCACTTTCTCATCCACTCCCTACACACGAGGGGGCAATTTACAGAGGGCCAATTAGCCCACAAACCCGCACGTCTTTGCGATGTGGGAGGAAACCCACGTGGTCACAGAGAGAACGTGCAAACTCCACACAGATAACACCCGAGGTCAGGATGGAACCCGGGTCTCTGGTGCAGTGAGGCAGCAGCTCTACCCGCTGTGCCACTGTGCCACCTCACAATTGACACAATTCTGTCATTGCTTTATCGCCCATCCCTTATTGCCCCTGAACTGAGAAGGCAGTTAAGCTTCAACCAAGGTGTGGACTCACACATCAGCCAGACTAGATAAAGGATGCTGGTGAATCGAACAGATTCAAACCAATGGTTTCACCAAGACTTTTTTTTTTAAGCCAGTTATTTGTGTTTAACGGTTCCAGATGCCACCGTGGGATTTGAACTCTTGTCTCTGGTCCAGAATTCTGGTTGCTAATCCAATAACTTTACCACTACAATAACTTTGTCACCAACACAGCTATAGTTGTTATCGGGACGGAAAAATGGGGAAAGAGCAGGGAACTGGGAGTAATTGGGTAGCACTTTAAAAAAAAACTATCACAGCCGAGATGGGATAAAGGGTCTCCATCAGTTGTTGACAGACAAACATCCTCTTACATTTGTGAAGGAAGGAACTGCAGATGCTGGTTTAAATCGAAGATAGACACAAAATGCTGGAGGAACTCAGCGGGTCAGGCAGCATCTCTGGAGTGAAGGAATGGGTGACGTTTCGGGTCGATCCCTTCTTCAGTCTGAAGAAGGGTCTCGACCCAAAACATTATCCATTCCTTCCCTCCAGAGATGCTGCCTGTCCCACTGAGTTACTCCAGCATTTTGTCTCTATCCTCTTACATTTATTGTGCACGGACTTAGATTCAGTAACAGGCTGATGATTCAATAGTTCTGAGTATATGAGCATGGGGACAGCTACAATTACTTCACGAGAGCACTGATCGTACAGGCATGCTTGCAACTGTTTAATACATTTTGTTTCTTTATCCTTGGGAAAGCTCCAGGATGTTTTGTGCTGGCGTTTGATCTGGGCAGGGCAATCCAATCTTATGTTTCCTCCTTTCAGCCTGCAACGTGTTGTATATAAACTCGGTGGAGACAGAGTCGCTGACTGGCCCACAGGCAGTTGCCAAAGCAACCATGCAGACGTTTTCCATGCAGCCTCGGCCCACTGCCACCATGGTCCACTTCAAAGTCTCCGTGCAGGGCATCACCCTAACAGACAGCCAACGCAAGTAAGGCCAAATCAGGATTACCAGAAACCTTGAGCTGTTGTAATATCTGCTGCGTGTCCTATAAAGCCACCAGTGGCGGCCCAGACCCTTTAATTTACTAATGTGGAGATATTGGAGCCGAGGCAACAACACCCCGTTGGGTGCAGGCCGGCCACGGAGGCGCAGCGGTAGAGTCGCTGCCTTACAGAGCTCACAGCGCCGGAGACCCGGGGTCCATCCCGACTACGGGTGCTGTCTGTATGGAGTTTGCACGTTCTCCCCGTGACCTGCGTGGGTTTTCTCTGAGATCTTTGGTTTCCTCCCACACTCCAAAGACGTGCAGGTTTGTAGGTTAATTGGCTCGGTGTAGGTGTAAATTGTCCCTAGTGTGTGTAGGATAGTGTTAATGTGCGGGGATCGCTGGTTGGTGCGGACTCGGTGGGCCGGAGGGCCTGTTTCCGTGCTGTATCTCCAAACTAAACTAAACTAAAAAACTTCCATTTCTGCAATATGGTGCTCAGGGTTTCCCCTAGAAACCACCTTAATATCGTTTTCAAACTTCTCATGTGATCGTTAAATTCCTGAGGCCCCACCTGCTGTTTCGGGTGGGTGTAAATGATACAATGGCACTATTCCAAAGAGCAAGTGAGCTCTCCTCAGTGTACAGGTCAATCTAAACCCCACAACATGACTGAAATAAACAATCTGCCCATAATCACACTGTCATGTGTGCGAACTTCCTGTGCACAAATTGGCTGCATTACAACAGCAAGTTCAGGTTTATTATTGTCATGTGTACCGAGATACAGTGAAGAGCTTTGTTTTGCTGCATGCTATTGAAACAGATCAGATAATACCATATAACAATAAAATCGGTTCAAACTCAAGTACAAAACATAGAGCAAAGGGGAAGATACAGAGTGCAGAATATAGTCCAATGTCCGCAATGGGGTAGAGGTGAATCGAACAGTACCCTGGCTTATGGAAGGACCGTTCAGAAGCCTGATAACAGTGGGGAAGAAGCTGTTCCTGAGTCTGGTGGACACAAAAAGCTGGGGTAACTCAGCGGGACAGGCAGCATCTCCGGAGAGAAGGAATGGGTGACGTTTCGGGTGGAGACCCTTCTTCAGACTGGTGCGCGCTTTCATGCTTCTGTACCACACTTCACTGCTGCTTCGCTGCCTGGAGGGCCTTTCTGAGATCATGAAAGTACAAATTAATTATTATTTTTTGACATGCAGGACTGAGAAATGAATGATTATCCGCAATTTGATTTACTTCACTTTCCTGTTGGCGACTTCTTGAGGAGAGGCCAACATTCAGACCGCACTGTGTGCACACTAGCCTGTTGCAGGCTCACTGCCAGGCCCTGACGGATTCATATTAACTAGTTAGACTCAGACAAATATATTGTGTTGCAAAATCTGCCCATTTCCAAAGAAAAATCAGCTGGGTTTTTAAAAGTGATGGTGAATAGTTAAAATCCAGGAATGCATCTTATAGAAAGCTAGTTGAAGTGTTTTATAAATATATGTTTTGTTCGGTTTGTTCTTAAGACTGTATTTCACAGTGGAGTTTGAGATCGCACGAACACCCAAACTCCACTTTTTTAAACGTGTCGTCTTCTTTCCTGATCAACAGGATTTTCTTCAGACGCCATTACCCAGTCAACACCGTAACGTTCTGCAACCTGGGCCCACAGGACAGAAGGTAACTCCACCCTTGACCCGTGCCAACGTTGCCACACACAGTCTCTCCTCTGCCTCAGACACTTTGAATGTGAACGGGTAAGTTAGGCAGTGAGCAGGTGACGGCCAGAATCTGTCCAGCGACTGTCATTCTGCAGCTCTGCTAAGGTATGGACGTTGATAATCTCGTCATACCCTGACCAAACTCCACCCCACTCCCCACACCCCTTGCATTGAGGGTTCATTACCAACTTTATAAAGTGGCTCCATAATATTCCTGGTTATTTCTTCCCAGTTCAGCTCATGCCACTCTGAGCTCTGCAGCTCTGAGCACTAAAGCCCTGCTGCATCACACAGCCCGACGTCAATGTGAATAGAATTTGGGGACATGCTCAGACTCTTACTTCACTCCAGATCACATCCACCTGTCGGGATAAAGGAGGAACGGGGTACTGATTGGGGATGATCAGCCATGATCACATTGAATGGCGGTGCTGGCTCGAAGGGCCGAATGGCCTACTCCTGCACCTATTGTCTATGTTTCTATGTCACGTTTGTGCTTACATTGGTTCCTGCTCCACTAATGGTTTATAAATCTCTGTCCTTCTCAAATCCCTCCATGGACTTGCCATCCACCCCTGTTGTCTCTGTACGTTCTTCCAGCTTCCACAAGCGTTCTTAACTGCTGCACTCCTCTTGTCTTCAGCTGCCTGGACCCTAACTCTGGAATTCCATCCCTAAACCTTCCATGCCTCTCTTTCCCCCTCGAAGGTGTTCCCATCAACCTCCCTTTGGTGATCTATCCTAATAATTTTCCTCATAGCTCCGGTTTAGACGTGTTCTTTGATAACTCCAGAGGCATTTCACATGGGATGCTTTGTACATTAGAAATTGCCGCTGACTGTTTTAGCAGCCTGGCCTCGCACACAAGATTTTCGTATCGGAATTACGCCCTCAAATCTGGAACTTATCCTCAGTCAATGATTGGAGACACACACAAACTGCAGATGCTGGAATGCTGAGCAAATCACAGAGTGCTGGAGGAACTCAGCTGGCCAAGCAGCATCCGGTGCTGCCTGACCCGCTGAGTTCCTCCAGCACTCTGTGTTTTGTTTCAGTAAATTATTGCCTCTTTGCCAGCTTCTGCGATTTCTCATGCCTGATTCTGTAATCCGTTCACGCTTATTTGTTTTCAATTTTGTGCCAAGGATTTTAGTTTTTCAATGGCACCATGAAAAAATACAATATTTCAATTCGCACTGGAAAACACTCTTCCTGCTTATCAAATGAAAGCGAGCCCATTCGTGCTACGTTTGGTTTCACACACTCACTCACACCCACACACCCACGCTCAGTTTACTCTTTTTTTCAGGTGGACTAACCCAGATGGCACAACATCAAAGTAAGTGATGTTGGGGAGTTGTGGGGAGAATGTTGGGGGGGGGGGGGGTTAATTGATTTATGATACGTGGGAACCACAGGCAAGTCAGTTGGATCCATTTGGTTGGTGAGTTCCCATCCACTCACAACCTTCTCCAGACTCTAGCAAGCGTGAACTCCCACACACTGAGCCATACTGGGGCCCAAACATTCAGAGGATCTCAAAACTGCTGCACTTAATATTGATAATCCCCTAACGTGACCTTGGTCATCTAGTCACCTCTCACTCTCCACCACCACCTCTTGGTTTTTGTCCCCGCACTATTTCAGTGAAGCTCAACTTGACGAACAGCACCTCATCTTCGAACTGGGCACATTGCAGTCCTCTGGAGTCCACACTTGCTTCTCTCGTTCCAGCAATAATTCTGATTCCCACTTGCACCACCTCTGGACCCATGCTTTGTGACTTCACCTGCCCCTATCGCCTTCCACCTCCACCATTTGTGGCACTCGGTTTCTCCGGTTCCCACCCTCTGTTGTCTCCACACCTCCCGCTTCAAAATAAAACCTGCCTCACCTCCATCATTCCCCAGTTCTGGTGAAAGGTCGTCGGCCTGAAGCATAAGCTCATTCTCCCTCCTCACACACTGCCTGAGCTGCTGTGTATGTTACATTTTTAGTTCGCATTTCCAGCATGTGCAGGCTTTTGCTTTTGTATGACAATGTTTTTTCGTTGCCCTCCCTGTTGGCATCCTGAGGGGGAGGCTCCAGACTCCCAGCACCTCACCCTGGTGGCCACAGTTTCTGAGGCCAGACACTGAGGGTTAGCAGTGGGGGAACGTGTAGGGGGAGAGGGATGTAGCCAGCTACACCTCTCCAGACTTCCCACCAAGCAGCGGGTGGTTTGTGGGCCAGCTGATCCCACTGTTCCCGCTCCACAGTCTCAACTGTTGCAGCATGCCAAGATGCTGCAGTTTTAGAAACGTTAAGACGGATTCACAGACTCTTGAAGGGACTTCTCCCTGCTTAATGACCACAATGTCCAAAGAATCCTCTCCTGCCAATGAAGGGGAGTGAGAATGGGCCATTCAGGTTGAGAGTCACAGAGACATCCTTCGGCCCACCAACTTCGTGCCAACCATCAGCCAGCCATTTATACTAATCCTACCCTAATCGCATTTTATTCTCCCTGCATTCCCATCAACTGCCCCCAGATTCTCCCACTCCCTACACACTGGGGGCAATTTACAGAGGGCCAATTAACCTACAAACCCGCACGTCTTTGGGATGTGGGAGGAAAACGGAGCACCCGAAGAAAACCAACGCGGTACAAACTCCACACAGACAGCACCCGAGGTCAGGATCGAACCCGGATCTCTGGCGCTGTGAGGCAGAGGCTGTGCACGGTGCCGCTCTAAGTTATGGTCAGAGGGGTGGCGTATACTGTTGAGCGTGATGCAGCGATCTCTTCTTATTTTTTCTCTTGCAGGATGTTTGGTTTTGTGGCGAAGAAGCAGGGAAGCATGTCTGACAATGTCTGCCATCTGTTTGCTGAACTCGACCCAGAGCAGCCAGCATCCGCCATAGTGAACTTCATCACCAAAGTCATGCTCGGCCCACAGAAGAGATGAGTCAGGGATTTGCTGCATTCAAAGACAAACCAAAGGAGTCACCTGGCCAGGCAAGAAGGATAGCTAGCTCCTCCTGCATCACCCAAAGGAACAAGCTCCCTAACCAGTCTGAAGAAGGGTCTCGACCCGAAACGTCACCCATTCCTTCTCTCCAGAGATGCTGCCTGTCCCGCTGAGTTACTCCAGCTTTTTGTGTCTATCTTCGGTTTAACCCAGCATCTGCAGTTCCTTCTTACAAGCTTCTTTAGAAACATCAGTTTTCCTCTTAGAAACATTCCCTTCTCTCTGTTTAATGTCCACTTTAGTCTCTAGGTGGATAATCAGACTGCATGAGATTCCTTTTCATCTGAACTCTTGTTCGATGGCACCACTTTGTGAGTGGCGGTGTTCAGTAGGGCCTTGCTCCCTCACAGCCCAGCTCCCTTTCAGAGAGTGGTGGTGAGTTAAGTTGACCATCCTGTACACTGCCTACGTTGTGCTTTGCTGAGGATTCTCATTGTAACTGCCCGTGTAAAGGGGAGCCCTGCAGGCTTGATTACTGAGTGATGCTGCATGTGAATAATACAAAGAGTATGTGCAAATTGTGAAGGAGGGGGACTAAATAAGGATGAAAGGGGATGTGGGATGATTGAAGGGTGGTAGACAGATTGGGATCAATGTTAGATCCAGACTTGTGAAACCAGGAACTCGCTCAAACTCACATAGGGAGTTTTCAGAGTATCTGGTGCAGTGTAAATGTCCCTGGCAGCTTGGAGTGTTCACAGTTGTATAAAGACACCACCATCTTCCACAGCAGAAAGTCTTTGATCATAAGGCTATCTAGTTCAGAGCAGGTCTAACTGTAATATTAGTCCGACAGTGAAAGTGGAATATTGGTCTGACATTTATCGAGACTTTCAATGAAAGCCGCTGGGAGAATGAAGCTGGTGAGAACTCAGTTGGATGTGACTAAGGATGAAGTGTGATGGATTTGGGTGGGACTCCTTGCCAGCAACTATAGCGCATCTTAACTCGCCAAAGCTTTGTTTTGTGGAATGATAGAATGAACAGTCCTTCCGACTGATATCAGAATAGGTCAGTCTGGGCACAAACCAGCTCATGTATCGGAGGGAATTGGACGTGGGCTAGGGTGTGTGTCTAGGCTCAAAACCAGCGCTGTTCTGTTCAGCAGACAGTCTGAGTTTGCTCAGAAAACAGGCTAATTAAAGAGTGGAGGAAGCAGAAACTACAGCTACCTTTCCCCCAATAGAACCATGAAAGTGACCAGGTTATCTTCTGAGTTACTTTTATTACCTACAAACCAGACTCGCCTTCCCAAAATAAAAATCCACGTGGAGACCTAATTTGCAAGGGCTGCTCTCTCAGTTCCTGGGCCATTACACCATGGTTGTTCCATTGGGAATAAGCCAAGACCAAGCAAGATTGGGTGCCGAGATGTGAGCTCCCCCTAACGTGGCGTTGGCTGAATGTTGATTTCTGCCACACTTCCCATGGGATGGACGGAGTTTGTTTGCCCCTTTAAGTATTCTCAGCACCAAAACATGGAAACCCATCCCATACTTTGCCACTCTGCCCTCCCTTCTGCCCTGATTTACACTTGTGAATGATCAGTCCACCTGCTGCACAACCTGGCATTAAAAAAAAACGTTTCAATCCCCTGGTAGCAATGTTTCAGGTGGATGAAGTTTCACTGGAGCACTGACAGACCTTCCACTGAAAGGTCATTAACCTGTCAATGTTAACTGTTTCACTCTCCATCGATGCTGCCTGACCTGCTGATGTTTCCAGCATTCCCTGTTTTTACGACAGGTTCTAGGCATCTGCAGTGTTTGTTTTTGGGTCAATCGGAAATGTTAGCAGGTGGTCTCCCAGAACCTTGCTGCTCTTGTCCTGAATTCCCTTGCACTGCCTCCTTCTCACTGCACCGTCAGGGACATCTTTGATGCTTGGTTGGTTTTGAATGTCAGCATAGCCAAACACTCTAACCTACCACAAATTCCATGTGACAGATCCCTGAGAGAATCGGGTGTGCATCAGTAAGTGCCACAGTGTGGTAAAGCATCCTTCATTCAGCAACAGCTACCCTCATTCCTATTATTGCCATCTCTCCCAACAACCAGCCTAGATGCTTCTCTGGGTGATGGATGGTTTGTGCAGTGGCCTCCTGAGCTGGCCATCTGATTTCACCTTGGGAACCTCAGATACCACACTCCACCCCCTCAACCCCACTACCACTGGACTGTAGAAGGGGAGTAAGATGGAACCTAGCGCTCACGCATCCTGTAGCTTTTCTGCAGTTCAAGTTCTTGCCTCTGATCTCCAGAACTGGCCTCTGAATCAGCCTTGACTAATGTTGCATTCAATTATTTGAATCGCATGTGCTGGCCTGCAGAAGCACTCATTTGCCTTTGAAATGCTAGTATAAATGGCCTTGGTCTCTATTCTAATGTAAACAGGAACCATGGAGCTAGTAACAAACAGTGATGCTCAGCACCAGATTCCTGGATATATATAATATATATTGTGTGTATATAATATATTGTGCTGCGTATCTGAATGTGTTGATGACAAAGATTGGCTATTATATGATCTCAGAGTAGAGTCACAACACCTGACAAATGGTGAATTCATGTGATAGTTTCTGCTGTGCCTGTTCAATATGCCAATGTATTTTATTGGGGCACGTAACTGAGAGACCCTTGGAAACGGATTAGTGTTGATGAGTTATCACCACGGGTCACCGCTCCCTCAGGTGGGAAACATGGAGTATGAGTTTCTAGCCTGAACACACAAATGTCCTTCCTCACTTCTGGGTCCGAATGCTCACGTGGCTTCCAACCAAATACAAAGTCTTGGCCAACACCAGTAAAATGAATGATTTGGTGGTCATTGCTGTGTGCAATTTACAACACATTTCACTTCAGATGTTCATCAAACGCTTTGGATATCTTGAGCTTGTGGAAGGTGCTGTAGGAATGTAATTCTTTTCTCCCCCATTGCAGCTTTCTGCAGCTGGTGAGAGGTTGCCACAGACATAGGTCAACCCTCCAACACCAGACACCTTGTCATTGAGAACACATGCAAGATATCTTTTAAAGATACCAAGCAGCTAAGGGACCGACAATGGATGGTTGAAGGGAAGGGTTTTCGGCAGCTTTTGATGGTGAGTGTGGATGTAGCTCAGCAAACACAGACCCCCCCCCCCCCAGAGAGCCCTTGCCCACAATTAAACCACTCTACACAGTCACTTAGTACAAAAGCCTGCAGTGTGGAGATTTGTCTTTCAAACTAATGTGTTTGCAAATGGCCTTCTGGTTACGTGCTTGAATAAAAGGAGGAATCACGAGCATTCATTTCAGTGAAGAAAAATATATTTTTTATGTTCTTTTTCAGATATAGACATGTCAAAAATATTAATCCAAGAGATTTCATTATTACCATGATAAACAGTCACAAAATGTCAGTCAGTCAGTCACTGCTAACTGTGTTGTAACCTTTATGTTTAACGATATACTCAAAGTTTGGCTTCACAGATTAATCAAAGCTAAGAACAACCAGGGCCTTACTGGCAATGTTGCTTTTCCTCGTTTTGGGGGAGGAGGGTGGTTCGGCTGGTGGAATTGCAGATGTTACTGATGACGAGAGAAGAGATTTGTAGCACACCGCTCTACAGTGCTGCTCTCTGAGCTCTGACCTCACATTGGTGCATTAGCTTGTGGATAGTGAGCAGGAACAGGGAGTCCCTTGGCCCGAATCTTGCCAGGGGCTAGAAACAAAGAAGGAGGCAGGCAAGGCAATGATCATGATATTTGGGGTAAATTGCAAAATGACTAAATAGCCAGAGGCCTGAGCCATTAAGCCAGGGTCACGTTCAAATCCCACCATGACAGCAGGGGAATTCAAATTCAGGTAGATTAATTAAATAAATCTGTAATATAAAGCTAGTTCACTATAGCCTGGGTCCCTGTTATAGTGTATTCTTGAAATGACCAAATTCTCATAAAAACCCACTAATGCACCACTGTGCTTAAGGGAAGGAAATCTGCCTACCTTACCCCAGATGTGATTCCAGACTTTTAACTGCTCTCTCAGAGCCACTTGGCTCAAGGGCCAGGGAAGTGTGGACGATAAACGCCATGTCTTTTGAAGGAATAATAAACCACAATTAGAATGATTGGGCTCCCCCAAGCAGTGGTGGGGAGATGAGAGAGAGAAAGTGGCAGCTCCCACTCACCTGCACATCCGTGGAATGGGTTCTATTTTACGTAAAATTAGACAGTAGCCTTTCCAATCCTTGCTCTAATTTGCCCATCGTGAAAAATATATCATCCCATAAAGTACACAATGAGTGGGGAAGGTTCTTTTTCAGATGGTTGCCCAGCAAAGTCTCAAACCCACTTTGCCTGTGTGGTACTGGCTGTTACTTTGCAAATATGTGATGCTGAGGTAGCCCTTGGACTGAGTGGCAAAAAGGTATATATTTGAAGAGCTTTCAACATTACTGTATATTACATATTTTAATCAAAGTCTATAGTTTTATTTGTATAGCTCAGACATTTATTTTGCCTGATAATGGAGAATTTATGGAATAAGCTTTAGTCAAGAATGTATAATATATTATCCTTATGCCGTTACTTTTTTTGTGTATGAGGTGTGATATCAAACACCAGCTAAACACGTTGTGTATTCTTTTGTGGGAGTGCCTTGTGTAAGTGTCTGTTTTCCAAGCACACAGCGAAGTTCGACCCTTGTATTCTCTTGTTGAATTCAGCTCCGAGGATGTCCTCTTGGCCTTTTTCCCCAAACCTTTACATGAAGTTGTCTGGTGCAGGTGGGACAGGCCAAGATCTGGTGCTGCTCTCGGTTGAGACATAAAGAAGGAGCACCTCTTCAGCTCATCAGTTGTCCATTTCCCCTTCAAAATATAATTTCTGCATGAAAATGTGCATTGCTGTGTGGCTGCTTTCTAGTTGGGAAAAGACTTAGAACTTTGTCTCACATTTCGGGACCTGAAGCCCCCTCATTCACTCTCTGACAGGAAAAGATGCTAAAAAAAAACGTAAAAAACCTAGGATCCAACGAGGTGAATAATTCACAGAGGTTTTACAGAAAAAAAAATCAGGCTTTAAAAAGTTGCTGGAAAAGTTGTGCAAGAAGCAGGTTAGGTTTACTGTGCATAAATCTGTAAAGCTGCTGTGGAACGGAGGGGGAAAGAGAGGGAAAGCGACAAATGCCACTGGAGAGTTGAGTAGAGCTCCTGTCAGGTATAACATTCATTTTAGCATGAGAGATGAGGTGAAAGATCTCCATGGGACAGCTCGCTCCCATAGTTGATCAGAGTGACTTGGACTTTTGTTTCCTGTGTTAAATCTTTAACTACTGTCTGTCCTTTTTATTTAAACAAAACACAGGGAAATCCTGCTGTGCTTTGGTTCTACCTGGAAACAGCTTCTGTTGCTGGAGAAGTTTTTTCCTCACCCCTCTCTCCTCCCTCCACCTGAGGCACACTCCTTACGCAAATTACCAACATTGGATAGGCTTGGATAGAGTGGATGTGGAGAGGTTGTTTCCACTAGTGGGTGAGTCTAGGACTAGAGGTCACAGCCTCAGAATTAAAGGATGTTCTTTTTGGAAGGAGATGAGGAGAAATTTCTTCAGTCAGAGGGTGGTGAATCTGTGGAATTCTTTGCCACAGATGGCTGTGGAGGCCAAGTCAGTGAATATTTTTAAGGCAGAGATAGATAGATTCTTCGTTAGTACAGGTGTCAGAGGTTATGGGGAGAAGGCAGGAGAATGGGGTTAGGAAGGAAAGATAGATCAACCATAATTGAATGGCGGAGTAGACATGTTGGGCTGAATGGTCGAATTCTACTCCTATTCCTTATGATCTTATTTGTTTACCAGTCTCGACCCAACATGGCAACAAGCTATTTGATCAAGGGCGTAGTCACAACCATAACTGCCTTGTCCACACGGCACATCTCTAGCAGGGGTTGTCAGTGGGCACTTGGGAATCCTGGATTGCAACAAGGGGATCAAAGCAGTATTGTCAGTAAATGCCCTTACTTTACCTGTTTGAACTCAGCCAGATTGAACCCTGGCTCAGTTGGGGGACATTATAAATGTACGCCATTTGTGGGTAGGTTTTGAGACCGAGACAAGCACTGACTGACTTGTTTTCACCTCTGTTCCTCCAGACCATGTGTGAATAATGTGTGCTTGGAGCAGTTGAGAGAATATTTTGTTTTCTTGTACTAACAGTGGCAAGAATGCTACAGCGGCGCCGCCTGCTGGAAGATGTGAGATGCTGTTGGAATTTGTTTCAATGTTTCCTGTGCCAATGTAGAGTTTATGGGACTCCTGTGCTGCAATGTATAACAGAATTTAATTTGTTAATAAAACAGCAAGCGCTAGAAATTATTTCTAAAGACGTTGAGTTGCATTTACATCAAATTATTTTTTAGAAATCAGTTTAAGTAAGAATGGCCATGGATTGTCATTAAACCGTCTAGTTACCTCTCTCTTTATCAGTCTGGACTCTGTAATTCCAGACCCAAGCATGGAAATGATGCTGGGACCAAGAGCGACGGGGAGGGCGGGTGATACGGGTTTTGAATTTGATAGCAAGTTTCACGTTGACGGTGTTGTAGGCTGGCCGTTGGAAGAGATTATAAAAAGGGTATGGTCATAACAATATTGACAGAACACCCTGTTCTCCCGGTTCAACCTGATGTGTTATTTTGATGCAAGTTCCTCAATAACTTACAGGGCAATTACACTAGAAGTATGCAATAGAGCTACAACTATTTGAAATGCCATTACATTAGGACCTTTAAAACTAGTTATTTTGCATTCTATCAGTGTTTCCAAGTGGCCGTGTGTCAAGATACAAGATACATTGATTTGTCACATGTGCCAGTTGGCACAGTGAAATGTGATCAACTCACCCCTGCCACAGGAGCCGGCTAATTTCAGGAGAGACACCAAACCTCAGATGTGCAATGATTCGGCCTGGGCAGCTCTGGAGGAATGGCATTCCTTGCTGAAACGTCCCCAGCAAAGTAGTCACAAAAAGCTGGAGTAACTCAGCGGGACAGGCAGCATCTCTGGAGAGAAGGAATGGGTGATGCTTCAGGGTCGAGAGCCATCTTCAGCCTGCTAAGTAGACCCGGCAAAGTAGTAGTAGTAGGAAGTGACTGCGAGCAACACAACAAACACCACATTTCCCAAGAAACATATCCGAGTATTTCCATCATATAAACTTGACATTTGGCCCCACTGATCCATGCTGATGCTCACGCATCCTCTCATCATCAAAGCAGTGGCTCCGTTCATTTCCCTGCAATGTAACGACCTACTGGCCTCCTGAAGATGGCTTGAATGGAACTTATTCCAAGAGTGTTTTGATTTGTTCAGGTATTGTATCTCACCGCTACATTTAAGACATGGAGAGTCCTGGTAAGAGGTTGGAGGTTCCAAAACCTGGGGTCAGGTATTTGGGGCTGATGGGTCGAATGGCCTCCTCCTGTCCCCCAAAATGTCTTAACTTAGAGATATGAGGGTGTCTGGAATAGGGCGCCTGGGATATTTTAACGCTAGGCAACCGAATGCTAACATAAACAGAACACGTTGGAAACACTCAGCAGATCAGACAGCATCTGTGGAGATAGAAACAATTAATCAGGTCCGGTGCCCCACAGAGAGAAAACAAGTACGTTTTCCGTGGCAGAGAAGCTGGTGGATGGGGAGAATGGCAGAACAGAGGGAATATCTGTGATAGGATGAGACAAAATGTGCTAATACGGCAGACATTAAAAAACCCATGGAGTTGGCAGAAAAGGATTGAAGTGGATCTCATTGGTATCGATTTACTGTTACGTGTACCGCGATACAGTGAAAACTTTGTATGTGTGCAGTCAAGTCAAGTCATACCATACATGAGTACAAGAGCTAGTGCAAAAAGAGAAAACAAACGTGACTGCAGATTAAAAAACAGTGCAAGAGCTGCAACGAGGCAGATTGAGAGATCGTGAATGCATCCTTAGCTGATGAGTGGAGCGTTCAAGAGTCTGATAATAGTAGGGAAGAAGCCACCCTTGAACCTGGTGGTACATGTTTTCAAGCTTTTGTATCTTTTGTCCAACAGGAGAGGGGAGAAGAGGGAATGATTGGTGTGTGACTGGTCCTTGATTATTTTGGCTGCTTCCCTGATGCAACGTGAGGTGTAGATGGAGCCATAGGTGGAGCGGCTGGAGACTAATTTGTGTAATAGAATGGGCTGCACTCACAACTCTCTGCAATCTCTAGCGGTCTTGGGCAGACTAGTTTCCATATCAAGCAATGATGCTTTCTACAGTGCATCTGTAGGAGTTGATAAATGTCATTGGAGACATGCTGAATTTCTTTCATCTTCTGAGGAAGTAGAGGCCTTGGCGTAGAGTTGGACTAGGGCAAAATGTTGATGATATTTATGCCTGGGAACTTGAAGCTCTGGACCATCTCCACTTCAGCATCATTGATACAGACTGGGGTTTACTCCAGCCCAGTTCCTGAAATTGATGACCAGCACTTTTGTTGAATGATGGAGCAGGAGCAAAGCTAGAATGGTCTACTCCTGTGTACCTAACCGTGAATGTTATTGCAATGTACATCACCATTTAGCTGCTGCTTGCACACTATGAACCACACACTGCATCAGCCCACAAATCCCCAAACTCCAAAAGAGTAAATCAATCTATTTTGATGCACGAGACATTCTGCTAGAGGTGCAGTGAGATAAATGGAAAGAGCCAATGGTGATTAAAATGCAGCAGGAAATGCTTTGCGTGATATACATCCTGTTATCCGTACCCTAGCAACACCAGATACCAGGGCTGTTTGCATTATCCCGTACTGTCTAAAAAGAAGGGTGGGGTGTGAGAGTTTCACTTTAACTGGCCAGTTCCCCCAGTTTAATCAGGAATAATGAGCAGGTGGAAGAGCCACTTCACACTGCACCTGCTTTCACCCAGTATGGTTACCACTGTACTATGGAAAACCAGGCAACCAATTTATACACAGCAAGATTCCACAAACAGCACCATGTAACATAACCATGTAAGATTTCCAAGATCTTGACTGAAGGATAAACTGTTGCCCTGAGAACTGGGAAGAAATGGCTGGTTCTTTGAAATAGTGCTGGGGGTGCTTTAACAGCCACTCACAAGTAGGCAGGGCTTTGGCTCAATCCCTCATCTGAAAGATGGTGCTCTTGATAATCTCACACCCCTGCCACACTGGACGACTGCTTGGATTTTTGATTGAGAGTTTGTGCAGCACATCAATCAAGGGCAACATTGGTACAAATTGAACCTCCTGTGTACGCAGGTGACCCTACAACCTTGAACTGGGTATTAGAACCAAGTTGCAGTACATCCAAATACAATGCTTTCTATTGTGCATCTGTACAATTAGTAAGAGTCGTTGGAGACATGCTGAATTTCCTTGTTCTTTGGAGGAAGTAGAGGCATTAGTGTGCTTTTGTGGGTGTAGTCTAGGTGAGAACATGGTTGAAGGGCAAGAGAAACCCCTCATGAGTTCTTCCAGCAATTTGGTTTATGTTCCATTTTCCAGCATATGCAGCTACTTGTGTCTCCATATTACTGTTCCATTGCAAACACTCCTCAAAGTAGCCTACCTTTAAGTTCCCCTCCTCTCTCCAATTGGAGTTCTGAGAGTCTCTCTCTCACTGCCTCCCCCCTGTGATTTTACTGCTCTCCTGTTCTTTGACCACGATCTCACCCAGACTAGTTACTAGAGCCACGCATTTCTCTATTCCTCTATTCCCCCATACCTGGTCTATCCATCAATCCTCACCTGGATCCAGGTGTCTCGTTCTCACACCTTACACTTCCTTATCTCATTATCTCTCCCTTCCCTGACTCTCAGTCTGAAGAAGGGTCTCGATCCAAAATGTTACCCATTCCTTCTCTCCAGAGATGCTGCCTGTCCTGCTGAGTTTCTCCAGCATTCTGTGTCTATCGTCGGTGTAAACCAGCATCTGCAGTTCCTTCCTGCACATGTGAACATTGAGGATGGACACAAAATGCTGGAGTAACTCAGTGGGTCTGATTGAGTGTGAAGAAGGGTTCCAACTGGAAACGTCGCCCATCCATGCTCTCCACAGATGCTGCCTGACCCACTGAGTTACTCCAGCACTCTGTGTCTAAGTTCTGTTAGAGCAGCATCTGCAGTTCCTTCCGACAAACGCCATCAGAGACAGTGTCGCGATTTGCTCAAATGTCCCGCCCCATCCCGCACGGCGTGATCTCCATTGGCTAATCTCTTCTATTCCGCCGCTTTCATTGGCCAACTGTGTGGCGAGAGTCGACCATTGGGGGAGCAGAAGACCAGTTCGGCCGCTGTGATTGGCCGGCTGCGGTGACGGCACAATGCACTTGTTGCAGTGACGCGGGCGCCGCTGGGTTGGTTGCGGCCGCTGTCAATCACAGGCGTGCCTGTTGTTTCCTGCAGTGACTCGAGCAAGTTGAGGAGATCCAGCAGCTGCTCCAATGGAGGGGGTGCTACACAAATGGACCAACTATCTGAGTGGTAAGTCGCTAATTCCGTTTGGCGATTCTGGAAGTCAGTTCACCTGCTGCCGACACGGAGCTGTTGGCAGAGTTTATGTGCCCACGTACTCGCTCAGTAAATGGGTTGGGGCTCGCTGCAATTGACAACTGTTTCGTTATAGCTGAAAAGCTCTTTGTGGGCCACGGTTTGGGGGTCGCTGTGCAGCGAGGGAGAGTGGGAACTTGAGAACTGTTCCAACCTCCTTCGGCACAAGGGTGCCGAATCTGATTGTGCCCTACCAGAAAATAATCAAAAAAGTGTTACATTTTGGGAATGCATCACCTCTGACGGCACTGCAGTTCGACCCTGAGACCTTTTTTTGCCGTGGTACCAGAAGAGGTGATGTATTCCCAAAGTGTGTGACGAATGGAGCTCAGCACTCTTCTGATTATGTTCTGGAATCGCGGTTGTATTGAAAATAAACTAAGTTGTGTTAGTCTGCAGAAGCAAGAATCCCTCACGTACGCCTTCAAAAACATCAGATCCTTGTAAAATATGTTGTAAAACATACACAGAAATGTCTTCTTGTGGAAATTGTTGGCATAATACTGAACATTGGGTTCGAACATTGGGCAAGGTAAATAACATTGATGTGAAGCGGAATCTCGATAAACACGAGGGAGTTTTTATATTGGCCGCTGCGTTGAAGTGCGAGGACGTTTGCTTGGAACATAAACACTAGCAGGGGCTTGTGCTCTTAGCTATTCTAACGTGAATGCGAGAGAAAATTCCAATCTGTGATGCAGCACCTTTAACATGAAGTGGTATCAAACAAAATGGTACAATGCTTCACATTAGGAGATAACAGGCCAGATAACTAAAAGATTTGAAATATATGTTAAACAGTAACATAGGAGGAAGTGGTGTGAAAAAAGTTTGGGGAGGATTCAAGAGCTCTGGGCCCAAGCAGTTGAAAACACAGACCTTGTCGGACTGACGATTGTAAACTGCAAGAAAACATGAGAATTTTAACACAAACTTTGCTTTCCAGGGAGCCAGTAGAGTGCAGTGAGCAAGATTTAGGTGATGGGACTTGTTGTGCTTTTGGATATGGGAAGTACAGTTCTGCATGATCTCTTGATTTAAATGGTGTAGAACAACGAGTGTGCTATAGTGGCGAAATGCAGAGGGAAATTAAAAAAAAAAGTTAAATGAATACACTATCTTGAAGAGAGTACTTTCAGTTTGCAGCATGTATGCTAAGAAATAAGGTGGCAGTGTTGCTTCAGAAATAAATAAAAACAAATGCTGCTGGAACTGCTCAGCAGGTTGGGCAGCATCTGTGGAAATTTGAAACAGTCAATGTTTCAAGTCTGAGACCCTTTGTCAGACGACCATTTCAGATTTCCAGTATCTGCGGGGTTTTTTCAAATTACATTTGCTTTGGAATTTGATGGAATAGTGTTGGTGATCTGATTTTTGGAGAAGATTGCCATCCTTGTTGGTACTGGATATGGTGCAGCTCAAAATCCAATGAAGAAAAACTATGTTCCCAGTACCCAGTCACACCAGGTTTAGAGCTGTAGAACTTGAGCCTGGGTTGCACATCACAAATTAGTGCATCAGTGGTTGAATGCATGTCAAGGGTCAGAGATCCTCAACCTGATATTTTGGTAATTGCTTGTTCTGCCTGTTCTCCCTGTTTACCACAAAGTCTATTCTAAAAAGAAGGAGCTGCAATGCTCCCACATAGTATGTACCAAGATCCATTGAATACTGTGGTGCAATGCCTAGCGACACTGGTTTCTGGGTGGTGTACTTTTGTTATGTTTGTAGAACTTGAGCCAAAATATTTGTCTGCTCCACTGCAAGGGAAAAATGCTGGACTCGGCAGGCCAGGCAACATTTTGTCAAGTCTGATGATAGTGTTCAACTTCTCCACAGATTTCAGTTGAGCTTTGTCTTCCCAACGTTTTCTGTTTCTTTTCATGATTTTCAACATCTACAGGTTGGTTTGATTTTCAATTGCTTGCCTCTTTCTGTGGATGTCTTTTTTTTTAAAGCAAATCTCTATTTTAGAATGTTGTAATATTTTTTAAAATATATATTTTCAGGATGACAGATTGGTTGACAGATTTAAAAAATGGGAGTCCTTTATCACTTTTTGAGCATTAAGTTGTGGTCAACCACTCCTGTGTTTTAATGTGTACAGTAAATACAAAACCTCGTCAATACATCTGAGTGCAAGTAGCCATTTGACCCCTCACTTGGCTTATGGGAAGGTCAAAATAATAACTTTTTTGTGATGGGTTTGTTGCTCTTTTAATTAAAAATCAAAATTTAGGAGAATCCAAACGTGTCTCTGGATCAGCGTTAAGTCCTCTGAATGTTAACCTGGGGACTTAACCACCACCAACTGGTCAAGTTTGGTGTCTTGTTACAAACTTTTTGACATCTATCAAGGGTGTACAATTTAACATTTTGATCAGGTGCCTTATCCAAAAGTTATTGTGGAAATTAAAGCTCATGGTATAGGATCTAATTAATGTGGATAAGTAGGCATATAACGGTAACTTTCTGGTCGGAAAATATCCTTCTTCAGGGCGAGTGCTTAGGCTCAAAGTTTTTGCATAGTTATAGAGCTATATATCGCACGGAAGTGGGCCAACCAGGTTGCCATTTTACAATCTACAATCTTGACGAATTGCATGGATAAAGGGTATATTCGCTAAATTTTCTGATGAGACAAGGGTAGGCAAGTAAGTTGTGAAGAGAACATAAGGTTATACAAGGATGTGGACCAGTTAAGGGAGTAACCTGAGATAGCAGAGCCCAGAGATTGATGGATCTGTGTCCCCTGAGGGATATATTAAAAGGCTAGTGTGCAGGTACAGGAAGGGATTAGGAAAGCTAACAATGTTAGCATTTATTGTTTGGGGGGGGGGGGGGTGGGATTGACTACGAAGGTAGAGATGTAGATACCAGAGACTACAGTTGCTGGTTGACAATCAAAAACAAAGTGCCAGATACTCATCTAACAATATGAGACGTCTACTCAACATAATGCACTCACACAAATCTGAAGATCAAGAATTATCAATTATTTCGCTGGATGCTGAAAAAGCATTTGATCAAGTAGAATGGAATTATATGGATAAAGTATTACAAAAATTCCAACTGGGAGAGAATTTTATTCTATGGATCAAGTTACTATATAATAAACCTACAGCTAGAATACTAACTAATAACATATTATCCTCAAAATTCGAACTATCAAGGGGAAATAGACTAGGATGCTCATTATCACCACAGCTGTTTGCTCTCATTATTGAACAGCTAGCAGAAAAAATTAGAATACACCCTGATATCCATGGATATAATACTAAAGACTCATATAATAAAATATCTTTATACGCGGATGATATATTACTGTACATTACAAAACCTCAAATCGCTATACCAAATATATTAAATTTAATTGAAGACTTTGGATCTTTTTCTGGATATAGAATAAATTGGAATAAAAGTGAAATTATGTCAATAAAACCGAAAGATTCAACACATCTTTTAAAATTCCCTTTTAAAATAGCTACAGAAAAATTTAAATACTTGGGAATCGAAATTACCAGAACATATCAAGGTATGTTTAAGGCAAATTTTGATCCCCTACTTAATAAATTAAACACACTAATTAAATTCTGGAAAACGCTCCCGATGTCTTTAATAGGCCGAATAAATGCAATAAAAATGATCTTTCTACCACAAATTTTATACCTATTTCAATCGATTCCTATATACTTACCAAAGAAGTTTTTAAAAAAACTCGACTCAGATATCACTAATTTTATATGGGACTATAAATCACATAGAATACAAAAAACTCATCTGAATAAACCTAAAGTATTAGGGGGTTTAGCACTACCTAATTTTATGTATTATTATTGGTCAGTAAATATTAAAAATATGATTCAACTGATGGACAACTCCGCCCAGCAAGTGGACTGGATTATAATGGAGAAAGAGGATTGCTCCTCTGGAAACATTGGAGCGATCCTCCTCTCTCCAATGAAATTGAATAATATAAATTATAATAAGAACCCAATTATTCATAGTACAATCCAAATTTAGAAACAAATAAAACAAAATTTAAAATTAAGAAATTTATCACTTTTATTACCTATAGTTAATAACCCTTCGTTTAATCCCTCTATTATAGATAAAGCTTTTACACATTGGGATAGACTAGGAATTAAAACGCTCGGTGACTTGTATGAAACTGGAAAATTACTTTCATTTCAACAATTACAAATAAAATATAAACTCGGAAATAATCAATATTTTAAATATTTTCAAATATGCGACTATTTGAAAAAATATACAAAAGATCATTATAATAACCCAGTAGATGTATTGGATGAGGCAATGCAGATAAAAGCTGAATCAGCAAACTTAATATCATATTTGTATAATATCTTAAATGTACAAATACCATCTACGGAGGGTATCAGAAGAGACTGGGAACAAGTTAGCTATTAAAATTTCAAAGGAAAGTTGGAATGAACACTTATTAAACGTGCATAAATGTTCAATTAATGTAAGACACACTTTAATACAATTTAAAATTTTACATAGATTATATTATTCGAAAACTAAAATTCATAAAATTTTCCCAAATGTATCATCTATTTGTGATAAATGTCAATCCCAAGAAGCTACTATAGCGCACTCATTCGTTTTCTGTACAAAAATTCAAAAATTTTGGAATGAAATTTTTGAAATCTTTACAAAGTTATTTAAAATAAGACTGATACCCAAAGCAGAATGGATTATCTTCGGAATAACAGAAGATGGTCCAGAACTAAATGTGTTTCAAAAGAAACTAATAGACTATGGGTTAATAACTGGAAAAAAGATAATTCTAAAATTTTGGAAGAAGGCTCCAATACCAACTATAAACATGTGGATTTCAAATATGTTCGAAACATTACACCTAGAAGAGATAAGACTCCTCCTAGCAGGTAAACCAGATCACTTCCACCTGACGTGGTCTGCATTTATAGAATTATTACAAATATAGGGTGCAAAGGTACCTTTAAAAAAAAATTGAGGTCAGGTAAGGGGGGATGATAGTTGAAGAGTTGGTATGTCCCATTTGCGTAATGCTCATAAAAATATTTGTTTCTCTCTTTTTCCTCTTTCTCTTTCTCTTTCTTTTCTAGGGTCTATTTCTTAACTCTTTTTTTTTTGTTTTTAATTTTGTTCTTGTAGGGTCTTCGTCCTTTTTTGTTGTCACTTTTTCTACACTCTCACTTTTTCCTTCACTTTCTTCTTTCTTTCAATCTTTTCCTTTTCTAGTGTAAAAAATAAATGGAGTACATTAATTATAAGAAGACATAAGTGACGAGTACTAATGTATGTGGTTGTAATGTAATGTACTTCTAATAAATACAAAATTAAAAAAAAAAAACAAAGTGATGAACTAACTCAGTGGGTCCAGCAGCATCTCTGAAGGACATGAATCCAAAGATGCTGCCTGACCCTATGGAAGTAGAGATATTAGGCTCTTGAACACTACGCAACATTAACCTGAGCAACTATGATCTTCTATGGACTGTGTCTTTGGTTGAACTACAGACTTTGGTTTTGCACAATTATGATTGCCTAGTACTAGTTATTAATTTATTGAATTATTGATTATTATATTATCTGTGTCATTTGTGTTAAGTTGCAGCTAGTAGGAATTTCATTGTTCTGCTGCCGATACATCTGACAATTAAACACTCTTGACTCTTTTGACTTAACTTCAGTTATATCGGGGCATGGTGAGACCACATCTGGTGTACTATGTTCAGTATTGGTCTCCTGATTGGGGGATGTAAACGTATTTGAACTGCTTCTAGACTCGTACCTGGATTGGGTGGGTTGCCTTGTGAGGAAATGTTGAACTGGCTAGGTTTGTATCTGCAAAAAATCAGAAGGGTTGGAGGGGACTTGAGTGAAATGTATAAGTCCTGAACAGTGTTGACCAGGTGGAGCGGATATCTTCTTGTGGGAGATTCTGGATAAAGATTCTGGTGGCACAGTGGGGGAGCTGGTAGAACAGCTGCCTCAGTGCCAGCAACCCAGGTTTGATTCTGACCTTGGATGCTGTCTGTGTGGAATTTGCACATTCTCCTTGAAATTAACCCTAGTATGTAGGGAGTGGATGTGAAGTGGAATAACGTGGGACTGGTGTGAACAGATGATCGATGGTCAGCGTGGGCTCTGGCTGAAGGGCTAGTTTCCACGCTGTATCTCTAAACTAAACAAAGGTTGATCTCATTGAATGGATAAACAAACTGAAGGCACTTCAGTTTCTACCCCACCCCAATCTTTTCCCCACATTGTATTCATTACTTGTCTCTTGCTATAATGTTCTAGTGACTCTTGTAATCTGTCATTGGTAGGTTGGCAACCAAGGTACTTTGTGTTGGATGGCACCGTGTTCTCCTACTACGATTCACAGGAAGATGTCGACAAAGGCAGTAAAGGAAGCATCAAAATGGCCGTGTGTGAAATAAAAGGTAGAGCAACAATAGATTTTGGCATCCATGATAGTAATGTCTGCTAAGGTGGGTCTATTAGTTCCCATGCGATGCTGCAGTGTTAATTTATACTCGTTGCTATTTTGAGTACAAGATTCCTCTTCTATTCTGCCCATTGGGTTTTGCTGCATGATTTGTGTGACTAAGGTCCTAAAACAGCACTTTGCTACCTAATCCCCGCAGTGAAGTAATGCATTTATCTTGTTAGTGCATTTAGCAGATAACACAAGGATGGACCTGATTATCCCAGGAGAGCAATACTTCTACCTCAAGGCTATGAATGCGGCAGAGAGACAGAAATGGTTGGTGGCACTTGGAAGTGCCAAAGCCTGCCTGGCAAACAGCAAGACCAAGAAGGAGCGAGGTACTAATCTAATAAATCTTTCATTAGTTGCCATTGTTGAGGCTTTTTCATTTGAGTTGACCACCAAGAATTAATTTGCCCCTCCTACACACTTGCCATATTTTCCCACTACTACACGCTCATACACCATATGCAGCTGATTAACCTACCGATTTGCACGACTTGGGATGTGGGATGAAATCCATGGTAACAGGAGAATGTACCGATTTTTCAGACAGCCCTGAATGTCAAGGTAGAACCTGGGTCTGGGGAGCTGAGGCAGCAGCTCTACAAGCTGGGCTGCCCTGTGGAAATTGTGAAGATCCCCTACTAATGCAAGTCTCCACGTGATGGGGAACAGGCTGTATGACTTGCACAGCACATTGGAGACCAATTGATTCATCCTGCTGTTTCAATTCTGTTCCATGCTGCCTGAGTCTAAAGAAAGATCCTGACCCGAAACGTCACCCATCCTTTTTCTTCAGAGATGCGCCTGACCCGCTGAGTTACTCCAGCACTTTGTGTCTATTTTTGACTGTTTCAGAGCCATGAGTCTTGCAAATGAAATTTAATTTAAAGATGTCTAAAACAATCATGGTATATGGACAGCACGGTGGCACAGCTGGTAGAGCTGCTGCTTCATAGCATCAGAGATCCAGGTTTGATCCTCTCTGGTGCTGTCTGTGTGGAGTTTGTACATTCTCCCTGTGACTGCTTGGGTTCTTCCCAGATCTCAAAGATATGTGGGTTTCTAGGTTAATTGGCCTCTAAAATTGCCCCAAGTGTGTCAGGAGTGGATGAGATAGTGGGATACATAGAACTAGTGTGAACGAGTGATCAATGGTCGCATTGGATTCAGTGGACCGAAGGGCCTGTTTCCATACTGTATCTTTATACTAAATTTGTTCTATTTGAGGGTAATTCATTTTTTTAATTGTTGAAAAGAATGTAACATTTAAGTTTTTTAAATCGCTGCAGAAATCAGTGAAAATGAGGATTCATTGAAATTCAAAATGTCCGAGCTTCGTCTGTACTGTGACCTACTGATGCAGCAGGTCCATAAGATCCAGGAATCCGCACAACCGGTCGAGATTGGATCCACTCCAGATATTGAGGTATTGTACTAGAATTCTTTCTGTAAGCCTTCCATGATCATGTAGCTAGAGAGACATCGATTTGGAAATATTGTGCAACAGATGGGGGGAAACTCACAAAATCAGTCCTGTCGCCACCCACTGATGGCTCGGTAAACACAGAAGATTCAAAGTCCCATTTGCAACAATGTACTGTGGTTTGGGATTATAGGTGGGGCTTGCCACAGTTATCCTCATTGCTGTGATGAAGGTGGGAATGGATTGCTGGGGGAGGAGGTGATGGTGCGGAGACATCCCTCCCTAACATTCAGTGAATTTTGACTGATCTTGGGATTAATTGAATTTTATCAAAGCTGCATTCGTAAATGTTCTAGACGTTTTATTTATTGAATTAACCAAAATAATCTAAGCAGAGACCTTGGCTTTATCCCCCGAAGACCCATTGTTCAGGATAGTTAATAATAATAATTATAATAAATACTTTATTAATCCCGTTTTCAGGGGATTTCAGTTGTTTATTTGTGCACGTAGGTATGACATATCTAGCTTGTAAAAACACAAGGACCCTCAAATTCAACTTACCTGGTATGCAGGGAATAGATATTGTTCACAATCCAAGAAAGACTCAGTTGAGGGAGGTAAATGAGGTTTCTACTTTGTAGTGAAGTAACATGCAGAGTAAGTAATATCCAGGGAAAAGCAAAACCTAAAGAATCTGGTTTATTTAAGGTGCTTCTTTGACTGGCGATCAAATATGTCAAAGTGGCTTCTTATTTACATTTATTGCAGCAACTGAACATCTCCAGCAACGCACATTCCTTGAACTCTCTAGTCCTATCACATCTCTTCTGCAACATAGTGACAAGTAGTGTATATTGTGTTTAAACTGTGGCCTAATTTGTGTTTAATACTTTCTACCATGCTCTTGTTGTCTACCTCGAATAATAAAGGTGTTCAAGGTGACGTCAGAAGAGATAAGTGCTTTGTTCTGTGTCCAACACTGTCGGTTTTTGCACAAATGTATTGTTTTCTTTCAGAAAATGAACGAGGCTTCTTCTTTGCTTAAAGCCACGTGCAATACTTTTATAACTACCCTAGAGGACTGTATGAAAAATAGCAAGTGTGAGAATATCCCCAGAGCTGCTTTCACCGCCTGAATCCCCTGCTGCTCATGTCACCTCTACACCTCTTTCGCAGGGTAAGTGGACATAAAATATTTTCACTTTTATTATAAAGGTATTTCCACCCCTTGCTTGCGGGTTTCTGGGTTGAGGGAAGGGTGCATTTTGCTGTGTTATTGTCATGTAATGGGCTTTTTTTTTATTTTTTCCTCCGTGGACAAAAACCTTGCTGTGGGCATCTCACTTTAGATACAGCTTGGTGTAAGCCCACTGCTGTTACCTTGTGGCATGTAGACCTGATGCAATAATGTAATATGTCATGGGACTGATGTTTGATGGTTCCTCACTGAGCTCTGGTAATTTATTTGGGAGAGGGATAAATGAAGCAATCAGGACAATATCTAATTATGGCATCAGAACCATAGGTTATATCTTAGTTAATTGAGACAATCGGGTTTGTTCCAGGTGAGGGCGGAACAGATGCTGAATTGGGGAAAAGTAGATTTCTCTCGTGCATAGTTATTCCCAGTATTACCGCTCGATTTTAACACAAAATTCAGCTGCACTACCACAAGACCTACAGTGGGTGGATTCAGCTACAGAATTTTGGACTGGGGTCTTATAAATTTCAATTTAGTCGAAGAGTCTTGCTTTCAGGATTAGAGACGTTAACTTCTGTTTATTTTTCCTTTGTTTTAAATAAACAGGTTGAAGCGTTCAATAAGCCACAGTAGTGTTGTTGCACTCGACAGGTAGGTGTCCTGTCTGCTTGTGATCTATTTCGAATGTGTTGTTACTCCTGTGATAAATGGTTTGTGCATCAAAAATGCCATGAGAATCAAAAGAGGTTTGTTTTCTTATTTTTTTCCTCCGTGACTAAAATGTTCTGAACCAATATTCCTTCCTAAACCATCACCATGTTAACTGGTGATTTATCAACTTGTAGTTTAGTGTGTATTTGCTAAGCGCAAATTAGCTGCTGCATTTGCCTGCATAACAATGATGAATTATTTGAAGAAAATATTTGGAAGATGTCTCTGAGAAAAGGCGCAATATAAGTGAATACCTAATTCATAGTACTAAATGTTGGCATTGTTGTGATGATGCTGACACCAATTTCCACTTGCCTGGATTAGAATTGCTACAACAACAATAAAAGCTTGATTTTTATCCAGGAACAAGCAGGCCACTGGATTGGTACCTCATCCACCACCCTAAACATTAATTCGCTGGCACACATGGCCATCCACAAAATGCACTGCATTTACTCACCGAAGCTTCTTCAACAACACCTCCAAACCTACAACTTCTATGACCTAGAAATATAGAGATGGAGGAACATTAGAAGCTGCAGGTACCGATCATTGTCTTTGATTTGGCAATATATCGTTGTTACATCTTCGCTGGATCTAACTAACTCCTGAAACTCCCTCCACAAGAGCACTATTCTGCTTACTTCACCAGAAGGATTGCAAGAGTTCAAGGTATTTGAGGCTTTTGGAAAGGCACATGGATGTGCAGAGAATGGGATCATGTGCAGGCAGATGAGATTAGTTTATCTTGACATTATGTTTGGCAGAGAATTTATGGGCCAAAGAGCCTGTTCCAGTATAGTTCTATGTTCAGGCTAGCAGCTGTGGCAATCTTAAGAGCAGTTAGGGATGGCAATAAAAAATAACCTTGCCAGCAGTGCCCATGTTCTACTTCACCAAAGTAACACTGAATTAAAGCACTATGGGTAATTTCCAAATTGTGTGGTATCCTGGCTGCCTGTAGAGTTATCCATCTCAAACTATGGTGAAGAAGCAAACAGAACAGCTATTGTCTTTGTTCCAAAGTGGAGCTACACTGTATAAATTATGAATGTGCAGTGCCACTACTTAACCTTGTATTGCAGACTTAGATGTGTAGTTTTGTGTCTGCCTTGTTGATTCTGAACTGTTTGGCTGCAGGAGTGCAGAAGTGAACAAACCTGGCTCAGCCTCAGAAAGGTTCCATTACAGTAATGAGAAATTTGGAGGAAATGGCTGCATATCGAGCCAGCAAGTGGACGAGACCCCTGTGGAAATCAAGACCCCAGAAAGTAGTAACACGACACAGCCAGCAAGTAAGAACTTTTGCACTAAATGTATCTTCAGCCAGCAGAACACTGCTTGCCACAAACAAAAGTCTCAGATTATTTTGTCTTTGGTTCAGTGATAGAAACACAAGAAAGATTGTCTCCAAGGAGCATTTTACAAACTTTATACTCCATAACATTTGCTAAATTTTAAATATGACTGGTTACAGCGCAATTCTACACTGCTCACCAATTGGAGTCAACATTTTTTTTTTAATCTGCCTGAGTGCATTTGAAGCAACAATAAGAATGGGTTATGTGGCTCCTTGTGCCTGCTCTGCCATTCAATATCATGCTTGATCTATATCAAATCTAGTTTCCTGCTTCGTCCTCATCTCACTGCTCCCTGGGTGCCCAAAAATGTTTCCATCTCAGTCTTGAATAGTGTATACTGAATGATACACAGCCCTTAAAGGGTGGTGTATTTTGGATTTTCTTCTTTCAAAGTGGAGCTATTACTCTTCTTTCTCAGCCCAAAATGGGTGATCCTTTATTGTGAGACACTGCCCCATTCTGGAATCTTCAGTCTGAGGAAAGTGACACTTTTGATCTTGCATGTTGAATGACGTCACCTCTCCTCAAGGTTGATGAGGTCTATTCACCTTCATTCTCTCCTTTTGTAAGACAACCACTGGAATTGATCTAGACAATCTACACTGTACTTCAAGGTAAGGATATTCTCCTCCAGCTATAGAGACCAAAACTCTACATGGTGCTGCAGGTGCGATGAAGCCCCGTAATGAAACTCCCTCCAGCTGTACACTGTTAAACCTGAGATGTTGCATCGAGGAGCAAGTTGCAATGTTTTGTCCTTTTCCTAAAAGGATACTTTTTTGTCCTGCAAATCCCTTGGTTTGCTCATGGCAGATGCATGCTTTCTGATGAGCAACATCACATGTAAATGGATTTGTGAGCAGCCTGTCCAAATACTCTCCAGAATGTTGAGTTGAAGAATGGGTAAGCATTTTCTATTTAACAGTGCTTTGCATTTCCCATGTTCTTTCCTGCACAAGTCTACATTTTCTATTGTTATAAATATCTTAATGATGTTGCTGAAAGGAAGTTTATCTTTCTTACTCCCTCAGCACCTCAACCAGAACACTGGTCTAATTGCACAAACAAATGTGGTGGTGGCAGCACAGTGGCATTTGGTAATAATACTACAAAAGTGACTGGATTTTTTTTTTGTGAAGGCTCAGCTGGTTCAGTGATTACCTTTTCAGGGAGGAATTTGTGAACCACACCAGTTCTGGCCAATGTCTCAAGTCCTTAACCACGTTGTTATCTCAATGCCCTATGAAGCAACCATGCACCCTAATCAGTTGTGACATTTCCAAGAGAATAAAACTAGATAGACCACCTAGCTACGACTTCGGAACTTAATTTGGACGTGGCAAACATTGTTCCCAGCCAAGCTGACCTTGCAACATCTCTGCACTAATACCTTGGGGCTGGTGCCCATTCCACAGACTAGTTGAGCACAGCCTGACCTGGTCATGCTCACAGAATTGTGCCTTACAGACAATGTGCTACATTCCTCCAACACAATCCCTGCATATGTCTTGTCCCACAGAAGGACAACATCTCCATCGGAGATAGTGACACAGTGATGTACTGGAGGGAAAGAGTAATCCTTGGACTCAACAGAGTCAAGACACCCTGAGGTTTCATGGTATCAGGTCAAAACTGAGCAGAAAAAAATCCTTCTGTTTATCACCTACCATTGTCCCTCAGCTGATGAATCGATGCTCATCTGTTGAACTATACTTGAAAGGTCACTGAAAGTAGCAAGGGAATAACATGTATTCTGGGTGAGGAGTTGAGAGTATTTATCATATGCATTGGGAACGGAAGAATACTTGCTGCAGCTTTACAGGCCCATTAACTCAATAACACCACAAATAAATATGCAATAGTCAATAATACAATAATAATGGACCACTGTCCAACAGCAAGAGTATTTTGGCTCTACCAGTACTGATCAAGCTGGCCAAATACTGAATGATATAGCTGTCGGTTTGGGTTAGTGGAAAGTAGTGGGTAAATCAATGTGAAGGCTACATGTGCTTGTCTTCACACAAAGAACACACCCACCATCTTGTGCAGCATAAACAAATCAAATTGGATTGACTCTGACTGATCTGGTACTCAAAACTGCGCATCCATGAGGTATTAAGGACTCGGCAGCAGCTGAAATGTACACCATGTTCTGCAGCCTTGTGGTTTGGCATATCTCTATCTTCAATAATGGCAGGGCATGACATCAAGATTCAAGATTCAAGATATTTTATTTGTCACATTCACATACACCCAGGTGTAGTGAAGTGAAATGCTTGTTGCCATTTTCAGCACACAAAAAAAGAGAAGAGAATACAGACACAACACCAAGATAGTCTTAACACTAAACATCCCCCCACAATGGCTCCCACCATGAGGGAAGGCACAAAGTCCAGTCCCCAACCCCAGTTCACCCATAGTCGGGCCCATTGAGGCCTCCACAGTTGCCTCTACAGAGGCCCGATGTTCCAGGCCGTTCTCACCAGGTGATGTTGTTCCGGCGTCAGGAGAGTCCTCCCAGCGGCCTGGGAACCCTGGAACGGCCGCTTCCGCACTGGGGGCCGCGGCTTCCAAAGCCAACAAGGCCGCGCCGGTTGGAGCTCCACAACTGGCGCTATCATCTAGAGATCCCAGGCTCCCGGTGTAAAGTTCAGCGCCGCCGCCCGCAGCTGGTCGCTCCACAGTCCCGCAGCTCCGCGATGTTTTCTCCAGCGATCCTCAGCTCACCAGAGCTCCAGCGCGGCGACCCGGGCAAGGCACCGCCCGCTCCGCGATAGCGCTCCAGCGCTGTGCCGCCGCCGAAGCCGAGGTTCTGGGCGGTCCCCGACAGGAACGCCGCTCCAGGCCCGCTGGTAGGCCGCGAGGACGGGTCGAAGCTGCAGCCCGGTGAAAAGCCTGCCTCTCCGGCCAGGTAGGGACCCTGAAAGGTAGTTTCCCCCTTCCCCCACCCCCACACAAAAAAGTCTAGACCTCCAAAACCAAACACTTTACTGACTGTAGATGCCACTACTTGGCAAACTCGCCAATAACCTGCTCACTGATGCCATGTTTTAGTTTTGCCAGCACCACTTGGGTCAGAATTCTTCAAAGCACTGGTTTAAATGTGAACCAGAGCTAAATTTCAGAGGCATCATCAGTGCCTCTCTTGATGTCAAGGAAATAATTGTGGCGCATCGAGGAGCAATGGTAAAACTCAATTGTTGGTGTCATGCCTCGAACATAAGATGTTTGTGGTTAATTGAAATCAATCATACCAACCCAAAGACATTATAGGTGTTCCTAAGGGTAGTTTCTTGGGGCCCAACATCTTCAGCTGCTTCATCAATAGCCTTTGTTTCATTCTAAGGCCAGAAGCAGTATTGTTCCCTGCTGATTACACTATGTTCAATTCTAATTCAAGCCCGGCAAATGAAGCAGTCCATGCCTGTACGCAGTTAAATGTGGACAATATTCAGCCGTACATTAAGTGGCAAGTACCATTCAAACTATGAGTGTCAATCAATGATAGGCTCCAATGAGTCTTTAACCATCTACACTTGATATTCAATAGCATTACCATTGCTGTGTCCTCCACCATCAACATCTGGGGAAGGGGGGTTCACCATGGATCAGAAACTCTATTGGGTCAACCACAGAAACAGCATGGCTATAAGCAGATTAGAGACTGGGTTTCTGGCAGTTAGTGACTCCCCTCTTACCATCCCTTTCCACAGCGACAAAACACAAGTCAGGAGTGTGAAGTACTCGTCACTTGTCTGGGTGACACAACTTCCAAAAACTCAAAGCTCAGCAGTTCTTTTTAATCGGCACCCTATCAACTACTGAAACATTCATTCCTTACACTACTGATGTACAGTAGCTGCTATGCATACCATCTGAAAAATGTGTTGCAGTCACTCGGCTGGGCTCCTCTCTCAAACTCGTGACTTCTACCAACAGGAAAGACGAGGGCAGTAGGTACATGGGAACACTACCTGCATATCTTCTAGATATATATTAGTGATCTGACTTTTGTTTTGGAGTGCATTGGGGAGGGAAACTAGAGCTTGAATAATTTAAAACACATTTGGGTGCCATCCATACCTATATCAGCAGATTTTTTTTCAAGTAATCTGGTTTCTAACTTCACAGATTCGCCGCATCCGTCCCAAAATGCCGAGGATAAATCTACAAGTAGAGCCAATGGTGAATAATGTCGCAGGAAACACTAACTCCTCCACCACTTTGTAACCTGTTGAGCAACACAGAAGGAACCAGTTGTGATGTGGGTTTAACCTAAACAAGGAAATGGAGAAAAAGTAATAACTTGCTAATATTAATGTTGAAGTTTCCAGAGACATTTGTTCGAAGTGATAAAGAGCGAACGTCTGACTTTCATATCTACTAGCTAGTTGCCAAAGTACCTTGCCAAATAGGGGTTAATATTTTAACCCTTTTGTTGCCCAGGCATTGTGCAGATGTATATGTATGAAACCTAAATACTGGTTTAGTAGACATTTTTTTGGACAGAAGAGGTTGCCTATTCAAGGGCGGACACAAAATGAAGAAACAAGGAATTGCAGATGCTGGTTTTCAAAAAAGACACAAGGTTCTGGAGAAACACAGCGGGTCAGGCAGCATCTTTGGAGAACATGGATAGGTGATGTTTTGCGTCTGGATCCTTCAGGCTCGTATCTGAGTCTGAAAAAGGGTCCTATCCATGTTCTTCAGAGATGCTGGCTGACCTGCTGAGTTACTCCAGCACTTTGTCTTTTTTGTAGGCACACAATGAAGTGTGTGTTCATCACCGTCCATGCATATACTGTGATTTGGCATATTTTACTTTAATTCCAGGCTTTTTAAATTCTGGTGCTTTTTGTCTAATGTGCAGGGCAAGCTACTGCACTTCATCCCCACACCTCCATTTTCTTCTAGTAAATTTTTAATAGTGGTACCCTTGATTTAAAAATCAAACAATGGTAACTTAAATGGCCAAATATAAGAGTGGATTGCAGGAAACATTTTAAAACTCCAGGTTTAGATGTTTTTAGGATTGAGTATACAGGCAACACCCTGTATACTCAATAATGTCTGTTTGTATTATGGAAATTCACCCTTACAGAATTTGCAAAACATTGCCCAAAAATGTGAAAGGGGTGATTGAGATTGATTCTCATGAAATTTAAGGGAGGGTGAAGAGAGAGGGAGAGAGATAGAGATAGTAAATAAATTAATACATTTTTCAAACTCATTTCTTGACTCATCGAGATGAAATGGCTTTGCATTTTGGAAAATTGCAATTATGGCCTGCTTTCCCAAAAACGACCCCCCCATGCCTGTGTAACAATGTGGAGAGAGGGGGGGGGTTAGGGGGTCACATGTACAAATTGGACTGGTAATCTTCTCTGGCAATTAACCACCCTCCCCTAACTACCTCCCCCGACCTCCTCCCCAGCAATTGTATTTCAGGTTGTCTCGCTTGCCACTGAAGGTACAATTGCTCAGACAAAAAACACTGATTTTTGATTGTTTACAATAGGCACTGCCGTTAAATCTGAATTGCTGAGTTCAGAACAAGTATCACACCATGTCACCAAATAATGTCCTAGTCTGTGATTACATGGTTCTATAGAGACTATCTCCATCAAACAGCCCTGACTAGCTTAAACTGGTTGTTAATGTATGTATCTCGGCTCCAAAATCAGAGCCTCTGACTGTATCAGACGTACTGTATTTCTGAAAGGGCAAATTTAATCTTTTTTTTTTTAAGAAATATGAATTTTGATAACGGTACAGCAAAGAGTAATAAAAGGTAGTTTCAAATTGACACTAATTTATTTGAGTTTACTTTTTGTCCAGTTAAGGAGACAGAATGGTTTATTCTCCAGAAGTGATTCCAGTCATTGTTTTAGAATACTTCTTTATTCCACTTGAAACCGGTTTCTGCGAAACTGGATGCTACCCTGCAAATATTAATATAAAAACTGTTCCTGCACACTAACATTGCTTTTTAGCTGGAAATAGTATGAGTACGTTTGTGTTGATAAATTGTACACTATTTATTTTTATGAAGACATTTTTTAAAATTCTAAAATGGAATCCATATTGCCCAATGCAGATGTTAAAAACAGATTAAGGGCCAGCAAACTTTTTTTTTTTTCAAGTTTCTATTTAATGGTACATTGGTATTTGGGTTGCCCACGTCTAATGGGGCTACTTTTGCTCGGGTAACTAATGTCTCATTCATCATTCTCCCTGAATTATTGGTACTTTAACCTTTACTTGCAAGTCAATTTAACTGCCTACATTCTACATGAGGTAAAAAGGGATGGATATCAAATTATTTATCTTTTGTTGCTATAGTTGATCTGACTTTGTTATCATAGTAATATTAATTGAATATGGACATGTACAGTTATGGTGACAATGATAATTAAAACAACGTATGAAAATGGTTCAGTCTGAAGTATTTTGCGTGTTCTTGTGTTGCATTTCGAAAATGCTACGTACTTTTCCTACATTTTTAATATGTATGCATTTGTCCCTTGTCAAGTCTGAATGCTTTGTATTACTCCTGTTCAGACTGAGCATGTGAAGATTGAGAAAGTAGAGTGAAGCAAAATATGGAGGTGAGACTCTGGAAAATTAACAATTGGAATAGCAAAGCCTGAATTATATATCTCTAGCCATTTTGAAGATGGTTCTGTGGCATAATATTGAAATAAGATTCTGAAAGGAAAAAAATGCACAATTTAAAAAAAAAAAAAAGCCTTGGCCTTCTCTGTTCCAGTGGAACAGTTCCAAATGAAATTGGCATTGAAATAAACAGATGGGATGGGGAAGAGCATAAGTTCATCTAAGACTGCCACTGCACTATTTAAACTGTTATTCTTTTCCAAATCAGTTAAAATGGTATGGGTTAAATGGATTCCCCATTTATAGAATTGTTACTACCTATGTGTAATGTATCCTTGAAGTATTAAGCTTTATCCTATGTTTGATCTTCAGAACAATTAAAATAGGACCAGTAGACCTTGTGGTTGCTCTAAAATGGACAAGTTCATAAGATCATGGCTGATTACGTAACTGAACTTGATTTTGGCACTCTTATCTTCACTAAAGTTTACCAATATTAGCACCACCACATCCTTCTTTCTAAATTGTCTTCAAGTAATAGAAGGATACAAACCACTCCATAATTCGTTTCAAAACATTTCAAAAAATAAATCAAATGCTGGCTAACGATTTGGAACATCTATTTTCTTGATTCCAATTGAGTCAAACAAATGCACTTTCAGTTCCAGACCTATTTGGAGGTGCTGAAAGTCTTCTGTGTCTCAAGCACACACTGAAAGTTTAATGCATTATTAGGCGTCTGTTAAATTAAAATTGCACAAAAATAAGAGGGAGGTAATGCTCCCAAATATGTCTGACATCGTGTTGCAGGCTCACAACGCAACTTTCAAATTAGTTGAGTGAAACTTTGTTGTTCAGCTTCCCTCAAGGGAAAAAAATCTTTTTCTTTTTTGTGAAGTATGATTGTGTATAAAATTGAGAACTGGAAGAGGTTAATAACCAGGGACATTAATGGATTGTAGAAGGATTTGAGGGAATATTGAGGTATCCAGTAGCTAGGGAGGGGCTGGAACACGCTGTCAGGAATAGTAATAGTCTGAATCCATTATGCTGTAAACCATAAAGCCACAAACCAAAAGCTGGTAAGCAGGAGAAAGGTTGAACAGCTCTCTTCTGGCTAAGCTTGATATGGTAGGATTTTTGGCTGAATGGTTCACTGTATTGCATTGCCTTTTGTGAGAAAGGATATGGTGACAATACATAGTATAAACTATAGTTTGTTTTGTAAAGAAAATGACAACGGAAAAGCAGGCCAAAGTAGTTTTGGGGGGGGGGGGTGAAAAAGCTGAAAGTCATCAGTTTTGATTATAATTTTAAATTGCTGGGCAGTACAGATTAGAAGCATGTGTCACAAGCAACTGTGCTCTGGAATCTCACGAAAAAGGTATTTTGAGATGTCTGTCAAGCTGCCTGGTTTAAGAGATTTTAGTTGGAATGTACTTTTTTTAATGCCCAGACCAGATTCTTTCTGTTGACTTTTTTTAGAAACTGCATAGTAGTTAAATGAAGGTAACTATTGTTAAATAAAAATGTAGTTGCACTTTTTGCAAGATTGAACACCTTGCTCATGAAGTAATTGGGAACACAATAGAAGAAAATGGTTCTTCCATTCTCTGTGATGGTGTTATATTACACGTAGAATGTAAAACAGTCCAGGCCCTTCACCCTGTGCTGAACATGATGCCAAATTAAACTAATCCGCTGTCTGCATGTGATCCATATCCCTCCATTCCCTGCATATCCACATCTCTCTAAACAAACACTTAAATTCCACTCTTGTATCTGCTTCCCTTACCACCACTGCCAGTCTGTTCCAGACACCCCACCCACTGTGTAGAAAACAGAACTTGCCCTGCACATCTCCTTTAAACTTTCACCCTCTCATATTAAAGCTGCATCCTCTTATTTGACATTTCCACCCTGGGGGAAAAAAGTTTTGATTGTCTTTGTCAGCGGCTTTCATAACTTTAGAAACTTCTAGGATATGCAGGGAATGGATGAATATGTATCATGTACAGAGGAAATTTATTTAACTTGGCAACATGTTTGGCACAGACAAGGTGGGCTGAAGGGCCTGTTCCTGTGTTCTGTTCCATGGCATCTTCTATATTTCCTTTTTAGGAAGTCCTGAAAAGAGAAATATTGCCACTTGTAACAAAACAATCTGTAAACTGACACAATCTTAAACTGTGCAGTATTTTGCAGAAAGTTTTCTAAAAGCCAATGTTTGTTGTATTTCACCTTAGACACAAGCAAAATTCTATGTGGCATCCATTTGAATATACCTCAGCTTTTTTATGAACTGTTGTATTCTTTTGTAAGTACATGCCCATTTGCTCTTGTATAGAACTGTAAAATATAATAAAAGTTGTTTTGATCAGTTTTTCAGTCTATCCTAGTTTTAAACTGTGCTTTATTTCATAACCATTTGAAGGGTCCTTTTGATCTGGAAAACCAAACTAATGTGCTGGAAGGCACTGCCTGTTTAAATTCTAACTGAAGGTACAATGGTGGTAATGGGTTTTTTTCCTCTGTCATTGACTTGAATCTTTCAATTATCTTTTCCCTCTGCACACTAGACATGCAAGGGGCTGTCTCGCAAACTACTAACTGTACAATAGTCAGTCAATGTATCAATTTGTCTTGAGCCATAATAAATACTCAAGTACTCTCTTCCCCTCCCCCCCCCCCCCCCCAACCCCTTCAAACACCAAAACAACTACTGGAAGTTGCACGCTTCCACAAGTTTTAAGAGCTCTACTCTATTCATTTATATCACTTCCTCCACACCAACCCTCAATTCCCCCTCCCATGCAAAATAAGTAGATTTGAGATGCTGGGTGGAGGCTCCCTCTGTTTTGCTGCACATAAACTTGCTGTACCACTGTGGTGAACCACATGGTAATAGAAACATAGAAAATAGGTACAGGAGTAGGCCATTCGGCCCTTCGAGCCTGCACCTCCATTCAATATGATCATGGCTGATCATCCAACTCAGTATCCTGTACCTGCCTTCTCTCCATACCCCCTGACCCCTTTAGCCACAAGGGCCACATCTAAACTCCCTCTTAAATATAGCCAATGAAACTGGGCTCAACTACCTTCTGTGGCAGAGAATTCCACAGATTCACCAATCTCTGTGTAAAAAAATGATTTTCTCATCTCGGTCCTAAAAGACTTCCCCTTATCCTTAAACTGTGACCCCTTGTTCTGGACTTCCCCAACATCGGGAATAATCTTCCTGCATCTAGCCTGTCCAACCCCTTAAGAATTTTTGTACGTTTTGTAAGGAATGGGTGATGTTTCGGGTCAAGACCCTTCTTCAGACTGAAAGTCACGGGAAAGGGAAACGAGAGATATTGACGATGATGTAGGGATATAAACAAACGAATGAATGCTTTGCAATTGAACAGACGGGTTCTGAACAGACCTTAAAGTCTTCACATGCTATTGGGTGTTCAGGGATGACAGATGATATTAGGCTCACTCTAGATCAAATGTTTAGATTGTGTTCTTCTTTTCCAACACTCCCTCCTCACTATATCACCAACCATTTACATGTTTTCATAAACAGCAAGAACTGTATCAAATACAGTTCATAGCTGTTATCTGACAAATGGCTTGTCAGTGTGTAACTTGAAACCCAGCCCCTTCCCAATTATGCGCTTGTGACTTCTGATGAAGGAAACAAAGTTGGGGGAAGTTGGGCTTGGGACGACCATCATGAGAACCCTGTTGAAATGTGTGTCTTCTCTTCTATTTCCCCCCCCCCCCCCCCCCCCCCAAATCCACCACTTTTCTGAGACACATGGTTAGCAACCAAAGGATATAGCAGGGCATGGTAGATTGAGCGCAAGTGTTCAGTGAAAAGGTCGACCGAGTCTACATTTGGTCTGAAGAAGGGTCTTGACCCAAAATGTCACCCATTCCCTCTCTCCAGAGATGCTACCTGTTACTCCAGCTTTTTGTGTCTACATTTTGTTTTTGCGATGTACATTTCAGTCACATCATGAACACGGGATGCATTAGATGAGGCTCAGTCGACCAAGGCCTGCCTACTGGATCTCCCAGTTGCTAAACCATTTCAACACCTCTTCCATTCTGACCTTCTGCCCTGGGCTTCCGCCATTGTCAAAGTGAGTCCACACACAAACTGCAGTTACAGAAACTTTGTATTACACTTGGGTCGCTTGCATCCCAACGGTATGAACATTGAGAGACACAAAATGCTGGAGTAACTCAGCGGGTCAGGTGATGTTTCGGGTCAAGACCTTTCTTCAGACTGAAAGTCATGGGAAAATGAGAGATATAGACGATGATGTAGGGATATAAAACAAATGAATGAATACTATGCAAAAAAGTAACAATGATAAAGGAAACAAGCCATTGTTAGTCTCTGAATGGGTGACGGTATGAACATTGAATTGCCCCCAGACTTTAACATTGCCACCTGGGAAAAGGGTTGTCTACCCTATGCCCCTCGTAATTTAATAAACTTCCAGCAAGAAGTTTACTATCAACAATCATTTTACTGAATGTGTCCAAACGTCTTTTTGACAAACAAAGGTACTTTGTTATTTGGTGTTTTATCTCACTGAGAACAAAAGAAAATTCATCGGGGCAGGAGGAGTATGGTTTTGATTTTGCTTTCAACTCTAAGCGGAAGTTAAGTAAATCCCATGGGGAATCCAAGTAAAGCAAGTTCGGGGAAAATGAAGAAGAAAGCATGGAGATATTTAAAGGGGAAGGTGTGAAGGGACGAGTGAGGTGAGAGAAAAGGGGAGGGGGAGATGGGAACTCGTGGGAGGAGCAACGAGTTAAGGTGGGCGGGATAACTACTTGCTAGAACAGGTTTTAAATGCGGATTTTGGAAGAAGTAGCTTGGTTGAGCGTACTTTGATCAGGAAACGTCTTTCTCTCCCTCGTCACACGGCCCTTGTCCGCTGCTCTCCGTCCTCGCGCCCTTCGCGCCCCTTTTTTGCGCCGCGCCGCCTGACCCCCCCAACCGGAAGCGATGGTGGGCGGGCCGGCGGCGCGCCTGCGCAGTGGCATCCGCGCCAGCGCTTATGCGGGACCGTGGAGGAGCCGGAGTCGCTGCCGTTGTGTGAGCCACGATCACCGCCAGCGTTGTCTGGGATGACGGAGGATCGGGCCGCTGCTGCAGCGAAGAAGAATTCCAGCTGTCCCCAGGTACGGAGGAGCAGCTCGTCCAACCGGGGCCCTTTACGGGAAGCTCTTTGTTCGTTGCCGCCGGGTACAACCTGGCCACATTAAAGGAGACTTACTCTCTTCATCGCCCCGGGACGTCCCTGTCGTGCTGTGGGAAGCACGATCGCAAATTTGAGTACAGCAAGCTTCCCCAAAACATCAGCGTGAACAGTAAACTAAGCTCGTAATATGCCTTTGTGATTTTAGTTGAAGTATAAGTGTTAGCCTCCAAGGCAACAACGAGAACTATTTTCTTCTAAATTGCCTCATGAGATATTTTACATTCACCCGAAGTAGCGGACGAAGCCCTTGGTCTAACAGCTCCTCGACATTGTCTCTTCCACCGACCACCCTAACGACACTAGCAAAGACTTTTGTGAACATTTTAATTGTCACAACAATTGAGGCCATCTGGTCAACTCTTACTTCAAAAGTAAATTGAAACACTACAGATGCTTAAAATTCTTACGACGTACCCCTTTCTCCTCTGCCAGGTTAAATTTACAAGAGATCTTTACCCCACCCCTATCTAAAGTTCGTTCTAATCCCCTTTCACCCTTTCATTAAACTATTCTACCCACTACCCCTCAATCCCATCATGGTCTCTCCAAGATCATTTTATCCACAAAATGCACATCTCTATTTATTCATTTTCCTGGAGGTGGTCATTATTGGCAAGGCTAGTATTTTATTGTCCATCCTCAATTGCCCGTCAGTAGGTAATGGCTATATTTTGAAGGCCTTCTGGTGAAAGTGCTCCAATGTTGTCGGGGAGGGAGATGCATGTGTGCGACTTGAAGAAGATCCTGCTGTTGGTGGAGTTCCCCTGGACCTATTGCCCTTTGTTCTTCTTGGTGGTAGCAGTCATAGGTGAGGAAGTGCTGCCGCAGTAGCCAAGGCAAGTAACTGCAGTACATTTTGTAAGTGGTGCGTATTGCAGCTACTGGGTCATCATGCATCAGGCAACACTGGTGCCAATTTTCCCAAGTTGGTATGGGTACGTGTAGTGACAGGGTGCAGGTAAACCTTATGGGTGATAATCAACCATGCAACTATGTACTGGATGCTGTTGAGCTGCTTGGCTGTTGTGGAAGGTATACTCATCTAGTCAAGTGTAAAGTATCTCATCATACTTCATACATCATACATACATCATACATCATCTTGTGCTGCATAGATGGTGGAAAGATTTTGGGTGACTCACTCGCAAGTAGTGGAAAGCACCACTAATCTAGTGATCAGACATCTTCCCTGCCTGTCTCTATGCGAACTGATGTTAAAATTTTTACCTGAACACATCCTGCTCCCCCCCCCCCCCCCAAAATCTGTTGCCATCACCATGCCATTTTCTTTTTTTTTAAACCCACAGCAGTCTTTGGGGGGGAAAAAGACACAAAGTGCTGAAGTAACTCAGCAGGTCGGACAGCATCTCAGGAGAAAATGGATAGAATGAATTATCCTTTATTGTGACATAGGTGACATTTCGGGTCAGAAGAAGGGCCCCTACCCGAAACATCACCTCTCCATGTTCTGCAGAGATGCTGCCTGACCTGCTGAGATACTCCAGCACTTTGTGTCTTTTTATTTGAAAACATTTGAACATTTGAAATCAACATCTGCAGTTCCTTATGTCTACAGTAGTCTTTGATCTCTTTATCCTTGAAAACCACTGCCCCATCTCCAACTCCCCTGTCCAAGTCCTACAAACTTACCTGTTTTATCTTTTTATTCTGCAGTATTGAGCAAATGCTGGCCTCAAATCCTGGGAAGACACCAATTAGTTTACTACAAGAGTATGGAACAAGGATTGGAAAGACACCGGTGTATGACCTGCTGAAAGCTGAGGGCCAGGCCCACCAACCCAATTTCACTTTCCGAGTGACAGTCGGAGATATTAACTGCACAGGTTTGTGTCTCAAGTTATTCAAGGAGGGTGAGGGAGTTTGTGATGGTTTCTATAGAGAATCGACTTGTACGCTTTGAAAGTAGCAATGCATTTTTTCAACGTTCAACATTTGTTTTTGTTCGAATTGGTTAGGAAGAGGTTCCAGTGTTAAAGGAAAAAGTGGTCTCAGTTTGTATAAAGATCTGGTAATTGGCACTGGTGGTGCTGGTATAATTTCATTGATTATTACAGTGCCAGACATCTCCATGTTTTGGGGGTATTTTAAGTTTTTTTCATGGAAATGGAAATTAGACGTGGTAGAAAGTATTTCAGCAGAACAATGCGTTCCGAAATTTCCGCTAGTCTCAAGCTCTGCCACTGCAAATGTTTCTTTCAATGATTTTATTCATTGCTCATATTCCCTGTAACCACAGTGAGGAACAGGGTCAAATTCTGTTAAGGCATTGCATCCATACTTATGCTTGGGTATTCCTCGTTTATTTGTTGGTGGCAATTTTCAAAACCAATTTCCTTTTCCATGTTCCTTTATATTTCCACGCTGTCTGTGCAGTATGACACCTTATACATGTGAAGAAATTATGTTACCTGCTTTAATAAAAAACGTGAAGGACAACAACTCTCACCGATATGCCCACATGGTTTTCTCTACCATTCCTCTTTTTCAGCAACTTAAAGCACTTCTATCTCTTCCTGTTTCTGGTAACAGTTTGTCAGCCTAAAAAAAATCACTTTTGTTTCTCATTCCACAGATGTTTGCTGCCTGTTTCCACCATTTTGCTTTTATTTATCTTCAAGGTTAACATTGTTTTTCAGCTCGATGTACAGTGCTGTTCCGAGTGTGGAGCCATTAAGATTATTATGTTGAATTTAATCTGGCTGAGTAAGCAACCTGATTTAAGTCTCATGGACATGCAAGAAGAACAGCGATGTTTGTATGTTTGTATCTGTTCTGAGATGGCAAGGACAAAATGTTCTGATGGGATTATTGCTGACATCATTGTTGATGACTGGAAAAAATGCTCGTGTTGGTCAGTGTAATGGCTGCCAATCCAAAGCAGACTCTTGTGAAGCGCTGTTCAAGTCGTTCACTTTCCAGTAAGGAAATCTGTAATTAGAGGTCTCCAGCAGGATGTGTTCTGACAATCTGGAACCAAAATCTTTATATCAAAGTTGGAGAACAGAAACAGGCCATCCAATCCATCTGCTCCATGCCAGAGTTTGTTCTCCACATGGTTCTGCTTCATCTCGTCCTGTTAGCATTTATTCTTCCCGTAGAAACGAGGAACTGCAGATGCTGGTTTACCAAGGAACGACACAAAATTCTGATCAGGCATCATCCTTGGAGAATGTGCATAAGTGATGCTTCAGATCACATATCCATGTCCATATCCACCTACCCGAAATGTCACCTATCCATGTTCTCCAGTGATGCTGCCTGACCCACTGATTTACTCCAGCATTTAGTGTCTTCAATTTATTCTTCCTCCTACTTATTTACTTATGTAACTGACCCTGAAAGAATACTTATATAAGAAAATATGCACATGTAGCTGCCGAAAACTATTTAATGCGGGACCACTTTCTCATCGTTCTTTGGGTAAAACTGTTCCTTAATTAGTTGGATCAACTTTAATAAAAACTTTTAACTCGAGGGGAATTCGACCTTTTCTTAACCGCAGACTGATGTCCCTTTTGTAAATGAGATGACAGCACGTGGAATCAGTTGTTTATTGTAGGTGGAGCTGGTGTGCCAGATGTGACCTGTTTTCCCATGCACAAACCATTTAAGAGCTGCAAATCAAAAGTAAATCATTTTGTGTGGATGCCTTTGAAATGCTGTGACTATTTTATACAATAAATAGAGCTTTGTTTTCCGATACCTAAAAAAAAATCAAGTCAAACTCAAGTCCAACAGGTAGAGCAAAGGGAAAGATACTAAGTGCAGAATATAGTTCTCAGCATTGTAGCGCTTCAGTTCCAGAGACAAAGTCCAATGTCCGCAATGGGGTCGAGGTGAATTGGAAAGTACCCTAGCTTAAGGAAGGTCTGTTCAGAAGCCTGATAACAGAGAGGATGAGGGGGGATGTGTGTGGGTTGTTGGTTGAAGAACATTTTGATCAGGTCGTCAGGTTTTCTTCCAGTGCCAGGAGATTTTTACCAAATAAAAGTGGAGTTTTGTTCTTTAATGCAGTGATTCCTATCTGCTGGACTGAGATATTGGCTTATATTGTATACTTATACTTGTGTACTGGTGGAGTTTAATGGTACAATTCTCACCCAATTGCGCATGCTGGCAACAAAGGCACACTTGACTCATCTGGCAAACATTCCTCTTTTAAAAAGGGATTCAAACCTTTCTGCTTTGAGACAAGTTATTCAAATTTGTCTAACAGTCTAATCAGTTCATCCCTGGGGTTTCAATGCTGAAGTGGCTGATGAAACTGGTTGTACTGTGTCATGCACCTGTTTTGTGACTTTTATTTAAATCGTACTTTGTGTTTTAATTGATGTTTTTCCCCCCCCTCAGGTCAGGGGCCTAGCAAAAAGGCAGCAAAGCACAAGGCAGCAGAAGCTGCCCTGAAATTACTAAAGGGAGGAAACATGTTGGAGCCTATGTTGGATGGAGTCAAGTACGTGAATAGCTAACTGCACCTGGAAAGAGCTTTCTATTCCATCGTGTGACGGTGACGTTCAAACCTTTAACTGCCCCTCTCTCATGCCCATCTCTCCTAAAGGCAGTGACATATGCAGGGAAACCACTCCAAAGTTTCCTGGTGATCGCCCAGTCATTTCTGGAGGCGATCCTTGGCAGCAAACATTGATCTGCTTTAACCATGTTGGATTTTGCAGCTGTACACAGTGATGTCAATTACCGTGCACCCCTATTGTTCACATCTGCACTTTCACCAGAGGACACTGGCTGGTGACCATGAGCAGAAATCTTGTAACAGTTATCATCCCTCCTCACAACTCCTGCCCATTCTATTCTTGTTCCCCTCTTTGCTGTCCCAGTTAAAATTCTGTGCCGATCTGAGGATTTCTGCATTCAGAGGTGCTGCTCTGATGAAACAGTGAACTGAGATCCTCTGTGTTCCAATGGTTGAGGTGGATGTGAAAAATTGGTTGGCACGTGTACTTTCCCCCCCCCCCCTAAAAAAGTGCATCCATGTTCTACGGCCTATATGTCCCTCTGGATTAGTGCCCCTAAAGTCTGATTGACTGGTCACTCCTCTCATTGCCAGTTGCAGGACACTGCTATGCGCAAAATGGCTGTTGCATTTGCCTACATAAGTCACTGCATTTCAAAGCAAATGATTGTCTGTGAACATTATGGAACATTTTTTAAAGTTATGATAATGGCGCTATGTGAATGCAAATTCCTTTTCTTCCAAGTGCAGGCGCGAGATTGGATCTGGGACTTTGTGCCGCCTTCACTCCATATGAAAAATATCAAGTGTCATTTCACGTATTGTGTCAATCAGTTTTATTCATAGTTGGACTTTACTCAAATACACCTGGGAAAGCCACATGTTTTAATGGAAATGAGTTGGACATTCTGACTGTCCAAAACTTGGTGACAGTCTCTCCACTGTTTTTCTATTTCATCTTGTTTCATGAATGCAAACATTTCAGTGGGGGTGTCTCAGGAATGACAAGATAAATTTGACATGAAATTCTTTGCTACTTGTAGTTAAACATAGTAACGTCTTCAGTTCTCCAAGGCTACTTACAGTCATCCCTTGGTACAGTTTTGATTGACCCAACTCTTTTTAGTCAAGAATCTATTGATTGAAAATGAATATTTTACTAATCAGCACAATATTTTGTTGCCTTAATACACTCATGGTAGTGTTAGCTATAGGTAGGAATAAAATGCAGTAATCCAGAGTACTCTTAAAGATACCAGCCTAGATGATCTGACTGTTGAGTAAAGCAGAAGGTGATGGGTGTAAGGAACGAGCTGCCAGAGAGGTAGTTGAGACAGGTACTATAACAACATTTGAAAGTCATTTAGACAGGTATGCGGATAGGAAAGGTTTAGATAGATATGGGTCAAACTTGGGCAGGTGGGACTAGTGTAGATAGAGTATCTTGGCCAGTATGGGCAGGTTGGGCTGAAGGGCCTGTTTCTGTGCTGTGACACCCCGAGTGGGCAACTCAGGATTGTGATTGCTATTCATGAGATGCTTGGAATTGCCCTTTTTAAATGTAAAGTAGATGGGGATTATAAACGTCCCTCAATGCTATTCAAATGCATGTAGAGAGTTTCTGTGGTGTCCAGGCCAGCACCATCCGAAGATGTTTGTTTCATTACCATTCACAAATCAGTTTGCACACAAACCAGCTCCCCGCCCACCCCCACACCATCCACCGACTCCATCTATATTTCACACTGCGTCGTGGAAGCGGCTAACATAATCAGGGACCACTCGAACCCCGGTCATTTCCTCTTCTCCACTCTCCTATTAGGCAGATGGTACAAAAGCTTGAAAGCACATGCCACCAGATTTGAGAACAGTTTCTTCCCTGCTGTTATCAGACTCTTGTACGGACCTATCATATGCTAGAGATGAATTTCCGATCTTCCAATCCATCTTGTGGCCATTGCGCTTTTAAAAAATTTGCACTTTCTCTGCAGCTGTAACATTATTCTGCGAGGTGTTTATTTTCTCCTTTTCCTTACCTGATGTACTCATGTACGGTATGATTTTTCCGGATAGCACGCAAAACAGTTTTTCACTATATCTCAGTATATGTGACAATAATAAGCCAATGACATATTGGATTTTGCAGTGCGCAAAGTAGCTGCTGCGCTTGCCTGCACAACAGTCGCTAAACTCCACTATGTGAAGTGCTTCAGAAATGTTTCAAATGGATGTGATAAGTTGGTGTGCAAATGTACTTTTAAATTTTGAAAATGATCCCTTTCCCTTTAACTTGAAAATATTCAATGATGCCGAGTTACTCCATACCATACCTTTAGTAGAATGTGTCCAGCTGCTCAATCTACTCGTTCAGGGGCAGAAGAATGGAACTACTCTTGGCTGGAAAGGAGGAGAGTGGTGGGTATATGGAACGAGTTGTCAGAGGATGTAATTGAGGCAGGTACAATAACATTTAAAAGGCACTTCGACGGGTACATGGATAGAAAAGGTTTAGAAGGATATGGGCCAAACGCGGGCAAATGGAACTAGTTAAGATGGGGCATTTTGGTCGGCATGGACAAGATGCGTCTTGGTCGGCATTGACAAGACAGGCCAGAGAGCCTGTTTCCGTACTGTATGACTCTGAGTTGGATGATCAGCCATGATCATATTGAATGGCGGTGCAGGCTCGAAGGGCCGAATGGCCTATTCCTGTACCTATTTTCTATGTTTCTATGACTCTAAAACAGCGTACCAGTTGCCCATGATGAATTTGGATATGCAATGTAATTGTGGAATGGTTCTAACCTTGTCTACGTTAAAGCACTTGTGCTCACAAAACCAAGGGAGAATCTTCCTTGCAAATCAAAATGTTCATGGAATGCAGTAAATGTTGGCAAAATTATACTTGTTGATTTGAGGACACTAAGAATCAATGATATAGCATTGGATTATCACGGGTGCAGAACCAGGCTGAGGCCGGGTCAGATCCAACTAATCTGAATCATTTTGTGGTATTGCGTCTTATGATTCAAGTGCACAAATTGCTGGATTTATTGAATTCAATTTCACAACTTGCTACTTGAACTTGAAACATCCTGCATTCCTGGTCCACTATCATAATCTCAAAGTTATTAGGCTCTAATTCGTTGAAGACTGAGTTGTTAATTTAAGACAAGTCACTATAGAGGCTCGGTATGAAAGAAAATCCTCAATGTGTTAAGTCCTTAAGTATTTTCTAGTATCCTGTTATGCAATAGTCCATGAACTCCACACGAGCACTGAGTTCAATGTTTCAATGTGATGACTGGAGCCTTAAGAGCTTTGGCAAGCTTTTTTTTTAATTTCTGGATCTTGTAAGTCACTATTCAGTGAATTGTCTTTTATCATCTATCTCCCCCAAATCCCAAACAGTGCCACCGTGGGGCACTTGGTGCATGACTGAAAAGTACATTGACCTTCTGTACCCATTAGCCCAAAGAGCTTCACAAGGTCATTTGCAGAGATCACTGTGGTATCACTCCTCGAAACCTGGTACCAATGAATCAGTGAGCAATGGGCTTGCACAGAGGCCCAAGAGTGAGTGGCTTTGCTGGGTTCCTTCCACTCACTTGGGGGAGGAGTGACTGTGAAGAGTCATGTTCAGAACAAATGAAGAGTATTTACACAAAGTGCTGGAGTAACTTAGCGGGTCAGGCTGAAAAATCTTTGGAGAATGTGGATAGGTGATGTTTCAGGTCGGGGCCCTTCTTCAGACCAATTGTAGGGTCCCGACCTGAAACGTCACCTATCCACAATCTCCAAACGATGTTGCCTGACCCACTGCGTTACTCCAGCACTTTTGTGTAAACCAGCATCTGCAGTGCCTTGTTTCTAAGAATATTTACAAATTGATACTTCTCATTGTTCTATTATTTTGTATTTTTCTCTTCCAGAATCTCTGGAAATGAATCTAAAAGCTCCAGCTCCGCGCAGTTGGCGGAATGTAACCCCGTGGGAGCTCTACAGGTATTTATTTCTTTCCCCGAATCCGAGAATACATTATATTTTTAAGTTCAACACAAAGTGCTGGAGTAACTCAGCGAGTCAGGCAGCATCTCCGGAGAACATGGATAGGCGACGCTTTTGGTTGGGACCCATCCTCCGACTGATTGTAGTTGGTGGGGGGGTGAAGCTGGAAAAGAGGTGGGGGTGGGACAAAGCCTGGCAAATGAAGTGGATTGGTGAGTGGGGGACTTGATGGGCAGATGGGTGAACAAATTATAGAGATGAAAAGGAGACAAAGGGGTGTTGGATAAAGAGAGAAGAGGTGTGAAATTTAAAGCCAATGGGATGGATATAGGTGGACATGATAATGGGAGAAATGGGTGCGCATGTGGGGGTGAGGGGGCACAGGAAACCACTAAAAAAATAGATGTAAGCTATGCAAGCAAAATATGAGGTGTGCTGTTCCTCCAGTTTGCATGTGATCTCCCTTTGGCATTTTTAAGCTCTGTAGCTTTACATAGACTTCATTGAAGCAGAAATTTCAACCTAACGGGTCTGAATCAGCGTTTAAGCCACACGCATGTCTCTCCTCACTTTGCTTTATCCATCACCTTATCCCATTTTTTTCCCTTTGTGTTTATCCAGCTATCCACCTGATCCACCTGTGCCTTTTCTTTTTAACCATGCTTTCCGATGACAGTTTCCACATTGTAACCTCTCCAAGAAGTGAAGCTTCTGCCAAATTGCATAAAGAGTTTATTAGAGACCTCCTTACATTTCTGGGCCGTAGCTTTGACTGTTTTTCTCCCTCCTGCTCTATCAGAGCTCTTCATAATTTTCGATCTCAATTGGACAGCTCCTCGCCCTTGTTTCGGAGAAAAAGCCCCAGCTTTTCCGAAAGTTATACATTTCGATCTGGTGCCATTCCAACATATCTTGCTTGCTTCCTCACCAGTTCCTCTGTACCTTTGTTGTAATATAGAGACCAGACTCTGTAGTGTCTTGGATGTGTTAGGCACTGGTTTGGGATACAGGGAATTGTAAGATTCCGGTTATTTGACACAAGGGATTTTAATCCTTTTTTTTTTGTCTGTATATTCATGTTCACGGGCTAGTCGCATGGGTAAGATGAAGCAGGTTTTAAAACTGCATTTATCCCCAATGTGATTTTTCTCCATCAACAAGGCAATACTTTAGAGCAAAGTTGTGCAATGGGTTTTGTGAAAATGCTCATGGAAGCACTGAGTTTCATTGGCAAGGAGGTGGCGTGGAGTTTTGGGAGGTTTATAATTGGGAGAGGGCCGATTTGTATCCTGATAATTGTGGGTTAATGTCTTTGGACAAATGCTTTCAGTAATCTTCCGTTTAGTGTGTGCTCTTTCTTTCCAGGAGCTAGTGGTTCAGAAAGGATGGAGACTCCCAGAATATACAGTGACTCAGGAATCGGGTCCTGCCCACAGGAAAGAGTTCACCATGACCTGCAGAGTCGAGAGATTCTTGGAGATAGGCAAGTATTTCAGTGTCGTGCTTGTCTCTATGGAGTGAGGGCTCTCTGCTGCCTCTGGTCACTGTTCTGTCCAAGATAGCACACAAACCAAGCTGGTGTCAATTTCCCTTTTGAGTTTGTTGTAGGGCAGGTGTGTGCGTCACTTGCAATGTCACACTGACATAGGAACCGGAGTCGGTCCACTTGTTCTGTAGTAATTGTAAATATCAATTGAAGGCCAGACATGTATTCCAGTGTGATGAAGTTCTGACGTTGGTTACCTCTATTACTTGCCAAAACATGTGCAGGGCAGGGAGGGATGGGGTTCTACTTTGGATCACATTGGTGAGTTCTACTCAATTTACAGAGGGCCAATTAACCCACACATCTTTGGGATGTGGGAGAAAACCCACACAGTCACAGGGAGAACGCGCATGCTTCTTTCCAGCAAAATACAAGGCAACCTTCGAAATATTGTGTGTCCGGTATTATGGTTGCCATTGAGAAGAAACGGGTGGGGGTTGGTGTTGGCATGCACATGTCTCCTATCTTTCCACTTGAAGAAACATTTTCAGCAATTATTCCGAGCAATTAATGCATAACACTTGCTGTGAGGCTGTGATCATTTTGTCCATTGGGGTGTTGAAGAACAAGTATGGTATCACTTATCCATAGTTGAGAAAGCAATGTAAAAAATGGGTTGTGTGTAATAAATCCTATATTTGCTCTGTCATCTCCTTTGTAGGAAGTGGGACCTCAAAAAAGCTGGCCAAACGCAATGCTGCTGCCAAGATGTTAGCAAGGATCCATGACGTTCCAGTGGATCAGAGGGATGGGAATGAAGTTGAGTTGGAAGATGACCAGTTTTCCATAGTAAGTGTATTAATGTTGCTGATAGAGCACCAGATCGGATGGTGGTGATGTGACTCCACTACCAGCCTTTTTGTAAAAGGACAAACTATGGGGACAGAGCCAAGATTGGAGATTGATTTTATTGAGGAAGTGACATTGAAGTCTGATTGGTAATGAGGTAGTTGGGGGGAAATCTTGATACCGTGCCCATTTAAAGAGCTCGATGAGATTTGGAAGTGGGTCTTCTGTGGTGGGCAGTTCATGGTCTGTTTCCAATTTTGGGAACAGTTTACAATTTTCTTTACTTGGCTAATCTCAGAGAGTGGGTGTCATTGACAATGCCCGTCTTCAACTGCCTTAATTTGATGAAACCGAATAACTTACTCGGACACTTCAAATCCAGTTTGGTGTAACTCACACGGTGTGTCACAGGGTTAAAATAACAGCCTGGCATTCCAGTCAGGCAGGATTCCCTCCTTGAAGAACATTAATTCAACCTGTAGACGCAAGGAACTGCAGATGCTGGTTTACCAAAAAAAAGTCACAAAGTACGGAAATAACAGCAGGTCAGACAGCATCTCTGGAGAACATGGATAGACGACATTTTGGGTCGGGCCCTTATTCAGACTCGATAGGGGATGTTTCAAGTTGGGACTCTTCTTCAGACCTGTTGGGTTTCCGCAACCTCCTACATGCTTTGTAATGACTTTCACCTATTTCAATAATCTCAGCTGTCGTAATGATGTTGGAATTTGCTTTAAGTGCATTAATGATCCTGGGTTTCAAATCAGCTAAATGTCAAATGGGTTCCTATTCTGTGGGCTGGTAAGTTAATCGGCCACTATGAATTACTCCTGGAGATGTAGGTGAAGGGTAGAATTTGGTGTAGTCCATGGGACTGTGGGGAGAATAAACATGGGATTAGTGTCAGTTGATGGTCAGCACAGACTCAATGGGCTGAAGGGCCTGTTTCTGTGCTGTATTGTTCCATAGCAAGGCGAGGGGAAAATTGAAGAGGCCAGAGTTAGCTTTCTTAACTTGTGTTGAACAGATGCTGTGTGTGGAGTTTGCACGTTCTCCCTATGACCACGTGGGTTTCCTTCGGGTGCTCTGGTTTCCTCCCATATCCCAAATACATGTGGGTTTGTAGGTTAATTGACCTGTAAATTGGTGTGTAGGGAGTGGATGAGAAAGTGGGATAACATAGAACTAGTGTGAACATGTGATCGATAGTCAGTGGGCCGAAGGGCCTGTCTCCATGCTGTATCTAAACTAAACAGCCCATTCAGCCTGACCACTCAATATTGCAGTTTGTGCACATCAGTATGGCTATAGATGTGTAAAAATAATGCAAGAATAACTACCACCAGTTGTGCTCGCCTTCACTCATTTGGCTTTTTCTTGTTATCGCTCCCCACCTTGCTATCCCTCTTGCTCCACCTCCCTACATCTAGATGCTTAGCAGCAAACTGGATTGTCCAAGAGGCAAGAACACAGGTTGCACATGGGATTCGCTCCGGAATTCTGTTGGAGAAAGGATTATGCACCTCAAGAGCCATCCACTCGGTGTGGTCAACTCCAACTTTTGCCAGATGCTGAGGGAGTTGGCAGAAGAGCAGCGGTTCGATGTTAGTTACTTGGACATCGGTAAGTCTCCTTTGGCTGTATACCACAGTGCATGGAGTCTGTTCCACGCGGAATGGATTAATCAAAGTTTAGTAATACTGGTAAGATGATAGTGACAAGGAAGTGCAGACGCTGGAATTTTGAGCAAAACACACAAAGTGCTGGATTAACTCGGCAGGTCAGGCAGCATCAGTGGAGGGAATGGACAGGTGACATTTCGGATCAGGAACCTGACCTGAAATATTGCCTGTCCATTTTCCTCCACCGATATTGCCTGACCTGCAGAGTTCCTCCAGCACTTTGTTTTTTTGCTGGTAAGATGATGTATGGCTTTGTCATTAAGGCATATCCGTCTTTGAATTTGTAGATCGATTAATCTCCTGGAAATACTACTTGCATCACCAAGAATAAATGAGTAATCCTCTTTTCATTAAGGGATTGGTTTATATGATGAGCTTTGAAGTGAAAGAGGATATTTGCTCTTTGCTTTCCTGGTACGTCTCAAAGTGCTTTGATTGAAATGAACATTGACATTGTCAGCTGCTGCAGCTAATTTGCATCCAACAATAACTTCACACGCTAAGTGAAATGAATGATCAGTTAATTTGTCTTTACTGACATTTGAGGGAACTTCCTACTATTAACTGAAACATGATGCTGACAGTGCAAACTCAAACTCGGGAGCAGTCGAACACCCCAGTTTTATTGGAGAAACAAGGAACTGCTGTTGCTGGAGCTAAACACAAAGGGTTTGAAGAAGAGTCCTGCACCGAAACGTCGTCTGTCCATTCCCTCTACAGCTGTTGCCTGACCCGCAGAGCATTTTGGACGACACGGTGGTGCAGCGGTAGAGTTGCTGCCTCACAGCACCAGAGACCCGGTTTCGATTCTGACTATGGGTGTTGTTTATATGGAGTTTGTATGTTCCCCCTGTGACCGCGTGGGTTTTCTCCGGGTGCTCCGGCTTCCACCCACATTCCAAAGACGTGCGGGTTTGTAGGTTAATTGGCTTCTGTAAATTGTCCCTTGTGTGCAGGATAGAATTGTTAGTTGTTGGTTGGCATGGACTTGGTGGGCCGAAGGGCCTGTTTCCACGCTTTGTCTCTAAACCAAACTAAACATTGTGTTTTGCTCAATTTCGGTGCAATTTCCTCTACTTTATTGTTCCAGTTAATCCTTGGCAGGGTTGTACATAATTCAGAATCTCATCTCTCTATGGTGGTTAATTTCCCAACTGCAGGACACCTTTAATGGTTACTTTGCAGTTTTTGGTGATTGATAGACCAGTTAATCTAGTTTAAGGGAAAGACAGCTGGTAGAACGTTAGTTCACTGATAAGTAGCTTGATGCAAGTATGTGATCCTGTTTATCAAGATATCTGATAACCTCGAGTGTCTTTTGTGGTCCTTTTGTTTTCCAGAAGAGTTGAGTTTGAGTGGTTTGTACCAATGTCTTGTGGAGTTATCCACGCAGCCCACCACCGTCTGCCATGGCTCTGCCTCAATGAGGGATTGTGCTCGTGCCAATGCAGCTCACAATGCACTGCAGTATTTGAAAATAATGGCTGGAGGAAAATGAGTCTGATGCTGAATCATGTCGTTCTTCATCTGACCAGCACTATTTTCTTTTGCTCCCAAACTGAAGTATTTTTTTAAAATCAACAACTTGAATCTCACAAGACATGCACTTGACTGAAAGTTCCGTGCTGCTCAGTCTGCCTACCAGGTGCCTTTTTAAATTTTAGGAAAGAGAAGTCCGGTCCGGGAGAAGAAAGGGATCTGAAGGCTTCTTGTAAGGAAATGCATAATTATAACATGTTCTCCCACATGGGCCACCCACAGGTCTTTAGTTCTTTGGTGGGCCAACCTGCCGTTATCATTGGGGAACACATTATATCCCATGAGTTTCCCAAAACTGGTACTAAGAAACCCAGTGTGGTTGTAAGTAGCACCCTGGGCCTATTTACAGTAGTTCTAGTGGAATTGCTTCAGTAATGTTGGCATCTGCTGTGATTCTTTTTATCCAATTTTCCCTCAAAATGTAATGTGTTTTAAGGGACCAAACTTAGGGCATTCACCTGTAATGATTGTCAAGATCAGTAATCATCCACATGGCACACGGGACATTGTTGTGTCAACATGTCTTTGAGTCCTACGCCACAGATTCAGGCCATTAGGCCCACCGTGTCCTTGGCAACCATCAAGTACCCCGTCTCTACTAATCCCATTTACCAGCAGCACTTGGTCCGTATGCCTGTGTGTGTGTGTGTGTCCCATCACTTTGTGGCATTGTGTGCCTGTGGATTTCTCGAGTGTACCAAGGCATGATCTTGACTAGGGTTGCCTGGGCGTTGGGAAGCTGCTGATTGCTCCTTTCAAAGAAAGGCTCTGGCCGATCTCTGTGAGAGGTTTCCTATCTGCTGCTGTTCCTTGGACACAATGCAGCATTTTCAGCATCCCTGCAAATAATTGTGCAGCTGTGTGATGATGGGAGGTTAGGATAAGCTACAGAGATAAATATGATTTTTTTTTAATTCTGTTAAGTATTATGATGCTTATTTGAAATGTTATTTATCATTTTTGGAACTTTTGAGTCCAATGATCGGCTTAATTAAAGGATGTGCACTACTTAGTGACCATACGTCACACCATACTTCAGTGAAAGTAATTGTTCCATACTGCACAAATGGCAGCTTGCGGATGAACCGATTTATACTTGTGTTCTACACCAGGACCTTATCAGTAGCTCGCTTGATGATCCTGCAATATTTCTGTTGCTAGGGAATCGTGTATTAGAAAAGCACCCTTAACAAGTGCCCACCATCATTGGACTTTGCAGCTGTCTACAGTGAATATAGACCTTTTTACTTCAAATACAGAAGAGGCTCCTCCAGTTAAAGCAAAGGAAAAAAGAATTGGAAATTCTATAGCACTTTCGTGACTGCAGGACTTTCATACCCAACATGGTACTTTTAAAGTGTTATAAAGTAGAAAATGGCCTGTGAATAATGATGCAGTGTGATACTGGATCAGGTACATCAAGTGTCTCCCATTCCTTCTATCCAGAGACGCTGCCTCTTCCGCTGAGTTACTCCGGCATTTGTGTCTATCTAGAGTGTCTCAAGACTGATCCTTGCTTGGCTTGAGTTTAATGACTATCGAGTGCCCTTTGTACAGCGTGTGAATATTGGGCAAGGAAAGGATCTGTTGCCGCCTGTCCATGCAAAGCTTACTGGTACCTGCTGTCAAAGCATGCGTGGTGTGATTTGTCACTTCGGTAAGGCACTGTGTCTCAATACATTTGGAAAGGCAGTTTTACGTTGGGGAGGCGGCGGTGAACAGGTTGAGAGAGTGATCGAGAGATTTGGAAGGGAGATATACTTGCACAGTATGAACGAACCTCTGCCGTTTCACAACCAAGGCCCAGAGCTGATATGGTTAGAGTTCCTGTTACTTGCTGTGAGGGTACTAAATGACAACCAATGTGGGTCCATAGCACAAAACAGTTAGGCTCACTTAAGGCTGTTACGGCTTCAACCTTGGGAGGGAAAATCAAAAGTGGTGCACTCAATTGTTCCTCAAAGTTTTGTTTGAAGGCACATTGAGTAGAGAATTGTTTGGTCAGTTGCCTGTTGTAAATGCATTCAGAAACAAAATCATGTTGATGCAGTTGCTGTGTGGACCAATTCTGGGATAGGTGCTGGGATAGGGCAGAGGAAGAGCCTCTCTGGTGCTGGCTGAGCCGCACTTTGGGATAAATTGTCCCTGACCACACAATGAGTGCACAATTCACCCAGCAAATGTGATTCTAGGCAAAGCATTATACAGATGCTATGCGCGGATTTAGTTTTTGTTTTTTTATGGTAAGAGAAATTGTGTTTTCATTGAAATTGCTGTGTTGAATTTAATGTTTTAAGTTTATATAATCTCTTTAACTATGAACTGAAGTAATGTGATTCTCCCCCCCCCCCCCCCCCCCCCCCCCATAAATTACATACTTTGTACTCTGCAATACTTTTGGAAGGTTTTGTTTATTTATCCAAGGAGAACTGGTGCGTTTGGAAAATTTACAAGGAACTGTGTTTGGGGAGATGAGAGGAATATATCCCTGTTTAAAGGCAAACAAAATACTGGGACTCTGAGCAGCTTCATTGATATCTATGGAGGAGAGAAAAAAAATATTGACTTGGCTTGAGCCTTACCCGTTTAACTTCTTGTATTTTCAGTGTTTTTCCCCTTCATCTAACATGCACAGAGATTTGCCTGGCTTTGGTAGATAAGCATCTCTCTGCCCACCATTCCAGTGCAGATAACAGTGAATGGGTTAATTTGTGCACATCGAAGACATTGCCCACAATTATCACACATCACATCCTCAACCTGCAGTTGACATGTTGGTTTACAGAGTTTCCTCACAGAGCAGTTCATTTCTCTAGACTTGGAATGTGGCCGACCTCAACCAAAAGCTATTGCCAGTAACATCTCAGTTGATCTCCCCATTTCACCTGCTGATTGATATCTAGTCTTGTGAAATTGAAAGCCTGATACCAAGCCTGCTGGTGTTTCTGTCCCAAGAATATCCTGCAGACAGATTCGAGGCTTACATGCAAAGGAGAATGTATGGGTAAGATACCAGAGTCTTTGCAAGTGCATTTACCAAGTGCATCTTCCTTTCACAATGGGAGAAAGTTGGCAGGTGAAAAATATAACGTACTTCGATTCCCTCTGAATGTAATCTAGGTCTCTTCAAATCAGGCCAAACAGAAAGCCATGATGTGGAATCAACACCAAAACTTGCTAAATGCATACCAAAAGTTTGCCGTGAGAGCCATGCAATTCTCTTGATCTGGGAAAGGGTAGGAATGATCTCCAATTAACCTCCTGCAACATATGTGACATTTGGGGGCCAGACTGATGGAGTGAAGATCAAGCCATCCACCTTTTGATCCACTGTTTAAATTGTCAAACATTTACATAAATTAAATATGTTTGCACAGTTTTATTATAAAGTGAGGAATGTAAATACTACAATGAAGATCCATGGATTGAAATTCAGACCAGACCGCTGAAGTGAGCACCCTCCACCCACCACTCCCTGCCCCGATCAGAATTCTACCTTGTGGACTGATGGTGGCATTGGTAGCCCCCCTCTGCCCCAGTTGTAGGCCAAAGGACAGCCTTTCTGACAACACACAGTGGGGAGCCAAGTCTTATGGCAAAAACAGCGATTCTACACCCCACCCACACGCCCACAACTATTTACAATATTGACATTAGTTACAGTACTTCCCAATAGGTCAGCCAGCTGCCTTGACAGTGTTGGGCTCAGGTCTGAGGGGAGCCTGACCCTGTGCACTCCAGCTGCCACCGCGGAGGGAACCTGGCACCTGGGAGGATCAGCAGCCATTAAAGGACGAAGGCAAGAGATGAAGGAGAGCACTGCCAGCATAGAGGATGGGGTATCCATTTGGTCCAAGAGCGGCCTCTGGTTAAAATGAGTAATAATAAGGTCCAGGAGAAGAAAGAAAAGATGGGGGTCAGAAAGAGAAAGGCTTAATTGACAGGGTGGATGAGGAGCCAAACTTCTCCCAGTTGGGGAACTGAGAATCGGGGGGGAAATGTTTCAGACGAAGCAGTCACCCATTTCAGATGGAGATGAGGGGTATTCACTCGCAGGAAGGCGAATCTTTGGAATTCTTTCCCCCCAGAGAGCTGTGAGTGTGACGGCAGTCACTGAATATATCCCAACCCACGGCACGCAGATTTTTGGGAGTCGAGGGTAAAATGGATGCAAGGCCAAGATCATGTCAGCCACTTCCTTATTGAACGGCGGAGCAGGCTCGAGAGGACTATATAGACTCCTGTATGGAACACATTACCTGAGAAGATGTTGGGAGTAGATTCAATGGCGACTCAATTGGAGAATTGGGTAGGTACTTTTAGTTTAGAGACATAGCGTGGAAACAGGCCCTTCGGCCCACCGACTGACCGAGTCCGCGCTGACCAGCGATCCCCGTACACTCACTATCGAACACGCTAGGGACAATTTACAGAAGCCAAATTAACCTACAAACATGTACTTTGGAGTTTGGGAGGAAACCCACGCAGGTCACGGGGAGAAGGTACAAACTCCGTACAGACAGCACCCGTAGTCAGGATTGAACCCGGGTCTCTGGCGCTGTGAGGCGGCAACTCTACCGCTGCGCCGCCCATGAAAAATCCAAGGCCCTAAGAAGACGCAAGGGAATGGGAATGAGTTGAATCTCTTCCCAATTAAGTGGTATTTGTGTGATAGGTCGATCGCCCTCGGGATTCTGAGGGAATATTGTCCTGTTTGCTCAACGTGGATTAATTGTTTCATTACAGACAGACACACAGTACTAGAGTAACTCAGTGGGTCGGGCAGCATCTCTGGAGAACAAGGATGGGTGACGTTTCGGGTCGGGATCTTTCTTCAGACTGCAAAATTGTGGCATTTAATCTACTTTGAGCATTATGAGGATTCTCATCACTAGAGGTCGCCAATGCACCACGATTAGCTTGGTGTGAGTTAAAGTGGCAGCTCGTTCTATTAAATCTTTCCCCTCTCACCTTAAACCTATGCCCTCTGGTTCGCCCTATCTATTCCCCTCGTGATTTTATAAACCTCCACAAGATCCCCCCACCCCCCAATCTCCTGCGCTCCAAGGAATACAATCCTAGCCTGTCCAACCTATAGCTCAGACCCTCAAGTCCTGGTAACATCCTTGTAAATCTTCTCTGCAGTCTTTCCAGCTTAATAACATTTCCTTTTATCACATTTAAAAAAAACTTATCTGAGATTGATGATTTTATACTACATGTTCTACATTATCTGTCAATAGTTTTTCTGTATTTGGTTTTATGGAAGATTAGCTTTAACTTTCCCTGTTTGAGTGTTACAAAACACACGGTCATATTAAATCTTTCCTGTGGGTGGTGCCATTGTACCGCCCTGAGCAGCAGCACACGGTTTTAGCTCAACGATACACCAATTTACTTTGCAGGGAGAACCCGGTTGCCGATTATATTCATGAAAATACAAGCTCTCTCTGAGGTCCACAACACTGTCCCACAACAGCATTCCACTAGGTCCCTTCTTGGAGTCCGGTGACAGACCACCAACTTCAGTAAATTTGTCCCAGGTTAAACCTGACTCGGATTTAAGGACACCATTCGTTCTGATGGTGAGGAAGAGAAAGAGAGTGTTTATTGTTACATGTCCCAAAACGGAACAATTAAACAAAATGCTGGAGTAACTCAGCGGGACAGGCAGCATTTCTGGAGAGAAGGAATGGGTGACGCTTCATCCTGGGTTTAGTTTAGAGATACAGCATGGAAACAGGCCTTTCGGCCACCGAGCCCGCGCCGACCATCGATCACCACACACTGACGCTATCCTACACACTGGGGACAATTTACAATTTAATTTACAATTTAACCAAAGCCAATTAACCTGTAAACCTGTACGTCTTTGGAGTGTGAGAGGAAACCGGAGCACCCGCAGAAAACCCACGCAGGACACGGGGAGAACGTACAAACTCCGTACCCGTAAGTCAGGATTGAACCCGGGTCTCTAGCGCTGTAACTGTGCCGAGTTCTCCAGTCCCCAGTGGAGTGCGGTGCCGTGACGGTAGTCCTCTCTTTACCCATCATCGGTGCTTTTCTTGTACCAGTCGCGTATCAATTAAAAATTAAGCTATATTTATCCACAGATTTTCTCCATCAATAAATCCTCCATTCTGTTTTGATTTTGTGACCAACCAATTTCTAATTGACTGATTTAAAATTGAAGAGCATAAAAAATAAAGTTCTAAACATTTTAAAATCTGTTTTCTATCCTTTTACCTGTATGTATCGCCCGTCACAACAAAAGCACTGCCCATCGTGATTAACTCTTGGCTGAGTTATATTGTATTGATATTACATTGATCATGATCAGATTATATTGATCATGCTTTCAATAGGATTTAGCACACACCAATTAGCTTTCAATTCTCTTCTCAAAACAGACGTGTGACTCTTTGGACAGCAAAGTACAGAAACCATTAATGGATGCTGATTAGTATACCTCAGTTATTGTTAGTTTTATTATTAGGTGCTCTTTGGGGAGAGCTGAATGTTAATCTATGTCCTGATGTTTAAACGCATTCACAAACTGAGATGGACGACTCAGCCTTTTTCCAGTGGGACCATTAAACCCTTCCAAATGTTCCCAATGTGAACTGGTGAGGTGTATTTTCCACCTGGTATTGCCTGACCTTAGGAATAATCTTTCTTTCACAAGCTGCAGCAAGGCCAAACTGCAGCAGGTAGGGGAATTCTTTCAATGATCATCCTAAATTAATAGAAGTCTTTTGCTGTGCGAGGGGCCCTGTGCAACCCTTGAACTAAAATCACCTTCACTGCCATAGAGTCATACACCGTGAAAACAGGCCCTTTGGCCCAACTTGCCCACACTGACCAACATGTCCCATCTGCACTAGTCCCACTTGCCTGTGTTTGGTCCATACCCCTCTTAACCTATCCGATCCATGAACCTGCCTAAATGTTTCTTAAGCGTTGTGATAGCCACTGTGCCGCCCATCCTTCTTCACACTGCTTCAGCCAATGTGAAGAAGGGTCCCAACCCAAAACGTTGCCTGTCCATTTCCCTCCATAGATGCTGCCTGACCTGCTGAGTTCCTCTGGGATAGGTTTCCAATCTCGGGTCTCAGAGTCCTTGCATCACCTGGTTTCATTGAGACCTTTTGAGTGCTTTTTCCAAAAGCCACTGCCAATGTTCCCTTTCATTGTTTGATTTAGGTACAAGAGTCAAGAGTGTTTAATTGTCAAATATACCAAAACAGAACAATGAAGTTATTGCTTGCAGCAGCATAACAGGTTTGTTTGCACAGTATTCAATAGGTATTCAATAAAGCAAACAAAAAAGTTCAATAAATTAAAAAAGAAGTCCCTAGTGCAACAAAGAAAGTTTGAAGTTCAAAGTTTAGTTGCTGTTTGTCGTGTGATGGTTGTTGGGAAGAAGCTCAAAGTAAGGCATTGGTGGGTAAATGGTTGCATACATGCTTCTGAATTAGAAGTGTGTGTGTGTATTTGTGTTCAAAACCCATTCAGGTGGCCTGATTGTATAACTGAGATAGACTGTGTCCAGTGTCGTTCTGTGGGTGTGCTTAACTGGAGCTTCTACAATTTGGATGACCCCTACATCCCAAGACTGAACAATAAAACCTTGCCTCTTCCTCTGCATGCACAATGTTGGTCAAAACTTTGAAGGAACGCAGGAGAAATGTCCCCGCTCTGCTTATCCCTCATTGTAGCATCCGTGCCTGTTTCAGTGCTGTTCACAAGTTCACAGGTTACAGGAGTAGAATTTGGCCATTCAGCCCATCGAGTCTACGCTGCCATTCAATCACGGCTGATCTCTGCCTCCTAATCCCATTTTCCTGCCTTCTCCCCATAACCCTTATCACCCGTTCTAATCAAGAATTTGTCTATCTCTGCCTTAAAAATATCCACTGACTTGACCTCCACAGCCCTCTGTGGCAATGAATTCCACAGATTAACTAACCTCTGACTAAAGAATGGGGCCCAAAAAAACATGTTGCTGTCTGGCCCTCCAGAATGCCTCTGCATCTTAGCCATGTATTTGTAATTAGGCACACTAATGCTGAATTATGAGGTAACAAGGCTAGCTGATAATATCAGAACACAAGACCTTGCGAGCTCTCCATTTGTACCGATCACCATGGGAATATATGATCAAAATGTTCCAAGTAATTTTATGAATGTTTGGAATGACATGGATGAATGAAAGATTTAAAATGCAAATATGCCCACGGTGTGAAAAGCACTATAGAAATACAAGTCTCCAACCTGGAGTTTGCCCATTAAAAAAACCCCATTTCTTTGAAGTGTTGGCAAGGGCTGATTTGTGAATAAAATCTCCAATAAGTAAAGCAATTCACTAAATATCACCTTTATTTAACAGTTCATTAAGACAGGTATATGTATCACAAGTGAACAAATTTCTAGAAGCACAATATTTGGAGGTGTTTAATTGACAAATAGTTTCTAAGTCGAGTTGAGCCATTGCGGAAGAATGCTCACTCTCTTGTTTTTACGGACGCCCAGTTCCATTATTTCTTCTTTCCAAACCGTTGTGGCATGGTCATGCTCCAGATCTGTGACGGGATCATTTCCCAGTCCCGGTAGTGTATCTGAGGCTCAGTGCCAGAGTCTAAGCTTCTTTGAGCTGCACGCCCAAACCTAAACCAACATATCAAGACAGACAAAAATCAATATAAGGACAACAAGATCAAAAGTGATCAACTGCAGATGCTGCAACCATATAACCATATAACAATTACAGCATGGAAACAGGCCATCTCGGCCCTTCTAGTCCGTGCCGAACACTTACTCTCACTTAGTCCCATCTACCTGCACTCAGACCATAACCCTCCATTCCTTTCCCGTCCATATACCTATCCAATTTATTTTTAAATGATAAAATCGAACCTGCCTCCACCACTTCCACTGGAAGCTCATTCCACACAGCTACTACTCTCTGAGTAAAGAAGTTCCCCCTCATGTTACCCCTAAACTTTTGTCCCTTAATTCTCAAATCATGTCCTCTTGTTTGAATCTTCCCTACTCTCAATGGAAAAAGCTTATCCACGTCAACTCTGTCTATCCCTCTCATAATTTTAAAGACCTCTATCAAGTCCCCCCTTAACCTTCTGCGCTCCAAAGAATAAAGACCTATCTTGTTCAACCTTGAGCAAAGCACAAAGTGCTGGAGTAACTCAGTGGGTCAGGCAGCATCTGTGGAGGACATGGATAGGTGATGTTTCGGGTCACGATCCTCCTCCTTTGGGATGTGGGAGGAAACCAGAACACTCAGGGGGGGGAAGACCATGTGGTCACAGGGAGAACATGCAAACTCCACACACACACACAGCGCCAGAGGTCAGCGATGAACCAGGTTGTCTGGAACTTTGAGGCAGCAGCTCCACCAGTTGCGCCACCATTCTATGACTCTCTAATTCATTGTGTCTCTAATCCAGGTGGCTTTCTGGTAAACCTCCTCTGCACCCTCTCCAAAGCCGTCACATCCTTCCTGTAATGGGGCGACCAGAACTGCACGCAATACTCTGAATGTGGCCTAACCAGCATTCTGAACAACCTCTCACAGTAGGTGGTGAATCTCTGGAATTCTTTACCCCTTAAGGTTGTGGAGACTGAAGTGGTTACATTTCTGGAAGATTGGGGATTTGACGGCTCTGGGGAAGTGGCACAGAGGAGGAAATGAGACCTGGGACACATCAGCCATGATCATATTGAATGACGGGGCAGGCTTGAGACCTACCCCTGCTTCTAGTTCCTTACTGAAAAAGGGTCCCGACCCGAAACGTCACGTATACATTTTCTCCAGAGATGCCTGACCCGCTGAGTTACTCCAGCATTTGGTGTCTATCCTATTTCCTTACATTCCTTGTGGATTTTTACATCATGGATACCAGCTTTTTATTCCAACTTAATTTAATTATTTAAATTTTCTAATTTTCCATGGCCCAGCACTCCTGGACTGTATCTTAATTATTTTTCTCCCCTTCTGCAAGGCAAATTTAATAATCCAGTTGTCAAAGGGCTGTTTTAAGGAGAGCGATGTTTAGTTGGTTTGAAGTCTGAAGAAGGGTTTCGACCCTAAATGTCACCCATTTCTTCTCACCAGAGATGCTGCCTGTCCAGCTGAGTTACTCCAGATTTTTGTATCTATCTTTAGTTTAGTTTAGAGATACAGTGCGGAAACAGGCCACCGAGTCTGCGCCAACCAGCGATCCCTGTACACTAGTACTATCCTATACACATTAGGGACAAATTACAATTTTACCGAAGCCAATTAACCTACAAACATGTACGTCTTTGCAGTGGTGAAAGCATCGCGTTACTGAGGTAATTTAGAAACAAACCAACACAGACGCAGGGCAAACCTACCTTTGTGGCTCGAATACAAAGGAAGGGTTTCTTCCCGCCTTCTCTGGGACATGGATTATGGAGTTCAGCAGCGCGTTGAGTGTGTGATCACTGCCCAGCCTCTTTATACTGTAGCCATCGCCATTCTGCAGATAGTCAGATCCAAGCAATTAGTCAGCCTCTCAGACCAGGACAATATACTGTACTCTTTACCTTCATTTGCAAAGGGTTTTGGAGCGCAAGAGAAGGATTGAGATGCAGAGACATAACAAAAATAATTAGAATTTGTGCATCTTCTTTGGTTCCTTCCAGAGCATCAGCCACATAATTTTCCAAATTGACTTTGAACTTAGTTCCAACTTAACAGGACTGATTAAATTGTAATAGATCCAGATGAACAGTGCATTTTGATTGTAGACCAAAGTGCTGGAGAAACTCAGCGGGTGCAGCAGCATCTAGATGCTGCTGCACCCGCTGAGTTTCTCCAGCACTTTTGTCTACCTTCGATTTTCCAGCATCTGCAGTTCCTTCTTAAGTGCATTTTGATTGATTGATTGAAAGATACAGCATGGAAACAGGCCCTTCGGCCCACTGAGTCCTCGCCGACCGTTGATCACCTGTCCACACTAGTTCTCTGCTTTTCCCACATTCTCATCCGCTCCCTACAGGTGAGGAGAGGTTTACAGAGGGCCAATTAACCTACAGGCCCGCACGTCTTTGAGCCATGGGAGGAAACCCATGCGGTCAAAGGGAGTACGTGCAAATTCCACACAGACAGCACCCGATGTCAGGATCTCGAGATGTGAGGCAGTGGGTCTACCAGCTGCGCCACTGTGGAGCTAGTTCTGGATGCACATACGTTCTTACTAACTTGCAGCTGTTACAAAAGTCTTTGAACGTTGAATGCAGCTAGTTAACGTGCAAACAACTCAAGAAATGCTTCTCCAATGCTTAATGTCTCTGATTTTCGAACTTAATGACAGATGTTTGCAATGTGTGCCTGTACTTAAGAATGTCATGGGGAATGGAATGTGCATCTAATACAGTGTGGCTGTCTGGAATATACCGCAAACACAATAGTCCTGGACATTGTTGTATTTGTTATCGTGTGGACACCTTGCCAACTCTATAAAGACACACAGACATGCTTCTGCTTTCAACATCTGTATTTATAACATTTTATGTCAATGTCCTGACCGTTGTGCAATGTAGACATTAGAACACAGCTTTGAAGTATATTTTAAAGCTACAATCTGCATCTTCTGTGACCCGGCAACTATTGCAGAATATAAGCCAGAAAGTCTCAGTGTCTGTTACTGCTTTATTAATTTTCCTCAAAGACAGCAACATATAAAATTATAGAATTATTGCAGCGCAGAAAAAAGACCATTCAGCCCAGAGAACCCATGCTAGCTCCTTGTGGACGAACGCAATCCGTTTGATTTGCCACTACCCGTATCCCTGCAAAGTCCTTCCCCTCCAGGCAGTGATTTCCAGTTTATAACCAGTGGATGCATAATTCTTTCTTTCCTCACATTCCCAGTATTTCTATGCCCTACTCTTTATTCTGCATCCCCAAGTCCTTGAATTGTACACAAATGGGAACTCCATTCATTTCCCCTGTCTCTTAGGACGGCTCGGTGGTGCAGCTGGTAGAGCTGCTGCCTCACATCGCCAGAGAACTGGGTTCGATCGCAAGTGCTGGAGTAACTTAGCAGGTCAGGCAGCGTCTCTGGAGAACACGGATGGGTGACGCTTTGGGTCGGGAACCTTCGTCAATCCGAAGAAGAGTTCCTGACCTGAAACATCGTCTGTCCATTCTCTCCAGAGGAGCCGCCTGATCTGCTGAATTTCTTTGTATCTTTTGTACCTTTTTTCCCCCCCAACTAATAATTGTTCGTTCCCAAGCCTTGGAAGATTATTTATGGGTGCTCAGCAGAATCCATTGCCGTTAAAAGCGTTGAAAGTTATCTGAACCCACAGGCATTTGTTAACAACCAAAGCAAAATCCTGCAGATGCTGGAAATCTGAAATAAAAACTGTACGCTTGGAATTCACAATTCAAATGGAGAGAGAAACAGTTCACATTTCAAGGCAGAACTGATTAAATCAAAATGCTGGAAGCAGTTCACAGGTTCGATTGTGACAGATTTCCCTCCCCACAAATACTGAGTATTTCCAGCATTTCTGGTTTTAATTTCAGATTTCCAGCATCTGCAATTTATTTGTTTTTTTACCCAAAGTTAACTCTGTTTCTGAGTGTTCACAGCATTTGCAGTTTAAATGGAGGATTTAAAAAAAAATACTTCTGAAGGGGTTCTTACCACTGCAGTTTGAGTTCTTGCAGGGGGACTTACCTCATGATCTGCCTGATAGATAGACCTGAACTCTCCCTCTTTAGAGCACGCAGCCATTCTGAAGTAACTGACTGCCGAGCAAAAGACGAGGAGAAATAACTTGCTGTCCATCGCTCAGGGCACTCTGATGGTAGGAGGCAGAAACCAGCAGCGATCCTGGGATCCAAATGCATAAACAACTTCTAGCTGCCTTTTTAAACCATTTTCTTGAATTCTTCAGGGGGAAATACATGCATCCATAGGTTGGGGAAGAGGGGGTAATAAAAAGAAGTGTGTTTAATACAACAAAGCTTCTTTAAGTGTTAAGAAGAGGAATTTAAAAGCCATAATGGGTTATGCTATTGTAAAATTGCTATCATTAAGTGATTAAAAAGAATAATTGGTGTACGGGGAGTACTGTTAGGATTGGTGGGCACTTCTGACTCACATTTCCATATGGTACAGAATGCATTTGGTGTGTAATTAGTAGAATAAATCTCAAAGTGGTCCCCAAGGCTGAAGGACCCACTAGTGCCTCCGATTAAAAGTAAATAATAAAACTCTGACCATTTTTTATTGTCAGCAACTCAGAATTATGTGTTGTGTTGAGCCACAGAATAAAATGAATACTGTCTGTGGAATTCTCTGCCTCAGAGGGCGGTGGAGGCAGGTTCTCTGGATGCTTTCAAGAGAGAGGTAGATATGGCTCTTAAAGATAGCGGAGTCAGGGGATATGGGGAGAAGGCAGGAACGGGGTACTGATTGGGGATGATCAGCCATGATCACATTGAATGGCGGTGCTGGCTCGAAGGGCGAAATGGCCTACTCCTGCACCTATTGTCTATTGTCCATTTTCTATTGTTGCAGCTTCCGGATAATAACCCATAAATTAAAAGTCAAGATCAAATGAAGAGTGTTTAATTATCATATGCAAAAGGAACGGAACAATGAAATTCTTACTTGCTGCCGCTTTATGGTTACATTAACGCAACAAATCAATTGTCATATGTACCGACCATGGAACAATGAAATTCTTAGATAGACACAGGAGTAACTCAGCGGGACAGGCAGGATCTCTGGAGGGAAGAAATGGGGGACGTTTCGGATCGAGACGCTAATGAAATTTTTCTTGCAAGCGCATAACTGGCCTATAAACATATGGAAAACATATAATAACCAAAAGATTCAATAAAATAATACCTCAATACTAGTGCAAAATAGCCCAAAGTTCTTAGTGCAACCAAAGACAGTCCATAATTCATAGTTGAGGTTATTGTTGAGTAGTGTTTAAAACCTTGATGGCTGGACATTACAGTTTTTAGTTACCATAATAGGTATAGGCCATCCTATATCTTCTTCCCGATGGCAGGAGTGAAATGAGAGCGTGGCCAGGGTGGTGTGGGTCTCTGATGATGCTGGCTGCCTTTTTGAGTCAGCAACTCTTGCAGATCCCTTCGATGGTGGGGAGGTCAGTACCCGTGAAGGACCGGGCAGTGTTCACCTTTGTTCCTGGCCATTCAGGTTGCCGAACAAGGCCGTGATGCAACCAATCAGTGTGCTCTCTATTGTACACCTCTGGAAGTGCAAGAGAGTATTTGTCGATATACCTAATCTCAATTTTCTAAGGAATCGGAGGTGTTGATATTATAATAAATCATCAGTAAGATGAGATCACCAGACCACAATAGTTCAAACTGAGGAATGCTGTACAACCTAAACAATGTCTATAGTAGGTCAGAGCTGAAGTAGGGTTATGGTACTGGGTGGTTCAAGTACCTGATGGTTGATGAGGATAAGCTGTTCTTGAACCTGGAGATATTGATTCACAGGCTCCTGTACCTTCTTCCCGATGGTAGCAGCGAGATGACAGTCTGGCCAGGATGGTGTGGGTCTGATGTTACGAGCTGCCTTCTTGAATTCCACTGTGGAAACTGAAGAATTTAAATATTGTTTAATTAAATAAGTCAGGAGTAAAATACACTAGCATCAGTAATGGTGACTGTGTGACCTGTGGATTGTCAAAAACCTCACCGCCAGTCAAGCAAGGTCTTGGTGCTTGTTTGAAAGTTCTGGGAGTGAGGTGTTCTGCCAAGTGACATTCTCCTCAGAGACACACCCAACTGGATCCATAAGATCATAAGTGATAGGAGCAGAATTAGGCCATTTGGCCCATCAAGTCCCCTCCATCATTCAATCACGGCTGTTCTATCTCTGCCTCCTAACCGCATTTTCCTGCCTTCTCCCCATAAACTCTGCCACCTATAGAGCCTCACGATCTTTCTGCCCGAACCTATACTGAATTATTAAGTATGGGCATAAGGGGACGAAGTCTTGCCACAAAGTTCAGCACACAATGAATTAAGGGATAGGTGGGGGAGGAGAAACTTGTACCCAGGGTCCTGGAGAGTGTTGTGGAACAGGGAGACCCCGGGATACAAGTGCTTGATTCCCTGAAAGTGGCGATGCAGGGTGATGAACAAGTTGTTTAGCACGTTTGCCTTCATTGTTCAGGTCACTGAGTACAAGATTTGAGACATCATGTTACAGTTGACAGTAAATGCAGTGAGTGGAGTATATTTGGGCATCAATCCAATCTTAGTTACTAACAGCGTTCTAGCTACTAGATTTGATTAATAGGTTTAATTGACCTAATCATCATCATTCCAGGTAGCTTTCATGTTCAACCAAAGTGAAAATAGATCCTGCAGAAAACCCAGGATCCCAATCAAAATTTGCGAAGTGGCTTCCTCATGCCAGCTCAGTGATGGTGGGTGCTGCACTTCCAGTTGCAAATGTCCATGTTTCCTGCTGGTCATCTGAGGAGGCAATTTAAGAGCTAATTAATGGAATTGAGCACCAAACTCACGGGCAATTGGGCTCACGTGCATGTGGATTAATGTCAAGAATATTTCCTGCTGCACTCTCAGTATGATTACTTGTTTTGACTCATAGTTCAGTTAATTTCCAGTGCAAAATAAATCACGACTTCTGCAATCCCCAGACATTGGAACTGTACTTAGCAAGAGCAGAATTCAGTTTCGTGCATGCAACACCATCTATATTGATGGTTTTTGAATCATTGAGTTTGTAAATTGTAATTTAAACTTTACAATGACTTACCAGATTTCTCCTCAGTGATAGCATTAACTCCATTTTGGCATCTCTGTAATTCATGGTGCCCTTATTTCACAGTATGTTGCCTCGTATACAATAAAAAAATATTTGCTGCTTTATTCAAAACTCTAAATGTAAATCAAAAATAAATATTTTGATGCCTGTTCAGACTTTGTAATCCGCAATTTGAGATGATGGTGGTTTTTGCCTTCAACTACTGTTAAAACGCAAAGTACTTGTGCCAGAACACACAAACAGTTGCTTTTGAACAAAAGATTGAAATGGAGACCCATGTTGTATGAAGAAGAGTCTCGACCCAAAAAGTCACCCATGAGTTTGAAGAAGGGTCTCAACCCAAAACGTCACCCATTCCTTCTCTCCAGAGATGGTGCCTGACCCCTTGAGTTACTCCAGCATTTTGTGTCTATCTCCCGTGTTGTATCATTTAAAAATATATATATATATACTTTTTGGTGAAGGGTCTCGACCTGAAACATCACCCATTCCTTCTATCCAGAGATGCTGCCTGACCCGCTGAGTTACTCCAGCATTTACTCCAGCATTTTCTGTCTATCTTGGATTTAAACCAGCATCTGCAGTTCCTTCCTACACATATATTGTACATATATATATCTGAGATGATTCAGGATGATTTATTTTGAAACATATGAATCCTCCAGGCCTGAGTGTGTCGCTGTAGGAGAGGATGGGAGGTGGTTGTCAGACTAAGAGGCCATCTGGGCATCCACTCCTTGTTGGCAGTTGCTATGGCATTGTGAGACCGAGCGGTTGCTAGGTTACGCGCGACACCGGGAGCGGAGAAAGGAAGAGAAAGAAATAGGGGAAAAAAGGCGAAAGAGCCTGGTGCTTCAGAAGCAACGAAAGAAGAAGAGAGACGGGGAAGGTGAGGAAGGGCGAGGGATAGGCCGGCGGCTCCCCATGGAATACAGGCCACCCCCTGTAATGGAGACCCATGTTCAATGTTGGCCTCCAGCCTGGGCGGTGGGACACACTTCCATTCCCGCAGCCTCTTTCCTCTCAGCCCATCCCCAAGTGTTTCCCAGTGAATGAGGTGTCCGGTGCCAGCACTCTTATGGCGAGTGGGGGGGGGGGGGGGGGCAAGCTAATCGGCTGCACAGCAAGATCCCACAAACTGGAAGGAACTGCAGATGCTGGTTTACATTGAAGATAGACACAAAGTGCTGGAGTAACTCAGCAGGACAGGCAGCATCTCTGGAAAACATGGCGTTTCGGGTGGAGACCCTTCTTCAGACTTCAGGCTCCCAGTCACCTTAATGCTTTCTGAAACTGACTCACGATTGAAACTGTGTAGACAGCTTCTGTTAATGTTTCATAAATGTTCGTCGCTGCTGCCTTGCTCCTGTAATCTATGCTTCTATTATAAACCCCGGAGATTCCAACTTTCTCCCCCACGCACAATCAGTCTGAGGAAGGGTCCCAACCCGAAACGTCACCTATCCATGGTCTCCAGGTTTAGAGATAGTTTAGAGATGCTGCTTGACCTACTGGGTTACTCTAGCACTGTGTTTCCCGGGACACCATTGTTTTTTTTAACTGCTTTTACAACCTGGCCTGCAGATTCTAATAAACTATCACGTATACCCTCAGATCTCTTTTGTACCTCCACTTCATATTGCCTTGTCTCATTTTTCCTACCAAAATCTAACACTCCACATTTTTAAGACTCTAATTTAATCTGCCATCTATCACTGTTGACGATGAGCCTATCGTGTGGCGCTTAATCTAATGTTTCGTGTAAGCCCCTAAATACCAGGTCAATTGTGAAAAAATTGTTTATTCATAAAATTAGCAAATACATAACAGTATATTCATATGATGACACAAGGAACTGCAGATGCTGGAATCTTGAGTAAAACACAACGTGCTGGAGTAACTCAGCGGGTCAGACAGTGGAGGACATAAATAGGCGACGTTTTGCGTCGAGACTTTTCCTTAGTCTATCCATTCCCTTCACAGATGCTGCCTAAACCACTGAGTTCCTCTAGCAGTTCGTCTGTAAGCTCACGATTCAAGTATCTACAGTCTCTTGTGTCTCTAAATCAAAGTATATGATGCATATATCTCAAAAACAGCAGTAACTGCTGTTCTATCTTTGGTAGAATGTTGTCAACCTTCCCTAGAGTCTGAAAGTCACAGACAATTCTCTTCTGGTCATACACGCGAAATACTGCAGATGCTGTAAATCCGAAAGAAAACAAAAAATGCTGGAAATCTTTGGTGATTCGGGCAGCATCCGTGGCAAGAGAAACAGCTTTCTCTAGTGAAAGGCCAAGGGCCTGACTTGTTAACTCTATTTTTCTCAATTTGCATATGCTGCACGACCTGCTAAGTACTCCCAGCATTTTCTGTTTCTTTTTTCTCAGATATGTTGTAAAGGATCTTGGAGATAAAGGAGCAGCTTCTTCCCCTCTGTAACAGTCTCTCAGGAATAGCTTCTTCCCCACTGTTATCGGCCTTTTGAAGGAAATACCTTCCATAATCCAGGATACTGTTCGATTCACCTCTACCCCATTCGTGACATAGGACTTGGTTGTCAAATGTTTGACAAAAACAGAAAAGCTGGGAGATTGTCAGTTATTACTAGGGTGTGGCTGAGTCAAGTTTTGACTGGAGACCCTTCATAAGGTTTGTTGCTGACAAAGACAGAGGATTGAGGTTGATCAGGTCTTAAACTAGGAGCACATTTCCACAGCCACCAACTGTTTTGGAGACCAGAACTCAGAGGACTTAGTTAATGCTACATATGTCTGTTTTGGGCTTTGTTGTCACCAAATTAACCAACATTATACATTTTCATTATCAAGATTACCCATGTTATAAACCACGTTATAAAATGCTGCTGGGAAACCAATTTGTTGTTGTTGTTACCTATTCTAAACATTAACAGCCACAAAGCTGAAATAAATATCCGGTGCTCTTACTTGCAATAGATTGCATTCTCACAGAGGGTTTTTAAATGGATGGTGGTGTCCTTTTCTCATGCTGGTGACATTTATATTTTAAAATCTGCAGACTAAATCACTATGCCGAAGCAAGCGGGTAAAAAATTGGCCAAGATGACCGAGGAGGAGCGCCTGCTGTATATGCAGCAGAAGTTGCTGGAGGAAGAGGAAATGCAAAAGAAGAAAGAGGACATGCTGAGCCAATTCTTAAAGGTACTTCCTCATTTCACATCTAAGTGTTTGTCCAAAGTGTGGTTGAGCAGTTTTTCCTCGCCCTAATTTCACTAAGGAACAGGAGATGAGACTGTTTACTGTGAGAATCTCAAAGGTTTCTCTGCCAGTATTTTTTTGCCCATTTACTAACTAATAAGACTGTTTTATAAGTTTTTATTATCTGTTTTCTGGGACCTGAGCACCACAGGCAAGCACCACCAACATTTGTCATCCATTCTGAATCATCCCTTGTATTGGTGAGTCTCCCTCACAGCGCCAGAGACCCGGGTCCGATCTCGACCTCGAGTGCTGTCTGTGTGGAGTTTGCACGTTCTCCCTGTGACTGCGTGGGTTTCCTCTGGGTGCTCCGGTTTCCTCTCACATCCCAAAGACGTGCGGGTTTCTAGGTTAATTGGCCCTCTGTAAATTGTCCCCAGTGTGTATGGAGGGACTGAGAAAGTGGGATAACATAGAACTAGTGTAAATGGTGTGCGTGGACTCGGTGGACTGAAAGGCCTGTTTCCATGCTAGGGGAGGGGATGGTTTGAGTGGGAAGGGATGAATGAACCAAGGAGTTGCGGAGGGAGCGGTATATAAAAGCTGCTTTTTTTTTTAAATGGTCGGTTGTTATTCATATTTTGGTATTATTATTTTCCTAAAATGTTTACAGATGTTGCTTATTAGCCATCCTGTGTGTTCTCACAGTATTTGTTGAAAACCATACCTCCCTGTGTGCATTTAATTTATTCTGAGTTTTTTGTTGAAGTTTGTAAATCTCACGACAGATTAGCTGGTGCCAAAAACAACATTGAGGTCACTTACACCTTCGTAATCTGTCATCTGTTATCGTGGTCGGTTTCTTGGAAAAAGAGTATCTTGTTTTGTACACTTGACCACACCATGCAATTTATCTCTGCATCCTACGCAATATTGTAAATGTCAGGCCACAGAAAGCAATATGGTCTTGAGCAGAGACAGCAACTTTTAGACTGCAAACCTGTTTTGTAGCTAAACACTTGGCAGGTAGTCAGAGGTTTTGCATAAAACAGTGGCTGTCACTAGAATTAACTGTGACTTGACCGATGTGAGCCATAGTCTCTATCATTGTGATTGCTATGATGCATATGGTGACCCATTCAGTGTGTTTCTAGTGGGTTTAGATTGTAGATTATAAGTTTATTATTGAGGTATAGTGAAAAGTATGCTTTCCAAACAGATCAGATGTGCCGTACAACCAAGTCAAACATGAGTACAATAGATAGAATATAGTTCTCAGCACTGCAGCATAAGGCGGCCACATGAGAGTCAAGGACGGTTAAAGATAGATGTGAACATGACCGAGTATGACAATATTGAATGCATAGACACTGTGAATGTATGAAGAGCTTTTGCACAGTTTTAATACATGGGATGGAAAGTAGTACAATTCTTTCTTTAGAAAAAATCTTCCAGGTAGGATGTGTGGAAGAGTGGGGAGTGTGATATTGCAGCTCTTTTCCCACTACGTATTTCGTTGGCGTGTGACTTATCAAGAGCAACAATCACTTCACGTAACAAATAGCAAGCAACGGGTTTAAGGAATGAAGGAATCTTCTGATAATCACGAGCCTATCTACTGCCTGGAATTTGAGGTCAACGGCAAGATGATGGCACTTGTCACCTGACTACAAAGGAAGCTCCCACATCGATACAGTGATCTCTGCAGTGGAAATGTCTCTCCTTCAGTCCTCAGCTTCAAAGAGTTCATGGTGTCGTGCAGCTGTGCTGAGGGCCGCAATGAAGCTCAGTGCAGCCAATGCCAAGGCTCTGTGGGGGAGGACCACAGTCTAGGGTCCTTCTGCCACTAGACACTGGTGGGGACACCCCTCAAACAAGGGATGGGATATCACCCCCGAGAGCCACATGAGTGGCCAGGATGTTTTATTGAAAGACACAAAGTGGTAGAATAACTCCACAGGTCAGGCATCATCTGTGGAGAACATGGATAGATGATGTTTCGGGTCGAGACCCTTCTTCAGACTGAAATAGGATCCTGACCCAAAATGTTGTCTATCCAATATTCTCCAGAGGTGCTGCCTGACCTGCTGTGTTACTCCTCTGCTTTGTGTCTTTTTTTGTAAGCCAGCATCTGCAGTTCCTTGTATCTCTGGTGTTTCATTTAAAGATAGGTGCGAACAATATTGAGTACGACGCTATTAATAATAATAATAATAGATTTTATTTATATAGCGCTTCACTATTGAATGTATAGACACTGAGAATGTATGAAGAGTTTTTGCACAGTTTTTGTATTGGACATATTATTTATTCTGAATGAAGTTTATTTTTGAAATTTAAAAAAACTGTATTGATGCAAGTTGGCTAAGCAGCCAACCACATTAAACATTTCTCACAGTCAGGAAATTAAAAAAAAATAATGAGTACCAAAGAACTGTAGATGCTGAAATCTTGAGCAAATTACAAAGTGCTGGAGGAACTCAGTGACTCAGGAAGCATCAGTGGAGGGAAATGGACAGACAACGTTTCCTGTTAGAAACATAGAAAATAGGTGCAGGAGTAGGCCATTCGGCCCTTCGAGCCTGTTGTGACCCTTCTTCAGACAAAAAAGACGTTTTTAGTAACTTAAAATGTTACATGGTATACTAAATGAAGATTGGGACATGCATATAATATATCAACTACTTTAATCATAAATATTTATACAAACAAGTTTTAACATTCTGAAGATTGTGAAAATGAAATTCTGTGAGGGAATTAGAATATACATCAGTAATATTCTTTTGAAGGTTAGATAGTTTGCTAAGCATTAAAATATCCCAGCTTCGTACCATAGCTAAAATCAAACCATTCCTCCAATTCGACGCCCTTGAAAAAATCATCCACGCATCCATCTCCTCCCGCCTTGACTACTGCAACTCCCTATACACTGGCATCAGCCAATCATCCCTGTCCCGCCTGCAATTGGACCACAAGGGACCACATCACACCGATTCTGGCCTCTCTCCACTGGCTCCCAGTATGGTACAGAATCAACTTCAAGCTCCTCTTATACGTATACAAAGCCCTTAACGGGCTTGCCCCCCCCCCCCCCCCCACCCATATCAAAAATCTTCTAACCTACCATTCTACCTCCAGGTCCCTCAGGTCGGCCGACTTGGGGCTACTGACTATCCCGCAATCAAGGTTTAAGCTCAGGGGTGATTGCGCTTTTGCGGTTGCAGCACCTAGACTGTGGAATAGCATCCCTCTCCTCGTCCTCCTCTGCCCCCTCCATCAACTCCTTTAAGTCCAGACTTAAAACCTATTTCTACTCCCTAGTGTTTTTGAGGCCATCTGAGGGGGCGCTGTAAACAGTTTATGTATGTATTGTTAGGTCTGTGTACCATTGTATGTATCTTATTACCTGCATTGATGTACAGCACTTTGGTCAACGTGAGTTGTTTTTAAATGTGCTATACAAATAAAAAATGACTGACTGACTGAGATCTCAGGCACCGAGGATAAGATTTTTATGGTGAAGATAAACACAAAAAGCTGGAGTAACTCAGTGGATCAAACAGCACCTCTGGAGAAAAGAAATAGGTGACGTTTCAGGACCCGAAACGTCTCCTGTTCATTCTCTCCAGAGATGCTGTCTGACCCGCTGAGTCACTCCAGCGTTTTGTGTCCATCTTCGATTTAAACCAGCAACTACAGTTCGTGCCGACACAAGATTTTCATGGTGTTCTGCAGTGAGACTAGCCTGTAAATACTTGTAATTCATATTATTTTAATTGATTGTGTAAATAATGATAATTTTGCCATCATTACTACTTTGCATCTTGTTATTTATCGTATGGTTCGCGTATCATACTTCTGATAATGCGATTTACCTCGCTCTTTCTGCTCTTAGGACAAACTGTCGAAAGAAGAACACAACACCCGTCTCAACACCCTGAAGCTGAATGAGAAATGGCGCACTGTGATGCGAGAAGCAAAAGCTACAGACCTGCGGAAAGACATTGAGATCTTGAGTCAAACCTTTGAAAGAATTGTAGATCGGAAAGACAGTGTCATCAGGGTGAGAGCAGAAGTGATCCTTTGTCCCTCGTTAAAGTTAATGTGAAATGCAACTGGAGCAGATGAATTAGGAGAGAAAGTAGAACGACCACAAACATAGAATCGCAGATCACAGAGAACATAGGACATACATAGAGCAGTACAGCACAGGGACAGGCCCTTCGGCCCACAATGTCTGTGCCCAACATGATGCCAAGATAAACTAATCTCCTCTGCCTGCATATGATTCATATCCCTCCATTCCCTGCATACCCATGTGGCTATCTAAAAGCTTCTTAAATGCCACTATCATATCTGCCTTCACCGCCACCCCTGGTAACATGTTCCAGACACCCACCACCCTCTGCCCCGCATATCTCCTATAAACTTTGCAACTTTCACCTTGAAGCTATGCCCTCTAGACTTTGACATTTCCACCCTGGGAAAAAGGTTCTGACAGTCTACCCTATCTATGCCTGTTACAGAACTATACAGCACAGATACAGGCCCTTTCGGCCAACCTCGTCCATGTTGACCATGATGCCCATGTAAGCTATGTATTTGCAGGCATTAGGCCCATATCCCTTCTACACCTTTCCTATTCAAGTACCTGTCCAAGTGTCTTTGAAACATTGTAATTGTATCTGCCTCCACTATCTCCTCTGGCAGCTTGTTCCAGATATTCACCATCCATTTGTGTGGAAAACATACCCCTCAGATCTTTAAATTTCCCCATTTCATCTAAAACCTTTGCCCTCTAATTTTAGACTCTCTGGTCTTTGGGAAAAGATTCTGATTATCCATGATTATCATCTGAAGAAGGGTTTCGGCCCGAAACGTTGCCTATTTCCTTCGCTCCATAGATGCTGCCGCACCCGCTGAGTTTCTCCAGCATTTTTGTCTACCTTCGATTTTCCAGCATCTGCAGTTCCTTCTTGAACACTTCTGATTATCCGTTATATCCATGTCCCTCATACTTATATAAACCTCTATTAGGTCACGCGACATGTTGCAGTGAGAATAAACCCAGCTATCCTATGTCTGCTTATCATTACAGCTCTCCATTCCAGGCAACATGCAGGTGAATCTCTTCTGCACTCTCTCTATTGCTAGCCCATACTTCTTGTTGTGTGGCGAACAGAATGGTACACAATACTCCAACTGCAGTCCGACCAATGTTTTGAACAACTGCAACATGCCATCCCAACTCTTCAACCCAATGACTTGCCTACGAAGGCAAGCATGCCAAGTGCAGCAAAATATTGCAGTAACGTGTTTCGAGCAGTGGAATTCCAAACTGCCAAACCACACAGAAAGGAGACACAAGAAGGTTGTAGACGCTGGAATCTGGGACAAAAAACAAAAAACTCGGCAGGTCAAGCAGCATCTGTGGAGGGAAATGGACAGATGACGTTGCGGGATGGCCCAGATGAAGGAGCTCGACCCAAACATTCGACTGTCCATTTGCCTCGCCTGACCCACTGAGTTCCCCCAGCAGATTTTTTTTTGCCACAGAGAATGGTGTTGAGTGAGCTGGTTAAACTTACCGATGTTAAGCGAACCCACTGATGTATTTCTAATGTCTCTTCATCCAGGCTTTAACAAAGGATTTGGAAGAGGCAGAGGAGCAGTACGCAACAGCCATGCGTAACCACATTCAAAACGTGGATAAGTTGGTGGATCTGCAGCGGAGTAGACTGGTCTTATTAGAGAATGAGTTTGAAGCAGAGTTGGAATCACTGAAAGAAGAATTTGATGTTGAGAGGTCAGTATCCAATTTGAGCATCTATTGACAATAAGGTTAGGATGCAAAAAAAGTTTTTTTCTATTTGTTCACAAGACATGCACTTCACTAGCAAATCCAACATTTATTGAGCTGGGTGCCTTACTAGACCATTTTATAGTGCAGTTAAAAGTCATAGTCATAGAGTAATACAGCACGTAACAGGCCCTTCAGCCCAACTCGACCATGCTGATCAAGTTGTCTTACCAAACTACTTCCACTTGGCTGCACCTGACCCATATCCTTCCAACCCTTTCCTGTCAATACACCTGCCCAAGTGTCTGTTAAATGTCATAATTGTACCCGCCTCTACCTCTTCCTCTGGCAGGTCGTTCCATATATGAACCACTCTCTGTGTAAAATATCTGCCCCTCACGTCCCTTTTCAATCAATCCCCTCATCTTAAACCAATTATGTCTAGTATTAAGGCTTGTCTGGGGAAAAGACAGTGGCTATTCACCTTTATCCATGCCCACATTAGTAGACTTGAAGTAACAAAGAGGTGAGACCTTGAAAGATGTTAATGAACATCTTTTATGACAGTCCAGTACTTCCATGTTAATCATGTCAGAACATGGAGCAGTACTACAGCACAAGGAACAGGCTCTTTGGCCCACAATATCCATGGTGAACACGTCAGCTGCAGAGCTGCATGTGCTCCATATCGCACCATTCCATGCATATCCATGTACCTATCCGAAAAAAATGTCAGTATTCTAAAGAAAGATCGAATAACGTTTCTTAGATGTTCTTAAGGGTGTGCTTTATTAACCTTGAGCTTTTTAATTTGGATGAATGTAATTAATAAGCTTTAAATTACTTAATTGCCATGGTGGGACGCAAGTCCGTGTTTCTTGATCAATAACTTTGGATACTGGTCTAGTAAATTAACCACTATGCCACCATTTCTTTAATTATATTAGACTTAGCAGAACAGTGCAGCGCAAGAACAGGCCCTTCTGCCCACGATGTCTGTGCCAAACATGACGCCATTTTATGCTGTACATCAGCACAGTCTATATCCGTCCGTTCCCGACTTGTTCACGTGTATGTCTCAATACCTCTTAAACATTGTTATGATATCTGCTTCCATGACTTTCCCCAGCGGCCATCTTGTCGCGGCAGGCAACTCTCAAACTCTGAAATAGTAAATAATAAAGTCAGCAGACTGTTTCAATTTAGAAAAGATAAATTGTTTTTCATTGACGTAATGGTCCTTTAATGATACAAGAGAGCATACAAGTAATGAAGTGATTTATTTCTTTGTTACGGTTAATAAAGTGTTATTGTGGTAGTTGTTGAAGACACTCTCCATCTGCACAGAGAACAGATGATTGCACAACATGAGCATGAGATGACCAATCTGGAGGATATCATGTACGCAATGGACCAAATCTTTGGTGAGGTCTCAAATGATGCCCGGCAAGAATTTAACAGTACAAGGGAAGACCTCAAAAACAAGGTAAAAAAAGCTTGGACTGTGCAGAACAAAGTATGGATACCATGCAATCAAATACAGAAATAAATGAACAAGATTCATAGAATTCATGGAACAGTGCAGCTCAAGAACAGGCCCTTCGGCCCACAATATCCATGCCAAACATAATGCCAAGTTAAAGTCATCTCCTCTACCTGCACGTGATCCATGTCCCACCATCCCCTGCATATCCATGTGCCTATCTAAAAGCTTCTTTGGTAAATATTTTGTGTTTTTCATGAATATAACCTTTGAGCAACCTTGGGCCCAAGAACATTAGGAAGATTAGGAATTAAAACTGCCCCCTGTGTTTTCATAGATTTTTTTTTTAGAATTACTATTGAGGAAATTATGGCAGAATGTGTTTGCCTTATTGAAAAGACGCACTTCTAATACTTGTCAGGCGGCATCTGGGGAGGGAAATGGACAAACAATGTTTTGGGTCAGTCTGAAGAAGGGTGATGACTGGAAATGTCACCAGTCCTTTCCCTCCATAGATTTTGACTGACCCCTGTGTTACTCCAGCAATTTTTGTTCGATCAAGATTCCAGCATCTGCAGTTCCTTGTGTCTCCATTGTTGACATTTGTCATGTTTATTATTTCTCAATGACTTCACCAAACATTGGCATTAAGTGAGCGGGACAATGTTTTTGCTGTATTTAGAGTCTGGAGGAGAAGCATTCACTCCGGGTTTATCTGGAAGGATTAGTGGAAGACTTGTGGATGCAGTTCCAGCTTGCACTGAAGAACTACATTGATGCAACCGAGGACCGGAAAATGGCATTCGAAACACTCAAGTCACGCGATGAGAAGAGTGCGAAAGAGATTGAGATGCAAATGAAAAAGCTGCAGAGAATGCAAGTAGGTGTGAAGAAATAGCGATTGTACCTGTTATACTTCACCATAGCTGTTGCCAAGTAGAACGTGACCGTGTGTGTATGTGCGCGAGTCTATCCATAGACAGAAACTGGATTGGTAGCAAAATGATGAAGTGCTGGTGGAACTCAGTGGGTCAGGCAGCATCAGTGGAGGGAAATGGACAGACAACGTTCCTCTTTGATAGCCTAGAATATTAATAATGGTCTTTCTGTGGCCATCTTTCTTGTCCCTCCCTGAATCTTCTCTGCTGTGTCGTGTAAACTCCAAACCTGCAATGTTCTTCCCCAAGAAGTGTCAGGGTGGATTTGATGAATGAGCAATGACAGTGGAGCAGAGTGTGGGTGGTTCTTAATGCATTGGGAAGTTTCAGATAATTCAATTCAATTCAATTCAATTAAATTCAACTTTAATGTCATTGCACAAATACTGAGTATGGGTACAACGAAATGCAGTTTTGCGTCAGTCCGTAGTAGTAGTGCAATATAGAATTTTTTTTAAAAGGAGGATACAGAATAATCAAAAATACAGAATAATTAACAATGGGGACGGAGGGACCAGAGGAATCTATCGGCGGGACTCCGAGTTCAGCAATGCGACGGTATAATTGTAGAAGCTGTTCCTCATCCTACTGGTACGAGACCTGAGGCTCCTGTACCGCCTCCCTGATGGGAGGAGGGCAAACAGTCCATGGTTGGGGTGGGAGGGGTCTTTAATGATCTTCCCAGCCCGTTTCAGACACCGTTTTCGGTGGAGGGCATCCATGGCAGGGAGCGGGGCACCGATGATGTGCTGCGCGGTTTTCACCACCCGTTGTAGTGCCTTCCTGTCCGCAACAGTGCAGCTGCTGTACCATACCGTGATGCAGGTGGTCAGGATGCTCTCGATGGTACACCGGTAGAAGTTGGTCAGGATCTGGGGGGACAGGTGGGCTTTCTTGAGCCTCCTCAGGAAGTAAAGGCGCTGCTGTGCCTTTTTGATCAGCTTGGAGGTGTTGAGGGACCAGGACAAATCCTCCGAGATGTGTACCCCGAGGAATTTGTAGCTGGAGACGCGCTCCACCTCAGTCCCGTTTATATGGATGGGGGTATGTCTGCCCCCTCTGACTTTCCTGAAGTCGACAATAATTTCCTTTGTCTTCTTGGAGTTGAGGACGAGGTTATTGTTGGCACACCAGGTTGTCAGGTGCTGGACCTCCTCTCTGTAGGCTGACTCATCGTTGTCACTGATCAGTCCTACCACCGTGGTGTCGTCAGCAAACTTAATGATGGCGTTGGATCCGTACTTAGGGATGCAGTCGTGGGTGAAGAGGGAGTAGAGGAGAGGGCTGAGCACACAGCCCTGTGGCACGCCGGTGTTCAGTGTTATAGTGGAGGAGGTGAGGTTGTTGACCCTAACAGACTGTGGTCTGTTGGTGAGGAAATCCAGTGTCCAGTTGCAGAGGGAGGTGGAGATGCCAAGCCCGCTGAGTTTGGTGATCAAGCTGGCGGGGATGACAGTGTTAAAAGCGGAGCTGAAATCAATGAACAGCAACCTGATGTAGGAGTTGTTGTTGTCCAGGTGGGTCAGGGCAGATTGTAGGGCTGCCGATATGGCGTCCTCTGTAGACCTGTTGGCCCGGTAGGCAAACTGATGGGGGTCCAGTGTGGGGGGGAGGCTGGCTTTGAGGTGAGCCAAGATCAGCCGCTCAAAGCACTTAGCAATGACAGGGGTGAGTGCCACTGGGCGGAAATCGTTGAGGCTCCCTGTGGCTGACTGTTTGGGCACTGGCACGATGGTTGATGTCTTGAGGCAAGTGGGGACAACACCCTGGGCCAGTGAGAGATTGAAAATGTCGGTAAAGACTGGGGATAGTTGTCCAGCACATGCCCTAAGCACCCGGCCAGGGATGCCATCGGGGCCGGCAGCTTTGCGCTCATTCACCTTGCTCAGTGCATCTTGTACAGCAGAGGTGGAGAGACTGAGGGGTTGTTCATTTGGGGGTGGAGCAACTTTGATGGCTGGGGTTTTGTTATCCCGGTCAAAGCGAGCATAGAAATGGTTTAGTTCGTCAGGAAGGGTGGCGTTGTCTGGGGGAGGGGTGTTAACTTTCTGGTAATCGGCAAGGGATTTGATTCCTTGCCACATGCGCCTGGGGTCAGAGTTGTTTTGGAAGTGCTCCTCAATCCGCCGTTTGTGATAGAGTTTGGCATTCCTAATTCCCATTTTCAGATTGGCCCTGGATGAGCTGTATCCCTCAGCGTCGCCAGATCTGAAAGCGGCATCGCGAGCCTTCAGTAGGAGTCTGACCTCCCTGCTCATCCACGGCTTCTGGTTAGGGAAGGTCTTTATTTCTTTGTGGGTGGTGACATTATCGGTGCAGAATTTTATATAGTCCATAACTGTTGAGGTGTATGAGTTGATGTCCACTTGTGAATTGAAGGTGGACTGAGTAGCAAACAGACTCCAGTCTGTCTGCTGAAACTGCTGCTGTAAAACAGAGACAGCCCCCTCAGGCCAGACCTTCACTGTCCTCGTGGTAGGTTTCACACGTCTGATCAGAGGTGTGTATTTGGGGAGCAGGAACAGAGAGAGGTGGTCAGACTGACCAAGGTGGGGGAGGGGGAGGGCTTTGTAGGCTTCAGTAATATTAGTGTAAACTAAGTCCAGAATATTGTTTCCTCTGGTTGGGCAGGAAACATGCTGATGGAACCTGGGGAGTACAGTTTTAAGGTCGGAGTGGTTGAAATCACCCGCAACAATAAATGCCCCCTCAGGGTGAGCAGATAGATGTTTGCTGATAGCAGCTTGCAGCTCTTCCATTGCTAGCCTGGCATTAGCGTCCGGGGGTACATAGACTGCCGTGATAACAGTCGATGTGAATTCTCTGGGCAAATAGAAGGGCCTGCACTTTAACATCAGGTATTCCAGGTCAGCAGAGCAGTGACTACCAATCCTAACAACGTCCGTGCACCATGTGTTATTCACATAGATGCACAGTCCGCCGCCCTTGGTCTTACCGGAGTCCTCCGCTGTTCTGTCGGCCCTGAAGACAGTGCGCCGCTCCAGCTCGATGGCGTTGTCCGGGATGTTGCCGTTGAGCCATGTTTCAGTAAAGACCATGGCGTTGCAGTCGGCGATCCGTCTATGTGTGGTGATCCGCAGCCTTAGTTCATCGATTTTACTCACCAGGGACCGGACATTCGCTAGGAAAATGCTGGGCAGAGCTGGCTGGTGAGGATTTAATTTCAGCCTAGCTAGATGTCCTCCCCACTTCCCACGTCTTTGTTTGCGGTCCCTGCGCCGCCTCCGGGCACTTCCTGTCGGGGGAGCTGGCCCGCTAGACCACGGTGTCCTGGTGATCTCCGGCGGCAGTTGAAAGTCGCTTCTGGGGCTCGTTACGCAGAGACGGTCGAGCTCTAATAGCTCCTGACGGCCGTATAGAGTCTTCGCTCGGGTGCTCCGGGCGAAAACTAAGGTAATTATTAACAGAAAAATAACTAAATTACAAAAACTACGGAGACGCAGAGCCTCGCGTTGTGCACGCGACGCCATCTCTCTCTGATGTCAATTATAGTGGATGGAAAACTGTTGAGGCAAGTACTTGAAACTTCATCCTAAGTACTTATAGTAACAACAGTTGGGAGAATGGATGTAGGGAATTTTGCCACAGCTTTCTACTTCAAACACTGTTTGCAAGCCCCACACAACTGTATTCTTCCTTACTTCTGTCTTTCCACCTGTCTGTTTCCCTACAACCTACAGCATTTAAAACTTGCTGTTACTGTTTCTTCATAAGTTCATAATTTAAGAAGAGATAGGAGCAGAATTAGGCCATTCGGCCCATCAAGTCTACACCGCCATTCAATCATAGCTGATCTATCTCTTCCTCCTAACCACATTCTCCTGCCTTCTCCCCATAACCCCTGACATTCGTACCAATCAAGAATCTATCTATCTCGGTCTTAAATATATAAGATTTGGTCTCCACAGCCTTTGTGGCAATGAATTCCACAATTCGCTGATTTATTTTGTCTTGTATCTTACCTGTAGCATTACTTGTCCTGTGAACATTGTCGTTTCCATTTAGATCTCAGTTTCAATCAATATTTACATTCACCGCCGTATTTTTTAATAGGATACAATAGCAGCACTGAAGATTAAGATAGCAGCCAATTCACGAAAGTGTGAGGCAGAAAATAAAAAACTGCGGGATGAAAAGGACGCGATAAAGCAGCACTTTCTCATGCAGAAAAGCCAGATGAATTACCTCAGAGCACGAGAGCATGAGCGTCTTGTCAAACTGACCCTCGAGAGTAACGCTGCAACCAAAGTACTGAAGACTGTCTGTGCTAAGGTAAAGTCCAGGACTCCCGAACTCGGTCTCCGTGCTTTATGGTGGAGAGAGTTGGCTTGGAGTCAGTGCAATGTAGATGCACTGGATTGTTTCCAGGGATGTGGGATTATAATTGGCCTCTGCTCACCGGAAATCAGGAGCAGCGAAAGCCTATTGTTATGGTGTACTTTTACAATTTCAGCAGGGAATTTGGCGTGCTGTTCACAAATGTTCAAACCTTGTGAGGTAAAACCCTGGGATTCATTTAATCTGTTCATGGGTTCCATTTTAAAGGTGCTCCAGACCTCTTCAAACAAACTCCTTGTGTATTGTCCACCCTCTGTTCCGGATGAGCGCTGGAGTCCTTCCAAAGGCGATTGTTTGGGGAGTCGATTTTGAAGACTTGTTATTTTTGGCAGAGTGAATGCTCACACCTTTGATCTCCCCAGGGTGAACACATACTGAAAATGGCAGAGATGTGCAGGAAACTGGAAACGGAAGAAGAGAAGGTTCTTCCATTCTACGCGTCCTCTCTGACCCCAGACGAAGAGAAAAGGGTTCAGACTGTAATGATCAAGAAGCCATGTGAGGCACTCGCTGAGGTAGGTGGTGCGCATGTTCTGCCTCATGAAAACATTGGGATTTGCGGAAATGTCAATGGCCTGTGGTTGGAGGTGGATGAAGTTTAAATGTGCAGGAAGGAACTGCAGATGCTGGTTTAAATTGAAGATAGACACACAATGCTGGAGTAACACAGCAGGACAGGCGGCATCTCTGGAGAGAAGGAATGGGCGACATTTCGGATCGAGACCCTTCTTCAGACGGAAGCGGGACAGGCAGCACCTCTGGAGAGAAGGAATGGGTGACATTTTGGGTCGAGACCCTTCTTCAGACTGAAGAAGGGTCACGACCTGAAATGTCATCCATTCTTTCTCCAGAGATGCTTCCTGTCCCGCTGAGTTACTCCAACATTTTGTGTCTATCTTCGATGAAGATTAATTCTTAGCTAATGCTTATGCTTACAGCTAGGAATGGAAGGAGTAAAGGCAAGATTTGGGTGAAGATAGGTATTCTAGTGTTTGGACCTTGTGTATGTGAGAGAGTTTTATCTTCAGAGAACACGGAACAGACCAAATTGGGCCATCTGAGTATCTGGTTCATTTAATTTGTAGAACGTTGTTTCAGGGATGCGACAATATTTAGATAGTAAATCATGCAAGAATTTTAACTGTACTTTTTCTATATGGGTTTTCCTGTCACCTTCAGGACACTCTTCCATGAAGTACTTCTGGTGTAGACCCTTGTCATGTAAAAAGTGCAATAACCACACTGTGCAAAGCAAACGTGGGAATGACCAGATAGTCTGGTCGAGGGATAAGCCAGGGTGCCAATGTGAACTCTCCTGACCTAAATAGGGTTGAATGATCTGTTAGATTACCTGAGAGAGCAGATGGGGCCTTGACTAAACATCTCAAACACAAGTTAGCACCTACACGGTGGCACGGTGGTGCAACAGTAAAGTTGCTGCCTTACAAGAGACCCGAGTTCGATCCCGACTACGGGAGCTGTCTGTACGTAGTTTGTACATTCTCCCTGTGACCTGCGTGGGTTTTCTCAGAGAACTTCGGTTTCCTCCCCCACTCCAGATGTACAGATGCAGGTTTGTAGGTTAATTGGCCTGTTAAAAATTGTCCCTCGTGTGTGTAGGATAGTGTTAATGTGCGGGGATCGCTGGTTGGTGCGGACCCGATGGGCCTGTTTCCATGCTGTATCTCTAAACAAACTAAACTCCAATGGTACAACACTCCATCTGCACCATACAGAACCTAAAGTTTGCTGATTATTGCTGGAGTATCTATTGCAAAATATCTTTACCATGATGTGAAATGTTTAGATTGAGCTCTGGTTTATGTTAATTAGTTGAGATTCGGGCTGAAACAAAAGATATTAATTGTGATTTGGATGTGGGAAATGTCTTACCAGATCTGTCACAGTGATTGTTCTTCTCACATTCCATGGCATGGTAAATGGGGACTTTCTCCTCTTATCTTTCAAGGTGATGATGAACTATATGGCCCTGGAGCATTTCTGGAAGCGCTATAATAAGGTTCTCTTAGACCAGATGGTATTAGAACAAGAGAAACATGCCTTACTGCAGGAAAACATGAATCTTCGGCAGCTCCTCAAGCAGTACTTAGATGGAATCTCAGTCAATGAAGAAATCCTATCAAATCTGAACCCCCTCATTGTGATCAACAACAAAACAAATGTGAAAATGAATATACCTGTGATAGAATCTGTAGCCTCAAAGCCAGTTTACAATGTGATCGAGGCTGCACATATCATTGATCACACAGTCTAACAATCACTTCAGTTCATATCTAAATGTGTCTGTCTTTTTATTTAAATTTATTGACTGGTGCCTAACCCATATGGCCGTTTAACCATTTTCCCCCCTAATTAGTGAGCTAAATAACTACTTATCTAATCTTTTAGTGTTCAATATATCAACAACTACACCAATCAGTTGTCAAATGGTCCAAATAAATGCATGCACATAGCCATTGAAACAAAGTAAATAGCTTATAATTTCAATTTAAGGAAACTATTTCATGTCCCTCATGCAGTAGCTGAGTCTTTGCAAATCGCCCATAGTGAATGTACAGATAAGGGGCAGAAATTTGTCCTTGGGTTTTAAACACACAATAGAGAGATTTCAACAGTGAAATTTAGCGGAGTACAATACCCATATATTGCATGTTTAGTACAAGTGACCACGACCAAATCCTGTCCCATGGTGATGTTTTAAGAACTAATTGGGTATTTATACTGTATGGAGCATAACATCTGGGTCCAACTTATTACCATGGGAGTGGGCCTTTTGGCTCAAAAACTCAGCCGCAGTGTTTATGCTCAACACCAGCCTCGTATGTCTAATCTTATCAGCATATCTTTCTTCCTCATTCATATACTTACCTAACTCCCTCTTGATTACTTCTGCACCTTGGCTGCCACATTCTCGGCACACTGGGCAAAGAAATGTTCCTGGATTTCCATTTTACCTCTGGGCCCTTCATTCTGGTTCAGACTGTGAATGGAAACAATCTCCTCCAGGTTTTCCCCTAACCTTTCAAATAGTGCCTGTAGAACTGCCGAATGGGGAGGCCAAGACAGATCTGATCAAGAACAATGACAAACAATCCAAGTTGAAGAAGGAACTGCAGATGCTGGAAATTCGAAGGTAGACAAAAATGCTGGAGAAACTCAGTGGGTGAGGCAGCATCTATGGAGTGAAGGAAATAGGCAATGTTTCTGGTCGAGACCCTAGCCTAAAGAAGGGTCTCGACCCGAAACGTTGCCTATTTCCTTCGCTCCTTGGATGCTGCCTCACCCGCTGAGTTTCTCCAGCATTTTTGTCTACCACTTAGTTGACGTAAGGTTGCTGCAGGTTGGACTGGTGTACTGAAGTAATAGCTGAGGCAAGGCAGGAAAGGCAGGTTTTGCTCGCCTTCGAGCAGAGGAGGCTGAGGGGAAACCTGATGGAGGTGTACAAAATTACAAGGGGGGGACAGATGGGATAAATAGCAAACGTTTCCTCAGCGTAACAGTGTCTAATACTACAGCACATTGGTTTAGAGTGAGGAGTATGAGGTTCAGTGGGAATCTGAGGAAGATTTTTTTTTCCACAAAAGCACAGTTGGACTCTGGAACACACTGCCTGAGGGTGTGGTGGAAGCAAAGAGTCTCACAACGTTTAAGATGTACCTGGTGAACACTTGAATCACCAAGACACAGAAGGCTATAGATCAATGCCGGTAAATAGGATTAGAGTACATGAGTACTTGATGGGAGGCAGATGGGCCTGATTCTGACCTGTTTGGTTCTACGACTGGATATTAGTAGCCCAATTGCTGGAAGGGGTGGCTACCTGAAGCTTGTTACTAACTGACCAGAGATCAAAGTGGCAGTCATTTTGGGGATTATGAGGGTGAGTTGTTGGGGGCAGGCCCAAAGGAGAGGAGATACATAACCATTATTCTCCTTTGTTAAAACTCTGGGGGTTGTGGGAGTGGGCAACAAAATAGCAAGGCTAATTATTTTACTGCCACTTTGTGGTGTTATAGGTTACTATCTGGAGGATAATTGCTTGAAGCAAACTATTATTCAGGTGGTTAACCTTTTGTCTAACGTTTTCATAAGGCCGATGTCACAGTTGAAATGATAAAAATACTTGAAGCAAGACTATGGGATCCAATCACCAACACCCCGACACCGGCCCAACCTTGTCCATACCTCCCTCCACAGTAGTGCTGTCCACACAGCTTGAGCCTCACGACTGATTGATGGCAGCTTGCCAGTGAAGGTTTAACACTTTTTTTACAGTGGGTTTTGTTGTCACAGTTGAGGAAACGTGATAGTTTCCTGGTTTACATTTCAGCATCAAGCCCTCGCATCCACGAGTAATATCACGGCTGGGTGTAAACAATCCAGCAAGCTTGCACAACTGCAATACTAAACCGGTGTGTTTCCCACTGCAGCTGTCACCAAGTGTTGTGAGCGGGATGACCAATTCCATGCTGATTCGTGTTGAATTATGGGCTTTCTTCCTTCCGTATTCTCACCTATTTGGAACCAGGTTGAGATTGCCCAAGGCTTCCTCCTCAATTCTTCTTATCGAGTCCACACACAAGATTAGAAGTTGTTCAGCCAGAGCTGAACACACTTCTCGGCATCTGCATACAATGGTGTCTGTCTTGCTGCTTGTTGTGTGTGGTGGTGGAAAGATTGGTGGAAACAGGGCCGTGACGTGAATGCTCGTTCCTTGACCCCAATTAGGAGTTTAAACACCATGACTGGGTTTAAGCCTATACAGTTAGCAGGCTTTTTCCAACTTCCCCTTTTGTTTGAATAATTTGTGTAAAACAATGCTCATTTCTTGCATTGAAGTAATGGAGGTTTGATATAACACATTATCTATAACGTTGCACATCCACTTCCCACTCTATATCATTTTGCTTGAACTGCATCGCAGGTACAAGTTGGGGTATTGTCTTCAATGCGTCGTGCACCTCTGCATAATTCAGAATTCTACAGAGTGGCACCATGGCAGGATTGAAAAGATTATTTTCTTTGCATCTGAATGTACATTTGTATATGTCTTGATAACTTACACCACCACCAGAATTTAAAACAAAAGTGATAAGGACATTTTTTTTCTGAAAGAAAATCAAGTTGGGAAGAAAACCTTCCATTGTAGAAGTGTTGTGGAGTACATATTTTACACTGTTATACATGTAGACTTGAGGAACACTGCATGTTTGCCAAAAGCTGAACCTGTGAATATTACTCGAGGTACTGATGATAAATAGCCTGCAAGTGATTCTGCACAGATATCATTACCAGAATCAGAGGGTGATGTGCTGTGAATAAAGGTTAAAGCAACTCTATTGCAGAAATACAAACAAAAGTTAAATTTCAGCAGAAATTTTATTTATTTTTTGCTTTTCCTCTTTTCTCCTCCTTGGCCTTTCGTTTGGAGATTTTTGGGGTGTGTGCTTTTGAATAGAGGTAATAGCCTATTAGACACAGAAGTCCAGGGATGAGCAGCAGGCAGACTATTGGGATCACATTGTTCACCATTTTCTTCCAATATGTTGATTTCACTAATGTCACCAACTCCGTCTCAAATAACAGTACAGTGTCTCCTGAAATGCAGAAAACAGTTCTAAACTCAATATACAGCCATATTTAATATAATTCAGTACTTAATATGCAGGTACACGAACACTAGTGGAATTGAAAGGAGGGTGATTCGGACATCAAACCCGAGCATTCAATTCATTATTTTGACCATCATTTGGGCCTCACTATCTCTTTCAATCGCGCGTTGAACTCCTAGGGTATCAATAAAGATTGCTTCTCATTTTCTGGAGGAGATCACTCATTTTTCTCTGAATATTTAACAATGTACAGCACAAACAACGCTCTCTCTATCTGGGCAACACTTCCAGCACCTGTCCACACTTCTGCAATAGATCAGGGGGAAAACTTGCCATTTCATAGATCATCCAGTGATCTCCAGTCTCCAAGCCCTCTCAATTGTAACCTTCAGTGTTGATTACTGCTTGGAATATTCCTCTCACTTCTCCAAATTATTCATCCTATGCACTATTGTTCTCTGGACATCTCCATGTATTGAATTCAAAATTAATCTCACTGTCTCCTTGACTCCCTGAGAAACATGCAGTGTGCAGAAAGACTAAACCCATTTGCTTTGCCACCTAATCACGTTTCCTCATTACCTCATCTAATCTTTTATCTTCTCAATAAACTTCTCAAATTTTAGGTTCAAAAGTCTTAAATTACAAATCATGCGAATTTGGGTCCTCATAACAATTTCTACCATTGTGAAATAAATACTGCCAGTCATTGAGATTAAAGGTGGTACTTAAATTTGAGGTGGCTTTAAAGAGTGCTGCAGAAAACCAAATAGGTACATACCTGGAATTGTAGGCGGAAAGCCTCGTTTCCCATACGCCAGGTTGGATGGAATGGTTAACTTTCTTTTCTCTCTAAATAAATACACTTATTAGTTTTTCTGCAAGAACATAATTATTTTCTTACTATATTATCTGCGAATCATCCAGTATCTAATAGATTACTATTGCTCAGTTGGTAACTTTGGTGTATTACTAACAAAAGCAGAGGTCGCTCCCTGGTGAAAGGCAAGTAGAGTTAGCCTCAGTACTGTATAGTTGGGCTAGAAAAGGGAAATTCAAAGCACCTTTCTGTAATGTGTAACTTTTCCTGGAAAGTGTGTGGGCCAGAATGTCATGAACTGCCTGAAACTCCAAATATTTAGAAATTGTTTACACTGTATGATAATTATACATTATAGAACATATAATCAAAAATCATTACTGCACTGTATGTGTAAACTAAATTCAAATTAATCTTTGCATAATAAACAACACATATTATAAGATAATATCCTGGATTATTTGAGCAATATCACATTTGTGACTGAGTTGCCGTCACCCATCCATACAATATCAACGCTGCATCCCCAAAATCCTGCAATTTCTGCTTCTTACAAAGGAAGCTCGCCGATTTTCTATGACAGTGGCTCCAGAAAGTGTGTCTTTCCAAATAGGGAAAGTCTGACAGGAAGTGAGGCCTTTTGCAGAAATTATGGATGCCATGTAAACTTTCAACATTTCGAGAAACAGTCGATGATATTCAGTTTTAGGAAGTTACTTCTTCCCGCCAACAACAGTCAGCGGGCTTCCACAGCCAATTCAGGTGATTCATTTACTGCCCAACTGCCCCAAAAGAGCAGGTAACGATGCATCACATCATCACTTCACCCAGAGAACCTCTTGTGCTCAAGAGTATCGACAGCATTGAGCAAAATGCTGCACCATTCAAGAACAAGGCAGCTTTCCCATCTGGAGTTGCTTAACTCTGCCCAACCAGTTTAGTGGTGCTGGAACCATTGTTTTTAAGTTTGAGAGGGAGGAAACCAGGCCAGAAATGAGATTGACTCTGGAGCAAAGCTGAAGCTAAACACACTGACAGATATGAATTGTTCATGATCTTGTGAAGAACGGGCACAGGAGAAAATTGTTGGTGGTGCTTATTAAAGTCACCGACTTTAAAACTAATTAACATTAACAGCATAAAAGCAGAAAGTGCTGGTGAAAGAGAGGGAAACAGTTACTGTTTCAGGTTAGAAACCCATCATCAGTGGCCTGAAACATTGGCTCTGCTCCCCTTTCCACGGATATAGCCTTGACTTTCCCCGCATTTTCTATTTCAGTTTTCCAGCATCTGTCGTTTTATTTGCTTTTCACATAAACTACACTTCGGCTCAAGTGAAACTTGATGCAATCAAATCAACTTACCCAACACACATGTCAAGAAGACCTTGTTCCAAACCTACAAACAAAAATATAATCAGGTTCAAATTTTTCTTAAGCACACTTCCACCAATGGTTTCAGAATTGGAACTGAATTAAAATACCTGAATCGTAATGAACCTCTTGGTCGCAATCACACCTCAATGAAGATTTGTGTTTACGGATGGAAGTCAAAATTACTTTCATGAGTGTCATATTTATAGTATTGATAGGGGCAAGTGATCATCTCATTCTTGAATCGATCTTTGTAATTGTGATTATGAGGCAATTCTTCAGTATGGTTTCATTCCAGCATCACAATGTCACATTTTACCTGGAATAACCTGTTTTTTGCCCAGTTCTACCATCAAAGGATCCCGGATCAAGGAATTATCAAACAACGTCCCGTCTTCCAACTTGCCCTAAGAAACAGAGCAGAAAGAAAGCACATCAACTCTCCAGTGCGCACTCCCATAGGGTTTTGTCATGGTTATTCAGCAACGCTACTTGAACATCTAACATTACATTCAATTACTCCTCCGCTGATAAACTGGGAAGCAACATTTTACTTCAAACACATGAAATTGATAATGACAGTTTAGAGTGATATTGAATATCCAAAGGCAAAAAATAACTCAAGAAATTGCAAATACACACATAACTATCACTTATACCTGCGGCGGCTAGCAACATTTCACAGTGTGAATGGCAACAAAGGGTAATAGTGTACTAGGACACAAGGAAATGCAGATGCTGGAGTCTTGAGCAAAACCCAAAGTGCTCTAGTAACACAGACTGAAGAATGGTCCCGACCTAAAATGTCATCTATCCATTCCCTCCACAGATGCTACCTGACCCACTGAGTTCCTCCAGCACTTTCTGTTTCGAGGACATAACTGACCAATATATATATATATATATATAAATTTAATTTCCCCTTATTTAAAGCGGCTGTAGGATTGAATAGCTTGAAGTGGGACAAACTCCACAGATCTGGTGTGATGGTTTGCTTTGATTTACATTTGATGATTTTGCCCTTGTAAAAGCATTCGTTAAGGATTTTTTTATTGGCAACCCAGGATGCCCAAAGCAATTTACAGCAAATGAGTAGTCACTGTTGTAATTCTGGAGGCTAAGTCTCTCAAGTGTTATCCTTCCCTATCTCTGCATCATTCATCGAGCACATGCTTTCAAGTTATTTTTGCATCCTCCGATGTCGACATTAAAAGAAGCTCCCGGTTACTTAATTTGTCCAGTTCGTTGCCATTTCTGAACTGCCTTCCTTTGCTCCAGTTTAATTTCTTCTGTAAATAAATGTATTCAATTTTGCGTTGGATTTCTGCGTTCTTGTTTACATTAAGTCAACACATTTAACTTGAGTAACGTAAATGTAGAATTAAAAAATGTCATGAGCTAATTAACCCCAGAATTCCTAATGACTATATTGTTAGTTTGCTTCTAGTTAAAGTAGATGGAATATTGCATCACACGCTACTTTCAAATGAATTCACTTGTTTGGAGGTGTAGGACTGAACTCCAGCAGAAACTGATCAGTGACTGGGGAGTTTGAGTTTCCACTGACGTGTCCGCTTGCCACATCGTCTCGTTTATTAATCATTGTCCTTTCTCTACTCCAACAACCACCTCCGCCAAGTGTGGTCGCTTTCCAAGTGGAAATATACTCTCTCTCTCTCTCTCAATCCCGTTCCCTGGACGGGGACACATCTGCTGACGTGTTAGTACAACCAGACCTCCCACCGGGTCCACGCGTGGAGTAACATTTCCCGTGTTAAGTTTCAATAGTAGCAAAACAATTCGAATTTTCAAGTTGCAGACTTTGTAAAGCAAAAAAAAGTACAGTAAGTTAAAATTTCTTACAGTGTAGTGGATGTGAAGAGTGTCCCCAAATTTCGACAGCTCAGGACATCCCTCTGGTTTCAGCTGTTTATTAAAACATACACATTTGCAAATGAAGAGACAGATATTTGTAGCCGTCAACTCGCATTGTTGTAGCGAAAGTTAAAGGTCTCGGAGAACAGCTTGTAAAAGGGATTTGCTCACCAACACTTCCACTTTAAGTTCTTGCACTTTCTCATCCTGCCTGGAAAACCCGCTCAGAGAGGCAAGGATCAAGAGAAAGAGTCCGGTTCTGCTCATCCTGGCCAACAAATCGAGCGAGTGCAGAAAGGCAACCTGAAACACAACCAGATCCCCCCACACTAAATTAGCGTGAAATTGTGGCCGTCCACTATCCCGGCAGTCTCTGTTTTCTGGAAGCACCGCCCAATTTCATGTTAGGTATATTCCAGACCTTTGCAAGCGGCTGCCGCTTGTTGCAAGGCAATTTCTTATTCATCCATCGGTGCTATTTCTACACTCGCTGTAACACCGTTCGTTGCAAAGAATCAGCAGACGTGGGTTTATGCCCCATTTTAAGCATATACTACAGGTTGCTGCTCCGACTTGCATTTGTGTGAGATCAAAACATAACTAATAGCAGCAGTGGACAGCTGAACTCGCTCCAGCATTCAAGAAAATCACAGCTGATCCAGTCTCTCTCCCCTTACCTCTCGTTCCCCTTGTAGCTTAAAGGTCTGTCAACCTTCACCTTGAACGTTCTCAATCATTCCGCCTCAAAGGCTGTCTGGGGAGAGTGCCATCCCCTCGGCATCTATTCATCCCGTCTAACCCTCCAGAATCTCGCGTGTTTCAATACAAATCACCCCAAAGTCTAAACTTCAACGAGTTTTGACGCAGCTTACTCAACCGCTCTTTGTGCGCGAACCCTTTCATCCCAGTGAAACTCTCCCTGCAACGCCTCCAATGCAAGTAGGTCCAATTGCACGCTGTACTCCTGTGTGATCTTACCAAGCCTTGCAAAGTTGCATCAAAACATACCCGTTATTGTACTCCCCATCCTTTCCAATAAAGGCTAACAGACCCGTTGAGTTACTCCAGCTTTTTGTGCCTATCTTCGGTTTAACCCAGCATCTGCAGTTCCTTCCTACAGATGACACAAAGCTGGGTGGCAGTGTGAATTGTGAGGAGGATGTTATGAGAATGCAGGGTGACTTGGACAGGTTGGGGGGGGGGGGGGCAGATGCATGGCAGGTGAAGTTTAATGTGGATAAATGTGAGGTTATCCACTTTGGTATCAAAAACAGGAAGGCAGATTACTATCTAAATGGCGTCAAGTTGGGAAAAGGGGAAGTACAACGGGATCTGGGGGTCTTTGTTCATCAGTCCATCAAAGTAAGCATGCAGGTAGAACAAGCAGTGAAGAAAGCGAATGGCATGTTGGTCTTTATAACAAGAGGAGTCGAGTATAGGAGCAAAGAGGTCCTTCTGCAGTTGTACAGGGCCCTAGTGAGACCACACCTGGAGTATTGTGTGCAGTTTTGGTCCCCTAATTTGAGGAAGGCCATTCTTGCTATTGAGGGAGTGCAGCGTCGGTTTACAAGGTTAATTCCCGGGATGGCAGGACTGTCATATGCTGAGAGAATGGAGCGGCTGGGCTTGTACACTCTGGAGTTTAGACGGATGAGAGGGGATCTTATTGAAACATATAAGATTGTTAAGGGTTTGGACATGCTAGAGGCAGGAAACATGTTCCAGATGTTGGGTGAGTCCAGAACCTGGGGCCACAGTTTAAGAATAAGGGGTAAGCCATTAAGAACGGAGACGAGGAAACACTTTTTCTCACAGAGAGTGGTGAGTCTGTGGAATTCCCTGCCTCAGAGGGCGGTGGAGGCCGGTTCTCTGGGTACTTTCAAGAGAGAGCTAGATAGGGCTCTTAAAGATAGCGGAATCAGGGGATATGGGGAGAAGGCAGGAACGGGGTACTGATTGGGGATGATCAGCCATGATCACATTGAATGGCGGTGCTGGCTCGAAGGGCCGAATGGCCTACTCCTGCACCTATTGTTTATAGTCTACACAACAGACCATTCATTACCACTCTACCTGCATGCACCTTCCCAATCACATACCCTTCCTGCATGCTAAGATTTTACTCTTCATGTTCCAGATTCTTTTGCACAAGGTTTTGAAGTCACACTCCATGTAAATCATAATTAGTTCTTCTTTCCAAAGTGGATGAGGGCAAATTTCTCCAGATGTGGAAGACGAGGTTGCAGGCTTGTAACTGGATTCCTCTCTGTCAAGTTTTAGAACTACATCTGCTCCTGGGGACTTCTCGTTTTTCAGTTGGCACTTGGCCTGTTTGGCAAAGAAAGAATTGGTTGAAAATCCAGCAGCTGGAACAATATGATACAGAGATAAGCTGGAATATTATCAATTGAAACAAAGGTCTGTCAGTTTCTAAAGTAATGACTTGGACAACTTTGTTCAGCATCCTCTCACAGCCATTCCTTCTGTTCTCTCCACTCCTCCCTGTATCTACAACCTCCAACATGCTTGTTTACTCATTTTTCTAGTTCCTGACCCAAAACCTTAACTCTTTCTCTCCCCGATAAAAATTGGCAGGGCAATCATTTATCACAGCTTGTGAGAGCCTGCCATGCAGAAATCAGCTGTTATGCCTCTTTCAACACTTCAAAAATCTTTTTACAAATAATCTTAATTCTGTGGTTGCTGATTTTTCTGGACGTGGTTATAATTTCAATTTATCTACGTTATCAAAAAAACAATAGTCTCCAAACATTTTTTGGCTCAAAACAGCCCGTTCTCTGATCATGGCTTCCCCATAAACTGCCATAACAAGCTGCTTTGTCATTAAATCAATTACTCTTGCATTGAATGCTAGTCCTCGATTAGCTTTGCTGACAGGTTTGTGCTCACCACTTGATAGTCCAAACTGAAAGCATTTTTATGTTTTGCCTTTATTCATACATTCGAACTAATTTACACTCATATGCTGGAATATAAAAAATAGAAATAATCTGTCCATTATTTAGTTTAGAGCACAGGATTCATGGGTTAGGGTTAATTTGGAAAAAGCATAACTTAGAAAGGAGGAGTGTGCCAGTTCCTAAAAGGCTACTTTTAATTTCAGGTGTTAAGCATCTGACGTGGTACATAGTTGCATTGTTGTTATGTTACTGTCTAGTTATGACTGTGATGACTGAGGGGCCTCAGTAGACCCCGCGTTTTCCTTGAATTGCCCACAGTTTTCTTTGCATCTCAAAGGAGGGTCTCTGATTGAGTGGGAGGAAGTGGATGAATGGTGTGCAGGGTTTCGCCATTGTCTGGATGAAGCATGCTTGACGGTAAATGCTGTCTGAGCTTTGATGTCAGTCAATGCTGTTGTTAGAAATTAATTCTGGAATTCAAATCAATCTAGTAAATCAGATTGGATTACACAAAAAAAAAAATCAGGGAGTGAATACCATGGTGGGTAACAACACTGCAAACCTACCTTTAGTTCCAGTTGAAACTGATGGGATGAAAATCAATTCCTGGTGAATTTTCCTCATATCTATTCTAACCATAAGACCTCAAAGTCTTATGGTTAGAATTTTTTTTTAAACTTAAATGTACTCCATACATCCTGGATAAATGCAGCCTAAAAATTATTGTATGTCTTACGGGGAGACAAATGCTTAACTCGTTCATTTTACATTCAACAGCTATTTTAACATATTTAAATCAAAACAGCTTGGCACCTTCATTGGAATAGCAGTTTTATTTATTCAGTCTGAGAGAGACGAGTTGTGACGTTTGCATTAGGCCATGCCTGGGTTTGGTGAGGGGTCAACTTTGGCAACATGTAGCAATGCCTGAACATCACCACAACTGGTGAAAGGGGAACGCGAGGACCCTGGCGGTGAAGATCGATCGGCTGGACGTTTACCTTGCCCTGATTCACACCCATAACCCATTTAGGAGATGTGTGGGGTTAGTCAGCACTTCCAGTGATTCACATTCCTTGTTCCAAAGGGTATCCACAGACATAAAGTTCGGATCAGGTAGTTTGGCCCATGGAGGGCGCTGCCACACGAGGGCATCTCAATGGAATAGGTTGTACAGTGGCAGGTCAGAAGAATCCAAAGGAGAGCTCCAGGAATTATACGCATGATTGCATTCTGTTGACATCCTCGGGTTTTACTCGTGACAACTATTGCCAAATACGCACTGCCTAGTGTAGCAAGGCTAGGGCTGACAATAAGAGACTGTCAAATGTTATAAGTACTCAGTAAACATCTTTAGCAGCACTGTCTTATATCATTTAAAGATAAATCTGTTTGTGTTTCCCACTTTCAGTATATATTCCACTGTATGGGATCAGCACCGTACGTGTAAATACAGCATGCAAATCCTCCTCACACTGTACAAAAGGTTCCTTAGAAATTTCCCTTCAAAACCAGATCATGTAAATATAAGTTTCTGCAAGAGAAAGGTACTTAAAGACGGCGCATTGTTTATGAATTTTAGATATTTTAAAAAGAAATAATATTAATGTGACTTGATTTTGTCCTTTGCTTTTAACCTCATATTTAAACCAGCCTCTTTGGTGTTCTGAATTAGCATTCTACCTCCAGTTTTAAATAAAGCAGACGAGAAAATGGGAGGATATTGGAAGCAGCTTGGAGCAAGAGCAGCGGTGCGGGGCAGAGTTGGGATTTTAACATTTGGAGGGTGAAAAGCAGACACTAATCCAGGATTACTGTCAGAGGTACAGAGGGAATGTCCCAGGAGGATTTGGGATATTAACTAATTAAAGATGGCCAAAAGAATAGGTTAAAAGTGCAATTAAAATTGTACATTCCAGAAGAGGACAAACAAAAGGAAAAACGGGTCCCATTTAACCAAAAATCTTGTTACTGACCTTTTATTTTCCCACAATTTCAAATAATGAGTAATAAAACTACGTACGATACGATATGTGGTTGGACCGAGGTCAATTTTAAGTGCTTTTCTTTTGCCACTCTGCCTGTAAGTTATTCCAGATATAATTAGACAAAAATGCCAGTTTGAAGAAGGGTCTCGACCCGAAACGTCGACCCGAAATGTTGATATAAACGTCTGTGGAATTCTCTGCCTCAGAGGGCGGTGGAGGCCGGTTCTCTGGATGCTCTTAAAAATAGCGGAATCAGGGGATATGGGGAGAAGGCAGGAACGGGGTACTGATTGGGGATGATCAGCCATGATCACATCGAATGGCAGTGCTGGCTCGAAGGGCCAAATGGCCTGCTCCTGCACCTATTGTCTATTGTCTATTTCCTTCGCTCCATAGATGCTGCCTCACCCGCTGAGTTTCTCCAGCATTTTTGTCTACCTTCGATTTTCCAGCATCTGCAGTTCCTTCTTAAACATAACCAGATATAATTAGATACTTTGATAGGAGAGTTACAAGCACCAGAGGGACAGGTTTTCATCGGGTCTCCTCAATCTTCATTGAATTGCTAAGGAGTTGGTAGAGGGTGAGTGTACTTACAGTCAAGATGACTGAAGTGTTCTGATCTGCATCTGGAATCACATCAAACCCTATAGTGGAATCTCTTAGAAGGTGAAACTTTATTTAGATTTTTTGTATTCCTGCAACACAAGTGTCACTGGCCAAGCCCCACATTTAGGCCCACCCCTAATTGCCCCTGAACAGAGTGGCTTGCTGGGCATTCTGAGAGGCACGGGAAGAGTCTACCACATGTGTCTGGGTCTGGAGTCACATACAAGGCAGACCAGGCAGGTTTCCGCCTCGAAAGGACTTTTGTGAATCAGAGGGGTTATTACTGTAACTTGGCAGGCTTATAGACACAAATACAGACTCCAGATTTAATGAACTAAAGTAATATTCTCCAGCTGTTTAAGAAGGAACTGCAGATGCTGGAAAATCGAAGGTAGACAAAAACGCTGGAGAAACTCAGCGGGTGCAGCAGCATCTATGGAGCGAAGGAAATAGGCAACGTTTCAGGCCGAAAATGAAGGGTTTCGGCCCGAAACGTTGCCTATTTCCTTCGCTCCATACACAATAGAAACAGGCCCTTCAACCCACCGAGTCCATGCTGACCATCGTTCACCCGTTCACATTAGTTCTATGTTATTGCACTTTCCTATCTACTCCCTACACATTAGAGGTAATGTTTACAAGAGATCAATTAACCTACAAACCCGCATGTCTTTAAGATGTGGAAGGAAACCCACATGGTCACAGGGAGTACCTGCAAACCCCACACGGATAGCACCCAAGGTCAGGATTGAAGGTGGGCCTCTGGCACTGTGAGCCAGCTGCACCACTGTGCCATTCTTATACCCAGCTACCTTTTTGGCACAGTTATACAGCAAATCCCCATCAAATATGACACCAACAGCAACCTCCCATCTGGTTTATACCCTTGTTTATAATCCACAAGAGTCTCTTCCAACCCACAACATTTTCCCATATCCATCTCTTCCTTTATCTCTGAAGAAGATCAGTCTGAAGAAGGGTTTCGGCCCGAAACGTTGCCTATTTCCTTTGCTCCATAGATGCTGCTGCACCCGCTGAATTACTCCAGCATTTTTGTGTGCCTTCTTCCTTTATCTCATTTGTTTGTCTATTTTTCCCTTAAATTTCCCAAATTAAAAGTAATTTGAAAGGTACATGGATAGGACAGGTTTGGAAGGATAAGGGGCGAACACGGGAAGGCGCAACTCGAGTAGATGGGGCATCTTGGTCAACATGGGCAAGTTGGGCCGAAGGGCCTGTTTCTGTGCTGTATGACTAATTAAATCTCCATGCAACCACCCTTGGCCTCAACCTGTGGCCACACTGGGCCCCTCCATGGACAAAGCGGAATCATGCAGTGACAGGTCCATAGCCGAGCCTCCTATGCAATGACTTTTTAATGGCGCCCATGAATTTCATGACTAGCATCGTCCAGCTCCTCAATTCTTTCTGAGTTTGCAAACAAAATCCTGCCAGGCATAGCTGTGCCATCAGGTGGCGACATTTCCCACTGGCTGGGCAACACTGCCCACCTTCACAGCCGAGTGATATTCACTCCCTAACATAAACTGGGCTCATTTATGTAGAAAAGGAGTATACTGGAATGGAACACTGGATGGAGCTGTATTCCTTCTTAAAGGGTAGTTCAAGAGTGGTTTTAATGTAGACTTGAATTGGGTCTTTCATTCCCTTGCAGTTCTGTATCTGTTCCTCAAAGCTGGAATGGGCCTCATTAATTATTTCCTCGTGCTGTAGATTCCAGAATGCATTATGCATAAACCTTTCTTCAACTTTCAAATCCAAGTCTTTTAATTTTAGGTCCTCTTAAAAACTGATGCAGAAAGGATCTCCTCGCCAAGTCTGGGTTACTGACTTGAAGAAGGGTCTTGACCCGAAACGTCACCCATTCCTTCCATCCAGAGATGCTGCCTGTCCCTCTGAGTTACTCCAGCATTTTATGTCTATCTCCGCACCGAGTGTTGGTTTAACTGAATGAATTTGTTTCAATGCACAACTAGTCTCTACAGTGTCTACTGGATGTCAGCAGGTGCGGGAGACAATGTTGTTGCTAAATGGTCATTCTCTCTCTCCTCAGCCGTTGAGTTGGTATACTGATGAACAAGGAATGCAGGGATAGATGTTGCGATGGAAAGCCTTCCACTAAACATGCAAGAGGGTAGTAACTGCACATTTGTTCTTCTGAATGCTTCTTGAAGCTTTTAAAGTGTTCGATGTTTAAAGCCAAACCTTTATTCTGAACTTTTCTCTAAACTGGAATAATGGAATCAGATCTTCGTAAACTTACACAGGACATGCTTGATGGAAACAGACCAAGTTCCATCCAGTAAATCAGCATCTGCCATTCCTTGAGTCTCCATCCAGTTCACCTTCCACTGTCCTACAAGTCCCATCATACAAGATGCTGCGTCAGAGACTGAAGGCAGAAGTATATAAAATGTTGAGAGGCATAGGTAGGGCAGACAGTGCGAACCTTTTACCCAGTGTGGAACTGTGAAAGACTAGAGGACATAGCTTGAAGGTGAGAGGCGCTAAGTTTAAAGGAGGTGTGGGGCAAGAGTTTTTTTTACACAGAGAGTGGTGCGTACCTGGAATGTGCTGGCAGCAGTGGTGGTGGAGGCAGATACAATAGTGGTATTTAAGAGGCCTTTGCATAGGCACTTGGAAATGGAGGGATATGGATCACGTGCAAGCAGAGACTAGTTTAACGTTGCATCATGAACATTGTGTGCGAAGGACCTGTTCCTGTGCTGTGCTGCTTTGTTCTATGTAACAATGGAGTATCACTTATTTTTCCTGATTGTTCTTTCCCTTTCAAATCCACATTGATAAAAACAAACAATGCAGTTTCTGTAATCACTTAGAAAACCTCATCCAAATTAAATACAAAATTTCAAAATGAAACATTTCAAATTTTGCTTCCAAGTGATGAGGTAGACGGAAGGGTGGGGGTCGGGGGGAAGATGGCAGCTCAAACGAATGCTTCAACTTTTGCTGGGTGACTTCTCCTGGCTGCTCATTTTGGACCTGTCATTTTATGATCTTCTGGTGGCTCTCATTCCTGTTTGCATCATACAGATACATACACCAGGAGTCAGTCGGTGGGGAGAAGGCAGGAACGGGGTACTGATTGGGGATGATCAGCCATGATCACATTGAATGGCGGTGCTGGCTCGAAGGGCCGAATGGCCTCTACTCCTGCACCTATTGTCTATTGTCACTCCCTCAAGCCTGCTGCTCCATTTCATAAGAACAATATTGATACTGTAATATTGTGAGTGTGGTCCAACCACGGATGAGATGACCATTCTATTTCTTTGCAAAGTAAACTCCAGTGATTAATGCAACAAGCATCTCTGGACCTCATTAGAACCCATACTTCCCACGAACCAAATGCCATTTTCATGCTCACATTATGGGTGTCTTTTTGTGTTTTGCTACAGTCTTTTACAATATGAACTATGCCTCCAAATTCAACCCAGAGATTTTTGAAATTGTGTTCCCAGTGCTGTTTAAGTAAATAATAGACAATAGTGGTCCCAGCACAGATCCCTAAAACCGGAATCCACAAGTTACAGAGAAGTTGGGGAGTAATCGTTTGGCTAAGTCTTTCTCCCAGTGCCACAATTGATTCACCTTAATGATTTTGTTGAAGGCAAAATGGTTTATATCCTTGCAGTTGCAATGCTGGATGCACTCCATGTTAACACAGAGGAAATGAAGGACGTTTTGGAAATGTGATGATAAGGAATTATACAAATGCTTCCCTATCCTTCCTCGATAAGTAACCCTGTGGTAGATACATTATCAAAGACATTTTGAGTTCCTTCCTCTACCCATCAGAATTTTTTTTTTGAGGAATTCCGGGAAATAAATGTGCGCGAATGTGATTTCCACCACTGGAATGACAAAATGGAAAGAAAAACAAAGATTCAAACTACATCTGGAGCTCACAGCGGATTCATTCACAATAAATCCAAGACGTTTCAGTGGAATGAGCGAACACTCCAGAAGGACATTTAACATTTCCAGCAAGATGCACGTTCAAAAGTCTTGGTGAAGTCAGAGGACTGGTGTGGTGGTGAGCCACACTTCTATAGCAACCAGAGAGGAATCCCAACAATTTTTCTCAAGGACAGCTGCTGTGTATTATGCCAGTCTTCTGGTCTTTTGTGCACTCCTTCCGCGATTAGAAAATGCAGTGTTTCCCCCACTCTCCCTGCTCACATGCCAATGTCAGTTGCTGCGCATTTGAAAAGACAGAATGGCTGAATCCTCTCGTGTTTTAATGTGATTACTGCCTGGGTCAATGCCGTTTCGACATGTGACGTGGAGAGGTTGCACTGGGAACAATGTGAACAGGCTGAAAGTGAGACAGACACTGAGCTGAATAGGGCCAAGCTGAGAGTGTCTCCCAACCCCTGCTCAGTCTCTCTCTCTGCTTGTATCGGGGAGGGACAGACACGAGCACCATTAGGACCCAACAGCTGATCAAGGAGATCCTCAGTGGGGCAAAAAGCTTTCCGAGCACTCCTGTCATTCATCTGCAACAATGAGCAGGATTAGTGGAGAATAGGATTAGTGGTGGCGAGAGCCCAAGAGAAAGGTTTCCGGTTTAACCGGCCCCTCTCCTCAAGGCTAGCTTTATCCTATCACCACCTCGTCCTACTGTGCGAAAGTGCAGCAAAACCCATCCGTGCAAACTAAAGCAATAATCCCCCTCTTCAGCAGACTGGAATTAAAACAGATTTAGATTAATTACCCACCACCATAAAGCAGAGAACATTCCACCATTAGGAATTCCTCTGTTTGAATCAGCTCAGGACACGAGGAATGTGAAGAAAGAGGCAAGAATTAGAAGAACTACAAGTTCAGAGAATTCTGGATTGTGGAAAATGTCCAAGCATTGGTGGATAGGCATGAAGTGGGCAAGGAAGTGGTCCAGAGTAACACAAGCACAACTATGCCACGTGAAGGCATTACATAATGGTTAAAGGCACAAGAGCCACAAGACCAGGGGAATGGTAATAAATAAACGTCTATTATCAGAAAATAGAGTATGGAAACAGGCACTTCGGCCCAACTCATCTATGGCTTCCAAGATGCCCATCTACGATAGTCCCATTTGCACTTGTTTGGCCCATATCCCTCTAATACCTTTCCTCTCCATGTTGTTATGCTGTTATTATACCTCGCTCAACTACTTTAACTGGCAGGTAGACAAAAGTGCTGGAGAAACTCAGCGGGTGCGGCAGTGGGTATGGCGCACTCGCTGAGTTTCTCCAGCATTTTTGTCTACCTTCGACTTTCCAGCATCTGCAGTTCCTTCTTAAATACTTTAACTGGCACATCATTCCTTATACCCATCATTCTTAGTGTGGAAAAACGTGCCCCTCAAGTCCCTTTTAAACCTTTCCCCTCTTTAAAGTGGTCACTATGGAAATTGCAAACTCAGGTCCCAGAATGGCCTATGTGGTTGGTGACCAGAGTGAAAGATTTGCCTGCCAAGAACAGTGCCTATGCCTCCATTTCATCAGATGGTGGTTCCACTAGGCTTTTGTTATCACTTGTGACCCAAGAGCAAAGGGGATCCAAGGGCATTGCCTGTATCCTGATTTAAAACTGCGCCAACTCCATACTCCGTGGGTATCACAGGCGAGCTTTAGAAAGTACCTAGGAGAATTCGCTGCGCATACTTTTCTTATAGAGGTCATACAATTTCTGCTGCTCCTTTCCCCACCACATGCTTTGCCCTTCTTCAGCAGTTGATGTAGAGAGGCTTCATTGCGAGCCCCTTCAGGAACTTGGCATGATGTTGGACCATGTGTAGGGAAGAGTGAGGCCTGGTGACATTCTTGGGTGTTCTGGTCTTGACAATGGTCTCAAACCTTCCATGATCAATTGCAGACCACCGGTCCGCAATGGCCAACTCGAGCTCCTCGCTGTACGTAAGTTTAACTCTCCCTCCCATTCTGTCCTTGGCCTTCTCTATTGCTACAGATGCCAACAGCAAATTGGAAGAACATCTCCTATTCTCATATTCCATCTCGCGGGGTTTTACTATGTATGAGGCACTGGATAAATAAAAGTAGTCATTGTTGCACACAACAAGTAGTGCATCTTACATACTGTGGTCTTTTCCTGTCTCTTACTGCAGGTGTCTTCTCTATGAATGGTCTCTCTCAGACGTGCTGCAAAGTCAATTATGAATGAATTCATTCTTAATTATTCAGAAGTTTATTCTGTCTTTGAATAAGAAACTGTTCTCAATGTTTAATTGCATATTACAATCACAGTGCCTGTTGGTAACATGCAATCAGAAAATCATCTCAACACATAGCACCATTTGTTACAGTTGACAACTCTCCTGCTTCCATAGATTGTCAAAATGTTGTGGTTCCATTAGAATGCACATACTAAAGGGAATGGTCACGAGCTTTTTATTAAACTAGAGCTAACGATTGCTGAAACTTGATTTACATTTTAGCCAAAATTTCAGAAGCTCCACATAGCAGCATCATTGTGGCTGATTTTGTTACATCCATGTTAGAGTTGGTGTCACTGATATTGGTCAAATTGCGCCAAAAAGCATGGCAATTCCATGCCCTGACCTTTCGCGAACATTTCTATTAATATTTTGCATTTGAGCTAAACAGAACATCACAATGTTGTGTGACAAAAATAGCGTTAATCACAAGGTATCACGTGAACTTCACGTTGTCCGAGGTTATTGGCTTGCAGCATAATTGCAGCATAATTCTTCCATTGATGTTTTAGTTTAGTTCAGAGATACATCACGGAAATAGGCCCTTCAGCCCACTGAGTCCGATCAGCGATCCCCACACAGTTATACTATCTCCGTACATATAAGCACCCGCAGTAGCTGTAAGGCAGCAACTCTACCGCTGCGCCACCATGCCGCCACGAATTCGAAACGTTGCTCAAGTAGCAGAATTGTGAAACCTTCACAACGAACGGAATGACCTAGGGAGTGTTGCACAGCAGAAGTATCAAGGAGCACAAGTACAGGCACCTCACGTTTTGCATGCGTTTGATTTATGCGTCTTTGATCCTTGAATACCACAGCTTGATATACGTGTTGGTATTTTGGGAATATCGCACTCAAATTTACTGCTGACAGCGTAGTCGCGTATAAGTTTAATTTACGCATTTTTTAATTGCACGCTGCTTTTCAATCATGTAACCCCCATATAAAAGGGGAGGTGTATGGACATGGCTCCCGAGAGTGGCATATAGGGCTTTTGGCATATTGGCCTTCATTAATCAGGGAACCGAGTATGGAAGTTGAGATGTTATGCTACTGTTGTATAAGATTTTGGTGAGGCCGCATTTGGAATATTATGTTCGGTTTTGAACAATGGGAATTTGTAGTAGGGCGAGGCCAAAGTTGCTGTGGGGATAAGTTGCGGGGTCCTCTGGTCAAATGGGTTGATGGGGGAGAGTGGGAGGGTGATCATACAAACAAAGAAACAGAGTGTGTTACAAATACCAGGCCTGTGGGCATACACATACATACTAATGACGAGAGAAAAACGAATCTACTATCCCAGAGGGATAACTTAAAGCAGAAACAGGCAGTTCTGATTAAGGGAGATCCCTGAAATTGGAGAATTCAGTAGGAAACTTTTTGTTCCTCTCTTGTTTATTATATTGTTTAGTGTACTATGTTTACATATTCTGTTGTGCTGCAGCAAGTCGGAACACTCTTGGCTCTCTCTTGTTATGCCTGGACAGACCTGGTACTATTACTCATGCTTCTGTTCTGCCTTGTTACAGCAGTGCAAGAGGCTACACTCAGCTCAGAGTTAATGGGAGCGACATTAAGCGTAATCACGCAGTCTCCACGAAGGTGCTCCGCCGAGCAGCCCATAGGGCCCCACTGCTCTCTTGACTCTCCTTCTTCCCACTCAGCCTCCTGAAGGGACTCTGTTCCATTTTCAAACCTCCTCCTCCTGTTGGATTTACTCCACTGATGAGAATTTCCACATAGGTGCATTTGCAAGGTCCTCCTCCGAGAACCATAGCTTCCCCTCTACCATAGTGGGCAAAGCCCATGACCACATCTCAGCCATTTTGTACACTTCTCCTCTACACAGCAAGGATAGTTTATCTGGTCCATATCTTCCACTCCATCATATTCATTGGATCATTCTATTCAAGTACCACCAACTGCAATAAGATTTCACCACATTCCCACCCTCTCCCTTTTAGCATTTCCGAAGGGACCATTCCCTTCCCAACTGTTCTTCCAACCCCACCCTTCACGATAGTAGTTTCCCATGCAACCACAGATGTAATTCCTGTCCATTTACCTCTTCTCTTCCTAACACCCAGAGTCCTTCCTGGTGAGGCAACAATTTCCTGCCCTTCTTCCAATCTACTGTTTTGCATTTGGTGTTCAAGACAAGAGTCAAGAATGTTTTATTGTCATATGTCCCGGAAAGGAAAATGAAATTCTTACTCGCTGCAGCACAACAGAATATGTGAATATGTAAACATTGTATATAACAGGGAAAAAAAAGAAAAAGTTCAATAAATAACAAATATAGCGCAAATAACAAATAATAATATAGTCTTTTGCAGTTCAGAGCTCATAGCTTATTCGTTGTGTTTAATAGCCTGATGGCTGTGGGGAAGTAGCTGTTCCTGAACCTGGACATTAGTCTTCAGGCTCCTGTACCTTCTTCCTGATGGCAGTGGTGAGATAAGTGTGTGGCCAGGATGATGATTTTGGCTGCCTTTTTGAGGCAGCGACTACAATAGATCCCTTCGACGGTGGGCAGGTCAAAGCATGTGATGGACTGGGCAGTGGTCACAACTTTTTGTAGTCTTTTTCGCTCCTGGACGTTCAAGTAGCCGAACCAGGCCAGAACAAGTCTGCATTAATAGATTATCTGCCCATTGCACAGGGCATCACAAATGATACCCAGATCCAGGATGACATTTTCCAGCTTGCTTTAACTGCACATTCAAAAAGCCTTCATTTGCCCACAGGTACATTTGCTGAAAGTTAATTCAAGAGTGAAGCAGGAATACAGCGTGTCAAGTATGCACCATGCGGCAACGTGGTGACATAGATTGTTGCTGCCAAGGAGACGGCTTGTTGATAAGCCAGCTTGAAGTCAACACAGAATGACAACACCACATTGAGGTTTGCAAGTCTTTATTTTGATTCCCTTTCTTCCTGTTTGCATACCAAATCTGAAGCAGCAAATGCCACAAATATCACATTTTCTTCAACTGTTGGAGTTGCAAGCAGGAGAGCCCATGCCATTGCACAAAAGTAGAGCTTAATAAAACTGAGCTTATAAATAAAAGTAGAGCTTAGAAAATATAAGATTGTTAAGGGTTTGGACGCGCTCGGGGCAGGAAACAAGTTCCCGATGTTGGGGGAGTCCAGAACCAGGGGCCACAGAGTTTAAGAATAAGGAGTAAGCCATTTAGAACGGAGACGAGGAAACACTTTTTCTCACTGAGAGTGGTGAGTCTGTGGAATTCTCTGCCTCAGAGGGCAGTGGAGGCAGGTTCTCTAGATGCTTTCAAGAGAGAGCTAGATAGGGCTCTTAAAAACAGCGGAGTCAGGGGATATGGGGAGAAGGCAGGAACGGGGTACTGATTGGGGATGATCAGCCATGATCACATTGAATGGCGGTGCTGGCTCGAAGGGCCGAATGGCCTACGCCTGCACCTATTGTCTATTGTCTAAAACTACAGATAGTGTGAGATGCAGTGGCTGGAAAGGGGGAAGATATGGTGAAAGGAAGGCAAAGTGATGATTTAAAGAACCTACAGGTATGGGACAGAGAAAATGTCATCCTGGTGAACAATTTGTAATATTTGTAAATGAGCTTATTGATAAGGGAAGACAGGAATCTTGAAACACAAGGCAATTTGATGGGTCTCTGTAATAATGCAATGGATGGACAAATATATCAGATGATGTACTTTGGAGTTTGAAAATACAGTGGCAGATACTAGGGTGGTGTAGAAGATCCAACTTGTGAAGGATCAAGAAAAATGGGCTGTGGTAGAAACAAATCAGAATAGAGTTAGCCAAATGAGTTAGGAATCTCCCCCCTCGCCCCCAATCCTGGATGAAGAGGTACGACAAATAAACAGACGTGCTAAAGATCAAAGGATGATTGAACCGAATAAACATGCAGAGATTTTTGAGTTCAATAGACTCCTGAGGTAGCTGGATCACATTCTCACTGGCCTGTTATTTGAAAAAAAAACGATGAACAGGCCTTTACTGCTCAATCCATTTCTTAAATTAAGTAGTCACCCTATTAAGCGGTGTTCCTAAAATGGCAGAATTAACTTGGAACATCTCAGGTGAAAAGATTTGTAGTATTCAGTGTTTCAGTGAAATTATTTTGATTGAAACCCACCTTTTTATTTCATTTAAAAAAAAATGTAGATAAGAAAATGTGATGCAAAGAGTCTCAAGTAAAGAACCTGCAAAAAGAATGAAACCAAACATATTTTTAAACATTAAATGATACCAGGGCAGTCCTCATACAGGCAGCCATCTCAGGAGTAGAAAAGGGTTGTTGTGGTCCATTTTGAAAGAAAATAAATGAACAGAAAGCAATCATTAAGATGTAATTATTATAATGGGAGACCCCACCAGTTCAAGGAAATAGAATCAATCGAGGGCAGGTCAACACTGGAGTAATCTAGTATTTTTGCCATAAATCTCCAGAGTGGTTCTTGAACCTGGAACCTTATGACTAAGTGAGATTACCCAACAATCCAGACCGTTTATCTGTGAACACCCAAAACAATTAGGAGCTATATATTGCAGATATTGAATATTTAGTTTAACCATGGTATTCCTCTGTTTATTCTTAAATCACTCATTGGTGAGAAACTTACTAACTTGCAGCACAGTGAGCGACTTCCCATTAGTTTGCTATTAGTTCTGATAATCCCTTGTTAATTCTGTTAACAAAGTCAGCACATTGTAATGTGTAAACGGTGAGAAACTGAATTAGCTGTTCAAACCTCGATGTTGTGTTTGATAGGGGTGGTGTGTAAACGGAAAACAATGGAAAAATTGCATTTACAAATGTGGTTTTCATTACTTCTGGAACCCTTTGTGTATACGGGTCACTTGCAAGAAAAGTAGCAACTAATTTGCGCAAAAGTCCACAACAGAAAGACGAAGTACCAGTCAAGGCAAAGGGAAATGCTGGAGGAGTCCCTGTAAATTACAAGCACACAAAGTGGAAGGGATCACAAGCAATGTATAAATCTGTAGTCAACATTGAAAGCAAGGAATGAACTCGAGTGATGACAGGTGGGCTAAAGGATGGTCCTAGTTTGCATGCGTTATGACTAGTTCTATAGACTTCAACCAATTGTGACAAAACAAATTACTTAAGAAAACAACTGTCTTGTTTAAAAATGTAGAAACAAGGACCTGCAGATGCTGATTAATACACAAAAGGACACAAAGTGCTGGAGTAACTCAGCGGGTCAGGCAGCATCTGTGGAGAACATGGATAGGTGACGTTTCACAGAGTGCTGGAGTAACTCAGCGGGTCAGGCAGCATCTGTGGAGAACATGGCTAGAAACATAGAAAATAGGTGCACGAGTAGGCCATTCGGCCCTTCGAGCCTGCACCGCCATTCAATATGATCATGGCTGATCATCCAACTCAGTATCCTGTACCTGCCTTCTCTCCATACCCCCTGATCCCTTCAGCCACAAGGGCCACATCTAACTCCCTCTTAAATATAGCCAATGAACTGGCCTCAACTACCTTCTGTGGCAGAGAATTCCACAGATTCACCACTCTCTGTGTGAAAAATGATAGGTGACGTTTCACAGAGTGCTGGAGTAACTCAGCGGGTCAGGCAGCATCTGTGGAGAACATGGATAGGTGACGTTTCACAGAGTGCTGGAGTAACTCAGCGGGTCAGGCAGCATCTGTGGAGAACATGGATAGTTGACGTTTCACAGAGTGCTGGAGTAACTCAGCGGGTCAGGCAGCATCTGTGGGGAACATGGATAGGTGACGTTTCACAAAGTGCTGGAGTAACTCAGCAGGTCAGGCAGCATCTGTGGGGAACATGGATAGGTGACGTTTCACAAAGTGCTGGAGTAACTCAGCAGGTCAGGCAGCATCTCTGGAGAACATGGATAGGGAATGTTTCGGGTTGACTCCTTTTTTCATACTGAAGGGTCTCGACCTGAAATGTCACCTACCAATGTTTTTCAAAGATGCGGCCTGATCTGCAGAATTACTCCGGCACATTGTGTCCTCAATTCTCTTATTTACTTCAGTGTAGACTGAAACCAAGACACTGAAGTTCAAAAACCATTCGACTGTACAGAATTAAAGTCATCAATGAAATTCCTAAAATGGATATTAAAATACCACTGCTGGATTTGCAACTTCAAAAAGAATGAGCAATTCCACCAAATAAACACATGGGATACAATTTCCACCACTGGAATGACAAAATGGAAAAAAAAACAAAGATTCAAACTACATCTGGAGCTCACAGCGGATTCATTCACAGTAAATCCAAGACGTTTCAGTGGAATGAGCGAACACTCCAGAAGGACATTTAACATTTCCAGCAAGATGCACGTTCAAAAGTCTTGGTGAAGTCAGAGGACTGGTGTGGTGGTGAGCCACACTTCTATAGCAACCAGAGAGGAATCCCAACAATTTTTCTCAAGGACAGCTGCTGTGTATTATGCCAGTCTTCTGGTCTTTTGTGCACTCCTTCCGCGATTAGAAAATGCAGTGTTTCCCCCACTCTCCCTGCTCACATGCCAATGTCAGTTGCTGCGCATTTGAAAAGACAGAATGGCTGAATCCTCTCGTGTTTTAATGTGATTACTGCCTGGGTCAATGCCGTTTCGACATGTGACGTGGAGAGGTTGCACTGGGAACAATGTGGACAGGCTGAAAGTGAGACAGACACTGAGCTGAATAGGGCCAAGCTGAGAGTGTCTCCCAACCCCTGCTCAGTCTCTCTCTCTGCTTGTATCGGGGAGGGACAGACACGAGCACCATTAGGACCCAACAGCTGATCAAGGAGATCCTCAGTGGGGCAAAAAGCTTTCCGAGCACTCCTGTCATTCATCTGCAACAATGAGCAGGATTAGTGGAGAATAGGATTAGTGGTGGCGAGAGCCCAAGAGAAAGGTTTCCGGTTTAACCGGCCCCTCTCCTCAAGGCTAGCTTTATCCTATCACCACCTCGTCCTACTGTGCGAAAGTGCAGCAAAAACCATCCGAGCAAACTAAAGCAATAATCCCCCTCTTCAGCAGACTGGAATTAAAACAGATTTAGATTAATTACCCACCACCGTGAAGCAGAGAGCATTAGGTGCTGAGGGGCTGTTCAGGGAAACGCTATACCACAAACACCTCCAAACACTGGTCCTAAAGTCAACAGAAAAGCATCCGTACATTTGAGATCAAGTGGACTTGCTTCACCTTCAATCGCATAAATGAGCAAAAATCATAGTTCCCCACAGTAGAGTGTTTCAATATGCAAGAATGATTCATTCACAGCCAATTTGGGGGGGGGGGGGGGGGGGGAGGTTAAAAAGTGATAGTTACCTGCTAAGAGATGATGGTGGGATTTATAAACACAGGCAGCCAACACAATTTGATCTAGAATCAATGAAATCTTTGAGAATCTCAGTTTCATTTTTTCCAAAAAGTCACTGGCAGATGTCCCTCTTTGTACAATGGAAATCGATAGCAACAGATTGGGAATTTTGCATGTATGGCATGGCACAACTAAAGCAGAGCTATTAGTGCATGGCCCACAAAAAAAGGTAACAGGTACTAAAATGTCTTGATAACTGGTTTAGCCAGGGAACACTGCATTTCAAATGGGCTTTCTGCTTAGGATGTGGTTCAGAACATATGGCAAGATCTTTTTTTTTTAGCAGCAGTGCTGTGACTACATGGTATGCCTGCTCCCTTGAGGTAGAGCACTATTTAATTGAAATTGAGATCAGAATTACAAAAAATTGCTGTGATGTTTCAAGGGTAGTCAGACAATGACTAAACAATTCTGTGTTATCAGAAAGATGGGTTTCAATATCTGAAACTGATACATCCCATCTACGATTTATTAACCAGCTGCTGACCTTCAAGTGTGCCATAGAGCCTTAACAGCACGGAAACAGGCCCTTCGGCCCTCCCATGCCAACAATGATGCCCCATTGAAGCTAGTCGCATTTGCCTGTGTTTGGCCCATAAACCTCTCACCGTCTATCCATGTATCTGTCCAAGTCTCTCTTAAGTGCTCTTGATAGTACCTACCTCAACGACCCCCTCTGGTGTCTCGCTCCATATACCCAACACCTTCTGAGTGCAAAAGTGCTGGCATTTAATCACAAGGATCCAGCTTGATCCATATTCCACAACTACCCGACATACGCTTGTTCATATGGTCTCTGGTAATCCATTTTACAACCCCAAACTACGCAAAAAAAGTTTCTCCATCGCTGAAAGGTGAAATCTATTTTCTCATCCCTTAAATATTAATTTCTTGACAAACGAAAATGGCTTAATTGCGTTACACAACACTGCTTTTTGAAATGTGCATAAATACTGCACAACAAAAATGCTTTCCTGTTGTAGCTGTAGGTAATCAAGAGGGAAGTAGAGGAAAAAAAAACAATTGGATACTTCCTGATAATTTAAGACGGCTTCTTCATGTTAAATGACCACTTCCACCCACAGACATTTTCTGTAGTGAACCTCATGACAGGATCCTCAACTAGGGCTCAAAACCAGTGAGGAATTAGTCATGTTCACCTAAAATGGATACAAACCTGGGACTCCTGAGTAAGTAGTATTGTGCCACTTGGATCTCAATTTGAAGTAGACTGTACAAAATGTTTACCATTTTTCTCAAAAGGGATTCAAATCGAACATTAACTGTGCGTCTCAAATAGAATTCTGCCAGACAAGTTACAGACTACCTCAATAATATGCACCACACTCCAAGCACACAGCAGCAGGAATTCCTTCCCTATCCCACCTGCTCTGCAGACTTTCAAGTTTGTGTTGTAATTCAGAATAGCCACACTTAGAAATAGATGACACTAGACCAAGTGCAGACCCGTTGGGTCTGGACCCCGAACGTGCTTCAGACCCCGGGGCGAAAACCGCTAAAGAAAAAAAAAAAATGGCGGCGTTTTTGGAGCAGAGCCGGTCGGCAGCAGCCGTTATGGTGGCTGGCCAGCAAGAGGAGACAAAATGAGTGAGTGGGGGGTGGGGAGAAGGATTTTATTAAAAATGTCTACATAAACACGACGAATTTTAATCAGGAGTGGATACTTGGAATGAAAAGTGAAATCTCTACCGAAATGGAAAAAATCTCGGCGTTTCTGCGTGTGGTGTTGGCGTAGCAACGAATCAAAGGAAGGCTGGCACCCACAAGACAGGCAGAAACACACACACAGAGTTTTAAATATAGATAGATTGTAAGGAATCACTCCAAAATGTGACCCAAATGCAGGCAGGCATTCATTATCGCGGAGGACTTTGCGGATTTGCATAAACACATATTCCAGTATCTTCGGTCATTCTGCAAATCAGTGTCTCCTTCAAGAGGTTTAAAATCATGTAGAAACCTTTTTAACATGAATAAATATCCAATCAATATTTCAGAGCATTCACTATAAAGAAGTCTTTATACAATTTCAGCCATGCAAATATACTGACCCACACTATTTTGCAGAGGTGGACAGGTAGAGTGTTTAATTAGGCCAATTTTACAGTACCTATTCCATCACTGGCTATGCATTAAGCAACATTCTAAAACATACCCAGAACAAAGCACAGCAGAGAAATTATGGCAACAAAGCGAGACATGAAGAAATAAAACAGAACTGCTGGAGCCTCAGTACTCATGAAGTGCAATTAAAAACACAAGCAAAGTGTTCCATTTATTGGAAATGTGATAAATGCAATCTTAATGCAATGTTTAAAAAAAATCTTTCTGCACAGATCCAGCTCTGATTTGAGTTTTTCCACATTTAAGCCAACCGCAGCTGTTTGACGAGAGTCTTGGGAAAGAGACTACAATACAGTCGAAGGACACTACTGCTTGGATCCCAAATAACCAGAAGACACCACCGCCCATGGAAATGAAGATTTTTAACAAAAAAAAGTCAGTGTGGCCGAATTCACCTCATCAAGACAGTCAAATCTTTCCAAATACACAATCCTTGGCAAGGAAGCATCACTTCTTTTTCAACTGATTGGCTAACCAATCCAGACCATCGTAGAGACCCTCACCAGAGCTGGCGCACGTAGCCTGAATATGCCATTGTCGACAGCGGAGGGTGTGCAGGCCCAGTTTATCTGTGATTTGAGCCGCATTCATTGCATTCGGAAGATCCTAGGAGGAAGAGGCAACATTTATACCTCAGAGTTATATTGCTTCATGCGATGCTGCAAGATTGCCCCGGATCCCAAAAAGCCCCAAGATTAAAAACCCTTTCTATTTTATGCCATAATCAAGCAGAGAAGTAGTAACTAATTGAGGATGAATGATAAACATCAACATAAAAACTTTTAATTGAAAACAGGTGCAGAAAATGTCAAGACAAGATCAGAAATGGATGCACAGGGTTTTTAAGTTTAGAGGTATAAAATATGAATGCAAGCTGTGCCAAACTCCAATAATCACTAGTTAAGGCTCAATTGGAATAGCATGCCCAATTTTGGCCATGCATTTTATGATTAGACATCAGATGTCTGTCGAGGAAACAAGAAATTTAGTGGTATTATACAGGGGAATTGAGATGCATAAATTTAAATGTAAAAAAAAGGTTTTAAAAAAATCCAAAGTTACTAGCCAGTAGAGAGATTTAAGATACACAAAAATGCTGGAGAAACTCAGCGGGTGCAGCAGCATTTATGGAGCGAAGGAAATAGGCAACGTTTCGGGCCGAAACCCTTCTTCAGACTGATAGGGGGTGGGGGAGGGGGGCGGGGAGAAGAAAGGAAAAAGGAGGAGGAGCCCGAGGGCTGAGGGAGAGATAGGAAGGGGAGGAGACAGCAGGGGCTAACAGAATTGGGAGAATTCAATGTTCATGCCCCCAGGATGCAGACTCCCCAAGTGGAATATGAGGTGCTGTTCCTCCAATTTCCGGTGTTGCTCGCTCTGGCCATGGAGGAGACCCAGGACAGAGAGGTCGGATACGGAATGGAAGGGGGAGTTGAAGTGCTGAGCTACCGGGAGGTCAGGTTGGTTATTGCGGACCGAGCGGAGGTGTTCGACGAGATTTAAGATAATTGGCAAAAAAAAATGTTGCAAGACACACTAACATTAAGACAGTGGAATTATGATGCGGAGTGCACTGCCTGAAAAAGATGGTGGAAAATGATGCCGTGGTAACTTGGAGAATTGTACAAATGACTGGAAGAAAAAGAGCCATGTGGCTAATTGGAGAGATATACCAAAGAGTCAACCTAGGCATGATAGGCTGACTAATGGTGCTGTAAAAATCTGAGACAAGCATTTATTGTTAAAATGAATTCAAGATTAGGAAATTGCATAATGCATGTATCGTTCTCTACTCCCCAGATAAAACATTCACAATTGACAATGCAACAATGTATTGTTTCAAGAGCGGCATCATAATTGCAAGAGGAAAACGACATTTGCTGGCTTTAGCAGTTTGCTATGCGCAAAGACAAATGCTGCTTGTTTTTTTTGCAGATTGAGGGTTTAAGAAACCGAAATACTAAAATACAGTAAAATATTTCAGCAGTGCCAATTTGCGCCAAATTACAAATGACATATTTTGCAATGCAGTACTTTGAAAGGCAGCACAGATACAGATAAACCATTAGAAAAGAACCTACAGTGTACCCAGCAAGAGGGAACATCAGTCGTAGCAACTGGGATGAAGTTTCAAGTTGGAAAATTCCTGTGTTTGTTGCTCTACGAAAGTGCGATTTAGAACTCATCTCAGCTATGATACACGATCAGACAAGATCTACAATTAGCCACTTCAAAGTGTTCGTTTACCTGTTTGTTGGCAAAAACAAGCAAGATAGCCTCACGCAATTCACTTTCTGCAAGCATTCGCATTAGCTCATCGCGTGCCTCGTTCATGCGTTCTCCATCATTGCTGTCAACAACAAATATCAAGCCTAGAAGAATAAAAGTGAGCATAAAATCTCAGACTGCAGTTAGTTTTTCCATATAACACTACAGCACAAAAAGCCCTTCGGCCCACAATGTCTATGTCATGATGCCATTACCACCCAAAGTGCAACACCTCATACTTGCTCGGATTAAACTCTATCTGCCATTGATCCACACATTTCTGTAGCTGATCTATATCCCGCTGTATATTTTGATAACCTTCCACACAGTCTCCGACCCCCGCAATTTTGGTGTCATCTGCAAACTTACTAACCAAAACATCTATGTTTATGTCAAAGCCATTTATATATCACAAACTTCAGAGGTCCCTGCACAAATCCCTGAGGAACTCCACTGGTCACAGCCCTCCAGCCTGAATATTGTTCTACCACCACAATCCGATCTTCCATCAGTAAGCCAGTTCTGAATCTATACGACCAAGTCACTGTTAATCCCGTGCATCTTATTCTTCTGGATCAGTTTACCATGGGAGAATATCAAATGCCATACCAAGACCCACAGACAAAACCCACCACCCTACTCTCATTGATCACCTTTGTCATGGCCTCAAAAAATTCGATCAAGTTAGTAAGACAAGACCTGCTGCGTACAAAGCCATGCAGACCATCGCTGATTAACCAATTCCAAATGGGAATAAATCCCATCCCGAAGAATCCTCTCCAATAGCTTTGCTACTGCTAATGTGACGCAAATCAGCCTATAATTCCCTGGTACACAAAAATGCTGGAGAAACTCAGCGGGTGCAGCAGCATCTATGGAGCGAAGGAAATAGGCAGCGTTTCGGGCCGAAACCCTTCTTCAGACTGATAGGGGGTGGGGAGAAGAAAGGAAAAAAGGAAAAAAGGCGGAGGAGGAGCCCGAGGGCTGGGGGATGGGGAGGAGACAACCAGAGGGCTGATGAAGGGGAGGGGACAGCAAGGGCTAGCAGAATTGGGAGAATTCAATGTTCAAGCCACCAGGATGTAGACTGCCCAAGCGGAATATGAGGTGCATTTCCTCCAATTTCCGGTGTTGCTCGCTGTGGCCATGGAGGAGACCCAGGACAGAGAGGTCAGATACGGAATGGGAGGGGGAGTTGAAGTGCTGAGCCACCGGGAGGTCAGGTTGGTTATTGCGGACCGACCGGAGGTGTTCGGCGAAACGATCGCCAAGCCTCCGCTTGGTCTCCGCTATAATTCCCTGGATTCTCTCTACTTCCCTTCTTAAATACGGGAACAATATCAGCTACTCGCCAGTCCTCCAGGGCTTTGGCTGAGGTTAAAGACACAGAGATCTTTGTCAAGGCTCCCACAATCTCTCTCTTGCCTCTCTCAATAACCTGGGATAGATCCCATCATGTTCTGGGGATTTATCCACCTTAATCCTTGTGATTGAGGCAGTGCAGCGTAGGTTCACAAGATTGATCCCTGGGATGGCGGGACTATCATATGAGGAAAGATTGAAAATACAAGGCTTGTATTCACTGGAGTTTAGAAGGATGAGGGGGGATCTTATAGAAGCATATAAAATTATAAAAAGACTGGACAAGCTAGATGCAGGAAAAATGTTCCCAATGTTGGGCGAGTCCAGAACCAGGGGCCACAGTCTTAAAATAAAGGGGAGGTCATTTAAGACTGAGGTGAGAAAAAACTTTTTCACCCAGAGAGTTGTGAATTTATGGAATTCCCTGCCACAGAGGGCAGTGGAGGCCAAATCACTGGATGGATTTAAGAGAGAGTTAGATAGAGCTCTAGGGGCTGGTGGAATCAAGGGGTATGGGGAGAAGGCAGGCACGGGTTATTGATAGGGGATGATCAGCCATTACCACAATGAATGGTGGTGCTGGCTCGAAGGGCCAAATGGCCTCCTCCTGCATCTACGTTTCTATTAATGCTCTTCAAGAGCCCCAACATTTCCTCCTCCTTAATCTCACACAGTCGTTGCATATTGGTATTCTCCACACTGATCTCACTGTCCTCCATGTCCTTCTCCTCAGATGCACTGTTGACCGACTTAGTTGCACACTAGCGTTCAAAGATTTGCAAAGTAATAAACTAGGAATCAAAATGGATAACCTCTCACTTTTTAAAGCAGTCTTACATAGAACAGTACAGCACAGAAACAGGCCCTTCGGCCCACGACATCTGTACCAAAAAAATGCCAAGTTAAACTAATCTCTTTTGGCGACATGATCCAAAATCATCCATTCCCTGTATATCTCAGTCTGTCTAAAAGCCTCTGAAGTGTCGCTATCATAACTGCCTCCATCATCACTCCTGGCAGTATTCCAGGCATCCACCGCCCTCTGTGTAAAAACAACCTTACACCGCACATCTCTTCAATTTTGCCCGTCTCACTTAAAAGCTATGCCGTCTAGTTTTTGACATTTTCACCTGGGAGAAAGGTCCTGGTTGTCTTGGCTGCCATTGAAAATAGAAACCTAAAAATCTGTGTTCATTCAATAACCAAGTGGATAAATGAAAACTAGAATCAACTATACATCAAATGAGGAACTAAAAAATACATGTTGCTCTCTCGTTTCTCCCCACCCTCCAAATTCTTGTTAATAAATAGCACAATTGAACATCCAGTGTTGAAGCGTAGATAGCAAGAGAAAAAAAGTTGCCCTTTACCTTGCGTGTTCTGAAAGTAATGACGCCAAAGAGGTCGGATTTTATCCTGGCCACCGACATCCCACACTGTGAAGCTTATCTTTTTATATTCCACAGTTTCAACATTAAAACCTGAAAAAAAAAATGATTTTTTAAATTGCCCATTTATACAATTCACCTCCCTCTTGAATCCACAAGTCTTTCCAACCAAATGCTAGCTATCACTCTTGAAGACTTCCTTAAAAACACAAATATATTTATTGAAAATCAGGGTTTGAGATAGGAACAGGCAAATTACCAGCTTAAACTTCCAACTACAACATGAAAGCAGAAACCTTCAGAATGTTCTCCATGTACCGAGCAGTTATCTTACTAATTATGGGGAGATGGCAGGAGAATTACACTTACAAGGAGAAGGAAAGAGAATGGGGTTGAGGGGGAAAAAAATGGTTAAATGGTGGAACAAAATCGATGGGCTGAATGGTCTAATTCTGTTCCTGCGTCTTGTGGTCTAATCCAGGGTGGGGAACCTTTTCATGGTGGAAGGCCGCATTAAGTTAGCTGGCTGCAATAAGGCCGCATCCAAGAAACTTCAATTAGATATACTTCAAATGTACATTATTTTGTTAAAATAGCCCTCATGACTTACTAATGTTTTAATTGTGGCCGTCAGTCGGGGAGGATTATTTCGTTGAATCTTCTTTTACTCTTTGGTATTTTAAATACGTTCATTTTAAGATTAAAATAATAAAAGATGAACAAAAACATATTAATAATAATAAAAAGATTTGTTCTACAAAATTTGGATTCATTCAAAAGGCTGCACTTAATGGCTTAGAAGGCCGCATGCAGCCTTAAGGCCGCAGGTTCCCCACCCCTGGTCGAATCGGACTCGTCTTGCTTATTGGGAGGCGTTCAATATCTTGTTCAGCTGAGCATCAAGCAGCCCTATTCCAATACCAGGACTTACAAAAGAAGCATTGTGTAAGGAATACAAAGAATTCAAAATGCAAAGTTTGGTGACAACTCGCTATATCGAACATAACCCACTGAAGGACTTAGGACAACCACTGCAGTGATTATTCATGAGGGAGCTGGATTTTATTCTTTTCACCTGGAAGGGTAGGAGTAAAAGCACAGATTTTATGGGAGATTATAGGAATTTGTGACTATGTCAGATTCCACCAAAGTAGGTAGGGCAATTCAGATTAGTGATACCAGTTGCCATTCTCCAAGATACTGTTGATAATAAGTTCAAGTTCACATTTATTGCCACATGCACAAATTAAGGTACAGTGGAATTTGATTTACCATGCAGCCATACAATCCAAAAGAGCACAATACACACGAATATAACATGAACATCCACCACAGTGGAATCAACATTCTTCATTGCAATAACTTTCAGTCAGTTCTCCTCCTTTGTTCATCCGTGGTCGGGGCCATACGTAGTCGCCGTTACAGACGGCCAGAAGTACAGGCCCTCTCGTCGGGACGGTCGAACGCACTCCGCGGCTTGGAGTGCCACTTTCCCACCGGAGACCGTGGCTTCAGGATGTTATAGGCCGCAGGCCGGCGGTCGGAGCTCTTCTCCAGCGATCCCCGGCAAGGGATCCCAAACTCCGGATGGCAAGTCCACGTGATGCCCGCAGCTAGAAGCTCCGCAGACCACAGCCCCATGGTGGCAAAGTCACCAGGCCAGCGACCGGAGCACTCCTCCCTGGCGACCCCCGGCAAAGGGTTCGCCTGCTCTGCGATGGAAAAGTCCACGCTGCACCCGCTGCTGAAGCTCTGGGCCTGACTCCGGGAAAGGTCGCTCTAAACCAAGCTGTTAGGCTGCGAGAGGGGAGGCGGAGAAGCGACATGGAAAAAGTCACCACTCCATGCGGAAGTGACCGGAAAACAGTTTCCCCCTCTCCCCCCCCCCCCCCCACATAAGACATACCAAGAGACACCAAAACACGCACTTGGACACACTAAAAAAAAAGTTGAAATAATGAACACTGCAGGCAGGGCAGCCCACTCGCAGCGCCCCTAACCTCACAACTTTGAAGACTTTCAATCAGTTCCTCATTCTTTCTAATGATTTGACTTTAAAAAGATATTGTTGAACTACAGCATGTTCCCTTAACATTATTCAACAATCCAAATCTGCCACACAATGATAAACACCCAAATATATCCATCAATACAGGGAATTTTAAGGTTCTTTAGGTGCAAATATTTTAAGCATCATTTGCGAAGTAGAGGACCCGAATCAAACTCCTTACGGGTATCTTTGATTACCGAGGTGAAACTCAATAATTAAGCATTATAGTATTGCTAATTCTTCAATTATAAATACAAGTCTAATTGAACATACCTATGGTGGGAATTGTGGTGACAATTTCTCCAAGTTTAATTTTGTAAAGGATGGTGGTTTTTCCAGCAGCATCCAGACCAACCATGAGAATTCGCATCTCTCTCTTCCCCAACAAACTTTTCAAATTTGTCATCCACTGCCCCATGGTCAAACACTTGACATCTGCAAAAAGAAAACAGGTTAAAAAGTTACTACAGATTCATTGATCATTGCAGATCACGAATTAGAAAGAAACTATCAAACATATCATGAGCTTCTTCATTGTTCTCAAACTGGGTGGCACAAACAGGTGTATACAAAACTATTTTGGATAGGAAGGCATCTAGTTAGTGTCGTCCCCATACCAGCCAACAACCAATGCCTCTTGCTCTTACTGATGGAATTATGACCAAAAAAATCAAACCAGAGCATAATATGCCCTCCTAATATCATTCAAAGACCCCAAACCTCTAATATATTAACTACCACAAGTTTAAAAAGGTGTCCAGCTTTTGTGCAAGATAGTGATGGGGTTACTGAAGCTTCTGATAACAAAAACTAAAATCTTTGATATGAACAAATATCAGCAATTCTTCTTCAAGGCATACAAACCCAAAAGTCAAGCATTCAATGATATCAGGTGAATTTGTAAACTGACACGAAAGCTCAGATTAATGTTTTACCAGTTTAAATCTTAAACGTGTAGAACAGTTTGCAAAGCTAAGAGTATACTTATCTTTGCAAAGATATTTGATTGAGGAAATACAATCTGCCACAGGCAATGATGGTCCAGTTTTATACTGCTATCATAGAGTCTGTCCTCACCTTCTCCATCAAGGTCTGGTTTGGCTCAGCCACCAAGCATGACATTCGGAGACTGCAGCGCATCGTTCGATCAACCGAGAAGGTTGTTGGCTGCAACCTTTCTCCCCTGCCCCCCCCCCCCCCCCCCCATCAACGAACTGTACACTGTAAGGGCCAGGAAGCGAGCGGGCAAGATCATCTCTGACCCCTCTCACCCTGGCCACAAACTCTTTGAAGCACTTCCCTCTGGAAGGCGACTCCGGACTGTCAAAGCCACCACAGCCAGACATAAAAACAGCTTTTTTCCCCACAAGCAGTAGCTCTACTCAACAGCCAAAAGTTTGTAGCCCCCTTTTGCTCTGGTATTTTATTTCATTCTTCACCTAAATTTGTTTCATTTTTAATGGTCTGCTGTGTACCGTGTTGTTACTTGCGAGCAAATCACCAAAGCAAATTCCTTGTATGTGTACATACTTGGCTAATAAACTGTATTCAATTCAATGCTTTTACTGTGTTAACATTAAATATTCTGTACTGTTGTATTTGTATTCAATACTACAAAATTATTAAAATTCCCTTTAAGCTGGAAAGAATTCAGGACACAAATAATCAGATGAAGAATGATTTGGTGAATCTCTAAATCCTTCCTGCACCAAGTAAATGGTTACAATTTGTTTGCAGACACACCACAGGCAATAGTCAACCTAAAGGCTGCTATTAGGAAAGGATAGTCCTCAAAAGGGTGAGAGGAAGGCAAGTAATCTTGAACTCTGAGGTCAATTTTTTTTCTGCCTCTCGATCAATGAACACCCATGATTGGTTCCTAAGGAAGCATTTGCAGAACATTTACTTATCCAGTTACCGGCTCAGATATTTCACCTGGTTCCGTACAGCAGATATAATTACAGGCTACATACTATCTGGGATTTGTGACAATGCACATTTCACAATATCACATACCAGAAACAATCAAAATATGTTTGCCAAACACCATCAACTAAAGCAAATGACCTCATTTTATATTGCTTCAGACAAATAAGGTCTGTATCTGTGCAGCAACGGCCAGTCGCCCAAGCATTGTGTGAAGTACAAAGGAGAACAATTGTATCCCTTTAGAGAGTAGAGAGCATCATTTCATAGCAAATCTAAACACCCCAAACATGGAGACTGTGATAGCCCTGTCCGACGGTACAAGTTCATTCCAAGAACTCTCCCGAGTTTTAAAAAAATCAAACTCATGGTAAGCACGGAGAATGAACGTATCGGTTCCTACGACAAAGTTAATTTTTGTACAGCAAAGCCAACATAACCAAAGATACCAGTGGCTCTTTGCCATGTTGAGCACCAGACAACTGAATCTGTGGAATTCATTGCCACAGATGTCCGTGGAGGCCAAGTCAATGGATATTTTTAAGGTGGAGAAATATAGATTTTTGAATAGTAAGGGCGTTAGGGTTTATGAGGCGAAGGCAGTAGAATGGGGTTGGGAGGGAAAGATAGATCAGCCATGATTGAATGGCAGAGTAGATTTGATGGGCCAAATGGCCATATTCTGCTCCATTAACCTATACAGCCACTTCAGCAATCTATTGATGCCTTTCAAAGCTAACCTACCCTTATCAAGTCTTGCAAACTGGACTAATCAAGATAGCACCAAGTAGACAGATATTTTCTTTCTAAATATCAGAGTTCTAGAAGTTCTATTCCAATACTGAAGAGTTCTCAGGGAGGGCACATTATTAATTTAGATTTTTGCCATTCCTTGAACACTTGATACACCATTGGTCCGCTGCCCTTCAAGAGGATGAATGGAGATATACCGGCATATAAATGTAGAATGAGTAAGGCATGTTAAAAACAGAAAACATGACGACAATCTATGAAAAGCTAGACATTATAATAGTCAAGGGATGGTCAATTTATCAATATGGACACCTTGCAGTCTAAAAACCAAGTCTGAAGAAGGGTCTGGACCCAAAGCCTCACCCATTCCTTCTCTCCAGAGTTCCTGCCTGTCCAGCTGAATTACTGCAGCAACTTCAGTGTAAACCCGCATCTGCAGTTTCTTCCTACACAAGTGTGTTTCACTTGTGGTTTCACAGCTATGGATACTGAACAACTGCAGTTCAGATGTGAATAAGCCATTTTTGTAACCACAACACCCTCCCCACCCCCACTGTACAAATTATTAGCAAAGATTTACTGCAGGAGAACCAACAAAACAAAAAAGTGAATAATTTAGATATCATAACCCAAGGCCACTGGAAATGTCAACCCAGCTCATGCTCAGAGCAATTAACCTGCTGTGCGTTTCTGAAATGTTACAGTTTCAATTTTGTTTCTGCCTGCATCCTGCACTGGAAGTTCTCAAACCTGTTCTCTAACCAAATCATGTTAAGTTCACAAGAACTGCAGCGCAACATAGTAGGCAGTTTACTGATTTAATGGCGAGAAGCATTAACTTGTAGGAATCTTTAAAAAGGGAGGAGAAACGTGGGTTGTGATGCCGTCTAAATGGTCTCTGAGAAGAGACGTTAGGAATCTAGAAATGTGCGCATCTGGCAGTGAGGAAAATCATCATTCCAAATTTGCGCTACTTGAAATTTGCAGAAATGTATCCCAGATACACTTAATAAGGTTTTTAATATCAATAAATAACGCCTTTTCTCAACATGCATTTCCTCCACCTCCAGAGATTGGAAGCCTACTGATCTGTTTATCACAATTGCAGCTCCACTTCATCGAAATGCATCACACTTCCAAAAAAGGGACCAAGAATGCAATGGAGAAAGATTTCACCCCATTATTAAATCTAAATTAGTGCCACACTAATTTTTTTTAAATGATATGCCGATTTCCTGTCTAATAATTGCTGTTACTGCTCCTTTTTAGGCATTTATAGTAAATTCGAACAAGCATTTAATTTCAGGGGCTAGTCAGACCTTATTTTTTCTTATGCTTACTTCTCGAATACATAAAACCCATGTTGTTATCATTCCAACCCCCCACAACACATGCTCACACTGCAGGTCCCAGTGCCCTAAACGCTCACCACAATGGCAATGCTGAATGATTTAAAAGTGCATTTTCTTTCTTTACATAAAAAAGATCTGTTTAAGAGTACAAAGCAGAGTCTGTTGGACATTTAGCCCCCACTTCACTAGGATAAAGACACTGCAGGCTTTATAGGACACAACTGTCTCCTGTTTCTGCGCACCCAGTCAAAATGCCAAAACTTCGAATGAATGAAATAATTAAGGCATAGTTATCATAGTCAATAAACTCAAATAAAGGCATTGTTATCAAACATAAATGATCAGAGAGAACAGTGGTCTGCAAAAAAAGAGTAAAGATAGCCACGAGAAAGAGGGGCAAGAGCACGGTGGAATGTGGGTTAGTAAACATAGGGATAATGGTGTATGAGAATTGAGAACTTCACTCTGCAGAGGGTCAAATGAAGAATATCAAATAAGGGGGTGCACCGGAATAGAGGTACTAAAATATGGATGATGTACAAAATGAGAAGCAATGACATAGCTTCTACAGGTGCACAGTAGAGAGCATGCTGACCGGTTGCATCGTGGCTTGGTTTGGCAACTTGAGTGCCCTGGAGAGGAAAAGACTACAAAAAGTAGTAAACACTGCCCAGTCCATCATAGGCTCTGACCTCCCTTCCATCGAGGGGATCTACCACAGTCGCTGCCTCAAAAAGGTTGGCAGCATCATCAAGGACCCACACCATCCTGGCCACACACTCATCTCCCTACTACCTTCAGGTAGAAGGTACAGGAGCCTGAAGACTGCAACGACCAGGTTCAGGAACAGCTACTTCCCCACAGCCATCAGGCTATTAAACCTGGCTCGGACATAACACTGAACTTTACTAGCCAATACTGTTATTTGCACTTTATCAGTATATTGACCATTGTGTATATATTTATAGAATGCCTTGTAGTAAATGCCTACTATGTTCTGTTGTGCTCAAGCAAAGCAAGAATTTCATTGTCCTACCAGGGACACATGACAATAAACTCACTTGACTTGACTTGACTAGCTTCAGTAAGATAACTTATTTACAGCCTTGAAATGTGGTCAGTTTGTGTTGATTTAATTGGTTTCAACCTCAATTTAAGCTACAGTATAAGCTTTGACCTGCCAGGCAGCAATAATTCTTTATTAAAGCGATTGTGATTGTTCCCTCCACCTACTAGTCAGGACTAATCTCCAAAACGAGATACATTCCAAGTTAGAGGCATAGTGCACATCTTTTTATTCTTTTTTTCTATCGCCAACATAACCCACAACATTTAGAGCCAATCTGAAAATGGATCGTTGAACTTCTTGGATCTTAGAAATCATAACATAACAGGAAAAAAATTGTTTTCTGAAAAAGGTAACGACACTGATAAAACTGGCACAAGTAGATAGAGAGAATCTTCAACTATCTCTCGGCGTGAGCAATTAACAAAACTGTCATATAAACAAGCTAGTAAGTCTAAGCACCACAAAGAGCCCTGCTTCAACTTGTCTTTTAGGCACAATTCTCTTGCTTTTATCGATTTATTTTGAAGAGAGTCTGTGAACAAAGCTGCAAAAAGTTCAATACCATTCAAAATTCCTCAACAAATTAAGTAGTTCTCATCTACGCACAGTAAGTCCCAGATAACATTCAGGCACGGCCTGATAAGGGACATGCAACATTCATGCCATATAATGATCCTCTTCAACAAGAGAATCCAACCACCCACCTTTGCCATTCAATAGCAATTCCAAGTACTCCACCCAGTACACACCAAGGGATAGTACTGATCAAAAATATCAGCCCACACATATACTGTTGCTACAAAGGCAGATCCAAGAGAACAAGAGCTCGTCCACCTAACCTTAGCATTGACCAGAACAAAGACTGGACTTCCCACAGATACTGCAGCTGCAAGAATAGACCAGATTCCATTTACCCCACACAAGTGACATCTCTCGACATACCAATGTCTTTCCACCACACACAAGACAAATGTACACTTGTCTGACGAATGCAGCTCCAATGACACTCATGTAGTTACAGTGCCCTCCATAATGTTTGGGACAAAGACCCATCATTTATTTATTTGCCTCTGTACTCCACAACTTGAGATTTGTAATAGAGAAAAAAAAAATCACATGTGGTTAAAGTGCACATTGTCAGATTTTAATAAAGGCCATTTTTATACATTTTGGTTTCACCATGTAGAAATTACAGCTGTGTTTATACATAGTCCCCCCATTTCAGGGCACCATAATGTTTGGGAAGCAGCAATGTCATGTAAATTAAAGTAGTCATGTTTAGTATTTTGTTGCAGATCCTTTGCATGTAATGACTGCATGAAGTCTGCGATTCATGGACATCATCAGTTGCTGGGTGTCTTCTCTGGTGATGCTCTGCCAGGCCTGTATTGCAGCCATCTTTAGCTTACGTTTGTTTTGAGGGGTAGCCCCCTTCAGTTTTCTCTTCAGCATATAAAAGGCATGCTCAATTGGGTTCAGATCAGGTGATTGACTTGGCCACTCAAGAATTGACCATTTTTTAGCTTTGTTGCTTTAGCAGTATGTTTGGGATCATTGTCTTGCTGTAGAATGAACCCGCTGGCCAATGAGTTTTGAGGCATTGGTTTGAACTTGAGCAGATAGGATGTGTCTATACACTTCAGAATTCATTATGCTACTACCATCAGCAGTTGTATCATCAATGAAGATAAGTGAGCCAGTACCTTCAGCAGCCGTACATGTCCAGGCCATAACCCCCTGCACCACTGTGTTTCACAGATGAGGTGGTATGCTTTGGATCGTGGGCAGTTCCTTCTCGCCTCCATACCTTGCTCTTGCCATCACTCTGATATAAGTTAATCTTTGTCTCATCTGTCCACAAGAGCTTTTTCCAGAACTGTGGTTGCTCTTTTAAGTACTTCTTGGCAAACTGTAACCTAGCCATCCTATTTTTGCAGCTAACCAGTGGTTTGCATCTTGCAGTGTAGCCTCTGTATTTCTGTTCATGAAGTCTTCTGCAGACAACGGTCATTGACAAATCCACACCTGACTCCTGAAGAGTGTTTCTGATCTGTCAGACAGGTGTTTGGGGATTTTTCTTTTTTTATAGAGATAATTCTTCTGTCTTTAGCTGTGGAGGTCTTCCTTGGCCTGACAGTCCCTTTGCGATTAGTAAGCTCACCAGTGCTCTCTTTCATCTTAATGATGTACCAAACAGTTGATTTTGGTAAGCGTAAGGTTTGGCTGATGTCTCCAACAGTTCTATTCTTGTTTCTCAGTCTCATATTGGCTTCTTTGACTTTCATTGGCACAACTTTAGTCCTCGTGTTGATAAACAGCAATAAAAGTGTTCAAAGGTGATGGTAAGACTGGAGGAAAGACTAGGTGCTGAGAGCTCTCTTATACCTGCATTAAGGAGGCATTTCAACACACCTGAGCAATTACAAACACCTGTGAAGCCATGTGTTCCAAACATTATGGTGCCCTGAAATGGGGGTCTATGTATAAACACAGCTGTAATTTCTACATGGTGAAACCAAAATGTATAAAAATACCCTTTAATAAAATCTGACAATGTTCACTTTAACCACATGTGATTTTTTTCTATTACAAATCTCAAATTGTGGAGTACAGAGGCAAATAAATAAATGATGGGTCTTTGTCCCAAACATTTTCCCAAATCTACAACCATTGGGGATGACAGGGGTTTCAGTTGCATGGGAACACAACTTTTATGTGTTTCAGTTGCATGGGAACACACCTTTTATGTTTCCCCTCCAAATTGCACATCAGCCTGAGAGAAATACATCACTACTCCTTCAAAATCATCGGGCACAATTCCTGACACTCTCAATAGTACAGTTGGAGTACTTCGACCAGGAATGCAACAACCTCCAGACTCAGAAACAGCTTTATTCCAAGAGCTATAGCGGCTCTGAACCGGCCCTGCTGAGTGCACCCCCCCTGGACAGTCTCCCTCGGATGGTCACGTCACTCAGCTTGCTTATTTATTTATTTTACTTTTCTTGTACATCGGTGGAGCTGCATACTAAATCTCGTTGCACTGACGTGCAATGACAATAAAAGATATTATTATTATTATTATTATTATTATTATTATCCACTCTGTCTTGGATCTCGCCATCGACCACCCACACCCCATAATCTCACTTTGGCAAAAAGGCAACTCCACCTCCAGTTTAAATTCCATTTGAAATATTTTGGAGGACCAAGAAACCAAGGGAAAAAAAATCCCCCTTCTTCAACAACACTAATCGCTGAGCATTACAGGGAGTTCAATTTAAACCACAAAATTGAGAGAGGAGGCGAGACGAAAAAATGCATCACACAACTATTTGGAAATGTAGTAAAATGATGAAACCTCGACAATACAAAGGTTTGCTCCGTGGATCCCAAGCTGCAGGCTACCAGCTTGCGCTCATTGCCAATCACTTGCGCAACCCACCCTTGGCCTGAACCCATCCACCAATGCAGCCGGATGCCCCAGACGAGTTGCCACAAGAGTCGCTGGAGGCTGAGACCGGCTCACGCCCGCTGCTTCCTTCGTCCAGCCGAGCGTGAGGGCTCCAATGGTCGGCTGATGGGGGCGGGGGTGCCGCCCCCACCCCCCAGACAAAGGGCGACTACGAGGAACCTCCCAATATCTCCGGCGTGGAGACCGTGAGTTTACCTGCTTCGCCTCGACGCGACTATCCTTCATCAGCAACCTCGCCAAGCGCTGCCGGACACACGTCACACGTTCACACTGCCGTGCGTCACGCCCGACGTCTGACGCAAACCACTCGCGGCAGATGATCTTTGGCTCCAAGCGTCACTCGTTTCTCAGCAGCAACTTCCTTCTGCTCGAAAGTTCATCAGTGATAGGAGAAGAATAAGGCCATTCAGCCCATCAAGTCCACTCCACCATTCAATCATGGCTGTTCTATCTCTCCCTCCTAACCCCATTCTCCTGCCTTCTCCCCATAACCTCTGACACCTGTACTGACCAAGAATCTATCTATCTCGGCCTTAAATATATCCACTGACTTGTGGCCTCCACAGCCTTCTGTGGCAATGAATTCCACAGATTCACCACCCTCTGGCTAAAGAAATTCCTCCTCATCTCCTTCCTAAAAGAACGTCATTTAATTCTGAGGCTGTGACCTCTGGTCCTAGACTCTTCATCTCCTTCCTAAAAGAACATCCTTTAATTCTGAGGCTGTGACCTCTAGTCCTAGACACTCCCACCAGTGGAAACATCCTCTCCACATCCACTCTATCCAGGCCTTTCAGTACTCAGCAGATCAGACAGCATCTCTGGAGACCATGGACAGATTCCATCCATGTTTTCCACTGATGCATCCTCACTGCCTGAGTTACTCCAGCACTTTGTGTCCTTTTGTGTATTAACCCAATCTTAGTTTAGTTTAGTACGTGTAGGAAGGAACTGCAGATGCTGGTTTAAACCAAAGATAGGCACAAAAAGCTGGAGTAACTCAGCGGGTCAGACAGCAACTCCAGAGAAAAGGAACAGCTGACGTTTCAGGTCGAGACCTTTTTTTTTAGTTTTGTTTAGTTTATTGTCACTTGTACCAAGGTACAGTGAAAAGTTTTTGTTGTGTGCTAACCAGTCAGTGGAAGGCCATGATTACAATCGAGCCATTCACAGTGTACAGATACATAAGGGAAAAACATTTAGTGCAAGATAAAGTCTGAACAAGAATAGTCCGAGGGTCTCCAATGAGGTAGATAATAGGTCAGGACTGCTCTCTAGTTGTGGTAGGATGATTCAGTTGCCTGATAACAGCTGGGAAGAAGATGCAGTCCTTGGTTTCCATATTCCTAATGCTTTGCCACTCTATGAGTGAACACAACAAGGTGCTGTCTAATTAGTCTTGGGCCCTATGTCATTGAAAGTTAACATGCAGGTGAACAGGCAATCACAAAGACCCTTCTACAGAACAACTGAAGAAGGATTGCAACCTGAAATGTCACCTATTCCTTTTCTCCAGAGATGCTGCCTGACCCGCTGAGTTACTCCAGCCTTTTGTGTCTATCTTCAGTGTAAACCAGCATCTGTAATTCCTTCCTACATAAGGCAAAGATCACGGTGGCCTTCACTGCAAGAGAATTTGAATGCAAGAGTAAAGATCATCACTACAATTATACCGGATCTGTTTTTTGTTTACAAAAGTAAATTTATTTACAGGTACAAAATGACAGTGCAAACACTACTCTAAGGAGACATCTATCTAAAAAAGGAATATACATCTAATTATCAAACCAAAACGTTGTTATTTTCATCCAAGAAGCACTCAAGGCCTTGTGGCGCCCAGTGGTCCCGGAAAGCGGCTGAGGTGCCCATGGGCACAGCCTGCTCCCTCTCCAGGGACACGCGGGCACGGATGCAAGCCCGAAAGAGGGACAGGCAGTCAGCCTGGGTGGCGCCCTCTGCTCCATGCTGCCATGACCCAAGAATGGCCAGCTTGGCCAGTTCCAGCAGGAAATGGACCAAGAGATTCCCTAACTCACCCACCCACCCCCTCCGCACTGGGTGCCTAAAGTGTAACCAGAATTTGAGGAGCAGCCCCTTCAAATGTTCAAAGAGGGGCTGCAACCTCACACATCCCATGTAAGTGATTCCATACCTGCAGAAGTGTGCACAATTGGGGTCTCTTTATCTAATGAAAGATATACTTACTATAGAAGGAGTGCAACAACAAAATATCAGCAGGCTGGTTGCTCTGATGGCATAACTTTTGGACAAGGAGAGATTGAGCAAGCTACAGCTCTGGAGGTTAGAAGAATGAGAAGTAAACTCATTTGAACTATATTATTCTCTGCACATGTTAAAATAAACTCCCAAATTGTTTATGAGGTGCCAGGCATTTTCTTCAGTGTGTGCAGTTCACATAGCTCCACCAGATGTCAGTCCTACAGTTTAGTTTAGTTTGGAAATACAGAGCGGAAACAGGCCCTTCGGCCCACCGAGTCCTTCTGTGGGGAAGGACTGCAGATTAAGGTCCTTCTGCCACTAGACATGAAGGGCGAAGTTTGTATGATCCCAGAAGGCCACAAGTTGCAAAGATGGTACACAGAATATGCTAACATTGCAAATGTATGGAACCGCTGACACTGAATGTAGAGACTGAACAACTCTATGAATGTAGAGAGCCGTGCACTTTTAAATATATATTTTGAATATATTTTCTTCTATATATTTTATGAACAAAGCTTAGTTTTTAAATTTTAAAGTTTGAATTAGCCTATATATCTTAACAGACATGACATTGCAATGGTGTAATACAGATCATCATATTGATATAGATATATCAGTCCAATTCTTAGCCAGAACTGTTTCTCATCTTCCATTTCCTGACGGGGCAGCTGCTTAATGTCTGGCTTCACTTCAGTCCCATGCTCCTGGCCTTTGGACATCCAATGCAGTTAGGAAGGGATGGGTGGGCAGATGTTCACTTCAGTTTTTTTTATTGTCACGTGTATCGAGGTACAGTGAAAAGCTTTTGTTGCGCGCTAACCAGTCAGCAGAAAGACAATACATGATTACAATCAATGGTCATCGATCAAGGCACTTCCTCAAGGAGCTCCCTTGGGCGGCCAAGATGAACAGGGAAGAAGGGTCTTGACCCGAAACGTCACCCATTCCTTCTCTCCAGAGATGCTGCCTGTCCCGCTGAGTTGGTCCAGCTTTTTGTATCTATCTTCAGTGAGACTTGACTGATGGGTATTGGGTGTTGGGGGAAAACAGGCAGTCGTATACGAAATGTCCATTCAGACTGATCACCTGCACATCTCTGTAGAATTGTATGTACCTTATTATCCTGTTAGAGCGAGGCTAGAGTAGCCATTGGCACTCTCAAAGCCTTTCACAACTGACGGGTACCATAGAGATTGGAGGATGTCATCAACCACCAGGGAGACTGTAGACTGAGGAAATTCAGCATGTCTCCAATAACTTTTACAAACCTCTACAGATGCACTATAGAAAACATCATCACAGCTTGGTTTGGGACAGCTCTGCCCAAGACCACAAGAAATTGCAGAGAGTTGTGCTGTAGCCCAGAGACCAGACTCCCACCATTGACTTCATCTATACTTCACGGTGCCTCAGACAAGCAGCCAACATAATCAAAGACTTGTCCTACCCCTGTAATTCCATCTTCTCTCTGTTCTCATCTGGCAGAAGATACAGAAGCTCGAACGTGTGCACCATCAGACTCAGTGGCAGCTTCTTCCACTTCATTATCAGGCTCCTGAACGCTCATTTTGTACGCTAGGGTACTGTTCACCTCTACCGCATTGTGGACATTAGACATTAGACCTTGTCTAAGGAACCAATGTGCTTCAATGCTGAGAACTATATTCCTCACTCTGTACTAGTGTGTATCCTATATTCTGCACCCTTCACTCTAGCTATTGTATATGAGTTTGAACTGATTGTATCGATGAAGGGAATAACGGATCTGCTTGGATATCATGCAAAACAAACCTCTTCACTGTACCTCGGTACATGTGGCAACAATAAATCCTTAAACGGGACAACATTTAGGTTATTAGTGTAGAGTAATTCAACTACTTCAGCACAGATTTACAATTTTTATCCAGTTATAAATACCCATAGAGGTATAATACATATACATATATATATATATTGTCACTTCTACTTCCACAAGCACATCTTCAGCACACTAGGCTAATTGAGACATTATCAACACAGAGATTGACACACATACAGTGCTATCGTGCGTGCAATTTCTTCTGTAGTTTAATGCTTGAACACATTATCTCATCAGCACGCATCAATGATGCACAGAGAGCTAATTTGCACGTGCCAATAGATAACGTGGGAACAAAGCTGTGCTGTGTGACCATATTGACTTGAACTATAATAATTTTAGCATCGACAGGATTTCTGAAGTATCAACTGGATCTAGTTTTTAAAATGGACTTTCATTACAATCGGTAACTTTAGAGTCTTTGAATATATTTTCACCTCAAGCCCAGCCACAAATCTGCCCTGGGGCCTGCATCAACTCACTCCCATCCTGTTTGGGCTTGAAGAAATATTGGCAATCGTCAATCAAACTGGTCACAAAATAACTTTTAGTAAAATCACTGACTTCAATGAAATTTTACCACTTGTACTGTAACTTGTAGCAGAAAATTAAAGGCCGACTGCAAATTGAAACCAGATAGCACATCTTATCCCAGTTTGGCAGAACAAAAGTTATTTTTGCTCGGAACAGTTTATACTTAAAGATGATTTAGGCAAAAAAAAGAGAGTTAAACAGGATTACCCTTGTAATGGCAGGTGAATGAATATCTCATCAGCATCACAACACAATAGAGCTGTTCATGGTAGTAAAGCCGAAAGTTGCTTTTACACCCTGCTTTTACACACTGCCTTTAGAGTAGTGAAGCAACTCAGATGCTTCACACGAATAATCTCAAACTAAATTTGATATCAGCACTAGCAATCAAAAGTTTGATTGAAGCGGCAAGTTGTAAGGAGCCTCAAAGTGGAAAGAGCAGGAAAGAAACAAAGTAAAATAGAGGAACTGGTTCTGGGAGGAAATTCCAGAGCTTAGTTACCACATATTCTTGGTCAACTAGGCCAAGGAATGGCAGATGAAATTTAATTCAGATACATGGTTGGTGGTGCATTTTAGTACAAAAAAGCCAGGTAAGGACTTGCACAGTAAATAAGAGAGTCCTTGGGAGTGTTGTAGAACAGACACACTTATGGGCCAGTCCCACTTACGCGACTTTTTCGGCGACTGCCGGCACCCGTCATAGGTCGTTGCAGGTCGCCGAAAACTTTCAACATGTTGAAAATCCAGCGGCGACCAGAAAGACGCTCCGACTCTTTGGGCGACTGAGGAGACTACTCACGACCATACAGGCGACACCCTGGCGACATGTCACGGGGATGAAGCCTCTATGGTCATGAGTAGTCGCCCAAAGAGTCGTACCTTGTTCTGGTTGCCGCTCGATTTTCAACATGTTGTAAATTTTCGGCGACATGCAGCGACCTATGACGGGTACGGGCAGTCGCCGAAAAAGTTGCATAAGTGGGACAGGCCCATTAGGGGTGCAGATACATAGTTCCTTGAAAGTGGTGACACAGGTAGACAGGGTGGTGGAGAATTCTTTTGGCATTGAATGCATGCTTGCCTTCATCAGTCAGAGGTTGGGATGTCATGTTACATCGGTATAAGATGTTGGTAAGGCCACATTTTGGAGTTCTGTGCACAGTTCTGGTCATCCTGCTATGGGAAGGATGTAATTAAATAGGAGAGGGTGCAATAAAGATCCTCGAACTTGAGGGTTTGAGTTAAGGAGAGGCTGGATAGGCCTGGATATTTTTCCCTGGAGCGTTGGAGGTTGAGGATGATCTTACAGTGGTATATTAAAAAAATTAGGGTCATAGATACGGTGAATATCCACAGTCTTTTCACCAGGGTAGCAGAGTCTAAGACTATCCACCCACCCACATGATCACACCCTATCTGCACAAGTCTGCGGTTCCTGCATTGGCCTCCTCAATCACCAAACCAAAAAATAAGACCCCACTGAGTAGAAACAAGTCATCTTCAATCCTCAGGTACTGCTGAAAGAAATGTCTAAGATGCATATGTAACTTGACAGCCCAGAGGGGAACCTTTAGTGCAACGTATGTGACAGGAAATGATCGCGCCTTGTATAGCTTGGTTGTACAACAATACATTAGTGCATGAAGTCCTTTGAAGGTGCAAGCGTGGCTGACTGCTAGTTATATGTTACAGCTGTAATTTGTTCCCTGTGGGCTTTCAGGGTCAGCTGTACGGTTGAGCAAAGGCCTGTCACGGGTATAACAGACTGCCCAACAATAGTCTATTTACGTGGGAGCATCCACATACAAATGTAACTGTAATGAACAGAAATAACACTAATAGGTTTGTGTAGGAAGGAACCGCAGATGCTGGTTTAAACCGAAGATGGATACAAAAAGCTGGAGTAATTCAGCAGGACCGGCAGAGAAGGAATGGGTGACGTTTCCGGCGGCGATATGTGTATTTGTGAGTATGTGTACTTTTTTTTTCTCTCGTTTATCATATTATTTACAGTGTACTATGTTTACATACTCTGTTGTGCTGCAGCTAGTAATAATTTCATTGTTCTATTTGGGCCATATGACAATAAAACACTTGACTCGACCCTCGACCTATGTTGTGGTGGCTGGATTGCATTCAGCAATACCTGGGGATTTAGAGGGAGCGATGATGAGGCAAAGGGGGAGGGATTAACATTGTAGATCAAATTTGTAGATTATTAGGAATTTTTCCTGTTAAACTAGACAGGAAGACAGATCTGCACTTCAAGATAGAAGGAGTCATACTGTTGGCTCAAAGCACAAGACAGTAATTGGAATTCAATTAAAGCAATTTCAGAGGGGGATGGACTAAACTGTTGGCAAACACAAAGGAGAAATTAATCCTATTGAGGGTAAAGAGAGAGGGGTTTAAATAAGGAAAGGAATGTGTTGAGGGATAAGGTTAAATGTCTTTATACTAACACAGAGTAGTTAGCATATTACCTTCAACCGATATCCCAGGTACATTGGTACCTCTTCCACCATCTTACACATACATTACTGGTATCACTGGCGTGCTCTTACTGCTGTGTGTTCCAGCCACAAATTGTACCATAATCATAAGGCCAAAAGACAGGAGCATAATTATGCCATTTGGCCCATTGTCCCGCTCAGTTACTCCAGCTTTTTGTGTCTATCCTTGGTTTAAACCAGCATCTGCAGTTCCTTCTTGCACATGGCTGATCTATTTTTCCCTCTCGACCCCATTCTCCTGCCTTCTCCCCATAGCCTTTGATGCCCTTACTAATCAAGAACCGATCAATCTCTGCTTTAAAAAAACCCCGAAGACTTGGCCTCCACAGCCGTCCATGGCAATGAATTCCACAGATTCACCGCCCTCTGGCAAAATAAATTTGTCTTAATCTCCATTCCAAAGGTACGTCCTTTTATTCGGAGATTGTGCCCTCCGGTTCTAGGCCCTCACATTACTGGAAACAATGCAACGCAGCAACTTGGCTAGGTTACTTTGAAAACACCTCCCAAATCGACAACCTCTACCACCAAAAGGTTCGGGCACACAAGACCACCGCCCACTGTATATTCCCCTCCAGTTCATGCATCATCCTGACTTTGAAGTAGATCATTGCTCCAACATTGTCATGGAGTCTAAATGCTAGAACCCTCTACCCGACAGCACTGTGGGACAGCCTTGACTAGACATGTGTAACAGTTTAAGGCAGCAGCTCACTAACCCGTTCTAAAGGTGCAATTGGGAATGGAAAATGGGTGCTGGCTTTGCTAGCCACATATATATCCCATAAATATATTTAAAACATGGCAAGGGTAAAAGTGGACAAGAGATGGAGCTGGAAGCCCACAGAATGCTTCACAGAGATAGCCCAAGATTGATGATTTAAAGACATTCTTTATTTAAAGTAGTTCAGGATTTGTTTTCACTGGTGATAAGAAGATTGAGAGATGACATCATTGAGATATATGACAGGTATAGATGATATAGATGAAAGCAGATGATTTGACTGCAGTTCAAGTCACATAACCGGAGAACACAAACGCTAAATAGACATGCCTTGGCAAGACTGGAGATTAGAAGTCATTTGTTCCCTTAATAACAGAGAATGCCATGCAGATTTATTTCTGTAATGGGCTCCATAATGATCTAGTTAACAGCAGAACGGAAAGGTACAAAGAGTTAAGTATAGACACAGTCACATGTTGTGCAGAACATTATGGCGTCATCATTGCTTGGGGCATTGACACATCAGCTATGGACATTGTCAGTAAGGGTCGGCCAATGATTATCGTAGTCATAAAGCACAGAAATAGGCCCTTCGGCCCAACTCGTCCATGCCGACCCATCTGAGCTCGTCCCATTTACGTGCATTTGGCCCATATCCCTCTAAACCTTTCCTATCCCATGTATCTATCCAAGTGTCTTTTAAATGTCGTTATTGTACCTGCCTCAACTACTTCTTCTGGCAACTCGTCCATAATCCTTGGATCTTTCAACGTCCAACATAATGGAGCAACTTTGACAGGGAGCTTTTCATGAAGAATCATTCTTGGGCTGTTGGAGCTCCAATTTAGTCCCCTGTTTCTTGTACTCACAGGTCCGTGGTGAGAGACATGATATCGATGTACACGACCAAGCCATGGAAAATGAGCAGCAAAAGCCTCACCATAATGGCACTGGAACAAATTGATTACTGACACGAAGAAAAGTTTGTAAGATGTTGGCTTTCGCAAGGGAACGGTGACTTCGAAAGTTGAAATGTCCAAGATATGGAATGACGAAGATAAATGGGAAAAGATTGTTTCACTGGTTGGCAACTTAACAACACGGAAGTAAAGATGAAGATTTTCATTTTCATTGGAAGGCACAGCCTCACAAAAGGACCAGTAGATTATGACGAATGAAGCAGAAACAATTGAACAAGAAAATAGGGAATGACATAGAAATTTGAAAATACTATAAAAATAAAAAAATAAATCACCTTTGCTAATTGCCTTTGCTAATGCGGTCCCTTGGGTTAGAGGCGTCGATAGACCAAATCAAGAGCAAGAAAGGCTCAGTGGATCTAGTGGTATGCTCACTGCCTCAAGTCTGTTCAAAAACAATCAGCACCTACTCCTACTCCTTATGATTGGGTGTAAATTTAGGATTCCCACATCAGTGATTTTGAATGTGAAAGACCTACAGATGAGCACCATTGTTCTCTGACACTCAATTTCTCACGAGCCCAGAAGTGGAGCACAAAGCTCGGCATAACCAATTTTTAATTGTTTGTGAACATCAGAAACATTGACAATTATTTAACCAGCAGTCAGGGCTGTTCAGGGGTGGGGCTTATGAAGGGAAGCTGGCATGCTGTGCTTTGCCAATCAACCCGGGAGTAGTCATGTCTGGGGCCCCACTTCAGGCAAGAGCAAGATTAACAGGCAGGAAACTGGCAAGCACGGGTGGTGAGCCATCCTGTGGAAGGTTTGGGCCAGCGATTCAAAACATACATGCCACCGACGCCTTCTCCATTTTGTTCTGTCCTGGTACTTGAAACCTCCTAAACTCTATCAGTCTTCCTACTGATTGTTAAAACCTAATCTTGACGCCCACTCTTCACTGCTTCTCGAGGACCACTTATCATGTTCTCTCTCCTATTTTCAATCTTAGCCTAGTCCTTTGCTTCATTCACTTACAGGATTATTGCTGGCATTTACTGCACAAGCCCAATTGCCTTAGAGAAGGTGGTGATGAGCCACCTTCTTCAATAACTGCAATCAGTCTACAATTGAAGCTACTCCCACAGTGCTGGGAGGCCCAAGATTTAGACCCAGTGACAATGAAACAACAGTGATATTGTGCAATCTGGAGATAGGGTGATTTCCCCCAGCATCTCCTACCCTATCATTCCCCTATGTCAGGTAGTAGAAGTCAAGGGTTTGGGAGTTGCATACCCTTGCACTGTGAACCTTCATCAAATCCCTGCTTTATTTTGCTCAAAACTTGATTGCCAACTCATATTATAATTCATATTAGAATCATATTAGAATGACAATAATAAACTAAACTAAATCTAAAACAATGTTTTCAGTTTATCTCAAACTATGGAACAAACAGTGATGCATGTTCACACATGCAGATCTGCAAACACGGATTTCCTTTGATACATTATCAAACGAGTGCAGCAAGCTAAACAACAGTTGGCACGATAATACCAGAAAATAGTGTCAAACAAGTTGTAAACTATACTAATGATGGGTTATGATACCAAGTACTCTGCCAAGAATAACTTCCTTGCTTGAAACAAATAGTCTTTCAAAATTGTAATTCTCAAAATTCACCATAAGCTCAAGAATAACATATCAGAAAGTAAAATCAGTAGCTTGAAAACTGGCCCTGGGTTCATCTCTTCCTCTCGGGGAAACATTAGCACGCAAAAAAATGCAACTTAGAGGGAGACAAGAAATTTCAGTCTGTTTTTATGCACCATTTCTGAGACTATTATTCTTGGATTTTATTTCTGTTTTTTGAGTAAACAAATCTTGAGTAAGATTTCAAAGTCGAACTTTTTTTTCCTTGGCAACGGCCAGCTTTGCACATATGTTAAGCCTTGTGAATAATATATTGCAGAACTGGAGATTAGTGACCAAGATTGTGACAATCATTTGGAGAATCTGCAGGCATTTCTATCATATGCTGACCAATAAAGAGAACTTGAACCAGCTCCAAACTGCGCATAAATGTGCCAAAAGACCATCTGATGTGCAGCAAAAACAAAATCACCTCTCTTCCACACTGCGACATCTAGTGGAGCAAAAATAGAGTCGGAGATTGATTGTGGAGTAGGTAGACAAAAATGCTGGAGAAACTCAGCGGGTGCAGCAGCATCTATGGAGCGAAGGAAATAGGCAACGTTTCGGGCCGAAACCCTTCTTCAGATTGTGGAGTAGCGTTTGCATTATCTTTTAAGGATGGTGGTTATGGTTTTGGCAGCCCACAGGAGGTAATTCTTCAAAACATCGCTTCCGTAATGAGTTGTGATCAAAATCTGAGTTCTCTATACTATAGAGAGTGAGAGATTGATGCACAGCGCCCGAATATGGCTCAGGCCCTTAGGTAGGCCTTGTTTAGAGCACATTTATAGACCGCAAAAGAATTCCTGGGGGCAGGATGTTACATCAATTCCCACTTCCAAAAGAAATCAAATCCCATTTTCACCTTTGGCTTACTTCTTACTATTTGAAGTAACATCAGCAAGAAATAAAAAAGTCTTCACGGCTTTAACAAAGTAATGATTATTCCAAAACCAAGTGCCCCGTTTTGTAGTTTTGGGGAGGGCAGAGGCAATATATTTCAGTGCAATTCAGGAACCACTTGAATTCCCAGAATGGCAATGTCCAAGCAGAACTGATGATTTTCCTTCAAGCTCTGGAGCAGTGACACTCATTAATGGGTCCAATTGTGGCCCAGGAAAAGGAACAGAAAAATGAACATTTTGGCCCTCCAATCCATCCCACCATTCAATTTGAACAGAATTCAGCCTAATTGATCTGTTTAATCAACATTTTGTTCCATTAATATTCTGGTTGAAAATTTGTTAATTAACAACCCCTTCCCCAGCCAAATTCCTAATGTCAATAGTTTTTAAAGGGGAGAATATTCCAGATTTCACTTACCTAACTAGATAGTTTTCAATCTACCTATCCAGACTTCACCTACCTATCATGTTCATCTATACAGGAGATAAGTAGGTTGAATCTCTCTACATCAGCGTCTATATCTCTCGTTTCCCTCTCCCCTGACTCTCAGTCTGAAGAAGGGTCTAGGCCTGAAACGACTCCCATTCCTTCTCTCCAGAGATGCTGCCTCCCCCGAGTTTACTTGCCCGGGGTATTGGTGCCTCTCCTTTCCAACGTATTCAGCAAGACGGTGGAGTGGGAATGTTGCTAAGCGACGGGGTCATCGCAGGGTCTGGGCAGCGAGTAAAGACCCTCGTTTAAAAAAAGAGAATTAAACTAATTAACACGGCTTTTGCTTCTTAATCGTCATCTGCTTCTTACTTACGCAAGACCTAAAAGGAGCGGCCTCCCAGCATCGTCCGCCAAGGGTCTGGCCCTCCTGGATTGCTTGAAAGAAAATTGGGCTCTTACTGGACAGGTTCTAAATAACTACGCTTATATTCAGTATTTAAAAAATAAATAAATGCAGTGCTATATATTAGCTGGGCCTTGTATTTAATTTCAGATTGTAACCAGTTTGTCCAGGAAATATGCAGCCACAAGACACTGTAGATTGACTTTCAACACAAAATGCTGGAGTAACTCAGCGGGTCAGGCAGCATCTGTGGAGAACATGGATAGGTGACGTTTCACAGAGTGCTGGAGTAACTCAGCGGGTCAGGCAGCATCTGTGGAGAACATGGATAGGTGACGTTTCACAGAGTGCTGGAGTAACTCAGCGGGTCAGGCAGCATCTGTGGAGAACATGGATAGGTGACGTTTCACAGAGTGCTGGAGTAACTCAGCGGGTCAGGCAGCATCTGTGGAGAACATGGATAGGTGACGTTTCACAGAATGCTGGAGTAACTCAGTGGGTCAGGCAGCATCTGTGGAGAACATGGATAGGTGACGTTTCACAGAGTGCTGGAGTAACTCAGCGGGTCAGGCAGCTTCTCTGGAGAACATGGATAGGTGGCAATGGAGGGAATGGACAGACGATGTTTCAACTCGTGCAACCCGATCCGCTGAGTTTCTCCAGCACTTGGTTTCTTTTTTCATCCCAGGAACATAACATTTCCAGCCACAACTAACGGCTGACGTACATTTACCCATGCCGTCCTGAACATATGCGTCGTTATTGAAAAGAGCCAGTCCAATCCGAGCCCAACTACTTAATTTTCTTGTTTAAGAAGGAACTGCAGATGCTGGAAAATCGAAGGTAGACAAAAGTGCTGGAGAAACTCAGCGGGTGAGGCAGCATCTATGGAGTGAAGGAAATAGGGAACGTTTCAGGCCGAAACCCTTCTTCAGACCCTTAATTTTCTTTCAAGACTGAACCAACCCAAATCCTTACAGATATGGACTGGATCCATCGGTCCTGAGATGGCCAGGCCGCGTTCGGATCAAGTATTAATTTACATCAAGAATGTATTCTTTTAATTTAAGACAGGTGTGTGCGCAGTTTTAAAACCAAGTAAGATTGTATAGAAAAGAACTGCCGATGCTGGTTTAAATCGAAGATAAGACACAAAATGCTGGAGTAACTCTGCGGGTCAGGCAACATCTCTGGAGAAAAGGAATGGGTGATGTTTCGGGTCGAGACACTTCTTCAGAAGAACGTCACCCATTCCTTCTCTCTAGAGTTGCTGCCTGTCCGGCTGAGTTACTCCAGGCCATAAGACTATTGAACTCACAATCAAACTGATGCTAGAATTTTCTTATACATTGCCACTTTAAAAAACTTTCCTTTTTTTAACTATGCACATGAAGCACTTTTTTATGGACACACTAAGCACTTTTACTGATCGCCTGATATAAATGTTATATTCTGCTGCTACTTTGAAGAGTCAATGCAACGAAATTTCGTTCAATGTGCACTGTGTCTATGTGTATACCTGAATGACAATTAAAGTTATATTCATTCATTACTCCAGCTTTTTGTGTCTAAGATTTTCTGGTGATGCGTTATTAAGTATCTTAATCAAATTTTACTTCATTTTTAATATAAATCGAACCGTGACAATATTTCCCAACAATCAAATGTTGGAAATCATTTTTCTTTCCTCACATCAACTTCCGTTTTGTTTGCTAACGTCAAAGCATTTTGCAACGCTAAAAGACAATCTCAGTGGATATAATTGTTCTGCAATTTGTGACTACACCTGCGAATGTGCTGTGTAGCGTGCAGTGTATACAGTGAAGAATAAATCGTGTTTTTTAATCAATTAAATCAACAGTGACAGAGGCACCAGGGGCGCAGAGCTAAATATCCAGTCTCCTCTGAACTCCGCAATTTATTTGTTTCAGAGGTGCTGGTTGTTAAACATTAACCGGCGAATCCGTACTCCTTTGGAGCAGAAGCATGCCACACCTCAAAGAATTGTCAGCTCCCTCTGATCAGAATTTAGAGTGAGTGCCGTTCGGCGGAGGTCAGGTGAAGTGCATAAGTGTTCACCACACCACCCCGAGGGGAGTAAAATGTACTCGTTCAGTCATACCTGTTACACAGCGCTGCCTCATAGTGTCAACTCAAAGACAGTGGGCTCCATTGTTCCCCCGGCACAGCCTTGCGAGAGCCTGCACTCTCCCTGTTTGGACACGAAGCGCCACAGATCGATCCTCACATAAGTCAAATTGCTAGAATGCTTGCCCCCCCCTCCCATCTCCTTCCCTTCTCTCCCCTTCAATTTCAGGTAAAATAAGAAGACTCCATTATCTGCCACGGGGTGGATAGTAATTAAGTGGGATTTAATAGTTTCAGGTTTTTGAATGGTTCGCCAGGGGGCATGAGGCAATGGGCAGTAATCTCCTAATGCTTGTTTGAAGACAGATAACTCAGATCGATGCAGGGAGATGATGAGACTTCTATGCACTTGAGCACAGATACGTACATTTCTCCAGAGATGCTGCCTGACCGGCTGAGTTACTCCAACCTTGTCTGTCTATCTTACGTGCATCTCTTTGTGCTTTGTGATAATGGGACGTTCCTGTTTGTCTGTGTTTACAAACAGGGTAACAAAGACTCGGGTTACCACGCAGCGCGGCACTGAGTAATTCGCCAAACAGAAGCCGCAAGTGCAAACTTGAAAATAATATGAACTTTATCTGAACCCTTGGAAATGTTATTCTTCCTTCAGGTTTGTTATTTTTACGATACGTCCAATAATAAATGAATAAATAAATATTCTTTGTAATGAAAGAACATTTACGTAAAGAGTGTGTAATTGGTAAGTGACATATGGACTTTTTTTCGGGTGGGTGAGTTCGAAATGTGTAGAAAGGAACTACAGATGCTGGTTTAAACCGAAGGGAGACACAACATGCTGGAGTAACTCAGCTGGAGAGAAGTCTGAAGAAGGGTCTCGACCCGAAACGTCACCCATTCCTTCTCTCCAGAGATGCTACCTGTCCCGCTGAGTTACTGCAGCTTTTTGTGTCTATCAACGAGTTCGATTCAGGCATGGACTCAATCACGTTCAACAAAGTGATATGATGACGCTTGGAAATTCACAATCGATCTCTCCTGATGTTGTGAATTGCCTTGAAAATACAACACTTCTCCAGCTACATTGAATCAAACGCCATCTGGTGGATGTACCGACAACTGCCGGCATAGAAGGGCGATGCCCAAATAAGGAGAGTCAGTGTACCTATGCGTGTACTAGAAAGTCATGATTAATCGCAGCACATCACGCTACCTCGTGACAGTAAACACTTCATGTTCTGCAATATTTTTCTATTTGATCATATCATGACCACGCCGGTGTGTGTCAGCTCTGACATGGTGGATTTGCGCCCTTGCCTGTGTGATTCAGAAAGACTGCGGGTTCGAGTCTCACGCCAGCGACTTCAGTTGACGCTCTGGTGCCGTGGTCAGGGAATGCTGTGGTTTCAGAAGCGAGGGCTTCTCAGAGGAGATGTAACCCCAAGGCCATGTCTGTTTCACAGATCTGTGGCGCTGTTTTGACACAGACTAAGGGAAGTTCTTTCTAATGCTGGTATTTATCCCTCAAGCTAAACTATCTGGTGATTATGGCATTGCTGTCCGTGGGATCTTGCTGTGCACAAATGGGCTGCCATGTTTTCTGCAGGACAGGCGATTCTTCTTCAAAATGTCTGTAAAGCATTTTAGGACATTCTGCTGTTTTTTTCTTTTCCATTCCATACTGGTAGACTAGCAAAAAACATTTTAAACTAGAGATTTATATTATTAGCAAGGCCCAAAGGAGTGCGATACACAAGTACTTCATGATTTTTTGTTCTGCTTACATTATTTGGAAGAGTATCCTAAGCTCCGGCCTGTTGATCTGGAGTTTAGTGGCTCCAGTGACCCGGGGTTCGATCCTGACCTCCGGTGTTCTCTGTTTTTTCCTGGGAATGTGTGAATTTCCGTGTGGTTGATGGGTATGTGAGGAGAATAAAATTGGATAGGTGTAAGATAGGTAGTCGTGGAATCGTAGAGAGATACTCACAGTAATAGCACCGAGTCTGTGTCAGAGGTCTCATTAAATAAAAATTCTCCTCACATTTCCATGGATTTCTCCAGACTGGAGCACTTAGCTACATATTAGAAGCTATTACAATGACCAATTAACCTACCAACCCGCACACCAGAAGATGTGGGAGGATACCGGAGCACCAGAGGAAAATCCAAACGGTCACAGACAGCAGCGGAAGTCGGGATCAAACCAGGGATTCGGTTGTAGAGGCAGCAGCTCTACCAGTTGCACCACAGCGCTGCCAAAATGGGTCTGCAGCAACATATACTCATAAGTATTCACAATATGTTGCTACCACTAACTTTTTTAATTTTCAGATTTATCTCTTGATTTAAAATTATTTAGCTACATCTCAGAATCAAATATGCAAGTATTGAATATTAATTTTATGACTTAACCCCTAAAATGATCATATCCACATACAATACATGCATTTGAAATCTAAGTGGGAATTTGGCCCGTCTCCTTGGGTTGGGTTCACATCTGTGGTAATAAGGTCATAAGTGATAGGAGTAGAATTAGGCCATTTGGCCCATCAGGTGTATTCGGCCCATTCAATCATGGCTGATATATCTCTCCCCCCTAACCCCATTCTCCTGCCTTCTCCCCATAACCTCTGACACCTGTACTAATCAAAAATGTAATGCCTTAAAAATATCCACTTTGGAACAGGTTATTCAGCTGCCCATCCAACTGTAGCTAGTGCATGATGTGGCAACAGCCCCCGGGGGGACGAATATTAGGCAAGGGTCACTCTTCAGTGTAAAAGCCAATAACTGGATAGCCACAAGACATCCAGACCACAGTCATGAAATGTCAAAGACTAGAGGGCTTAGCTTTAAGGTGAGAGGGACAAGGTTTAAAGGATCTGTGCGAGGCAAGTGTTTATTTTTACGCACAGAGGGTGGTGGGTACCTGAAGCACACTGCCAGGTGTGGTTGTGGAGGCAGGTACGATAGTGGTATTTAAGAGGCTTGAAGATTGCCATTTGGATATGCAGGGAATGGAGGGTATGGATCACGTGCAGGCAGAGAAGATTAGTTTATCTTGGCATCATGCTCAGCACCGACAATGTGGGCCAAAGGGCCTGTTCCTGTGCTGTACTGTTCGACATTCTAAGTTGGACTGTCTGTAATATTTAATGCTGTCAACTACATCTCCGAACTGTCAGGAATTCTGCACAGATGTCAATCTGTACCTTAAGGGTAAAGGCAGCCAGTAACTGGCAGGTTGTACAGCAAGGGCAAAGTATGGAAATGAAATGCTTCACAATACATGTGAAAGTGAAATCTTACCTCTCAGCTAAGTTAGTAGAAAGGAGGTCAGCAAATGGAAAGACCCATTAAGTTCAGCTGATCCTTCAAAGCTACTTGGAAGAAATGCTCATGGCTTTCTTTATAAGCAGTGCCTTGATGTCAAAAGCCTCACGTCTGGATTTTGTCTCCTTTGTTCAAAGCTGTAACAAGGTCTGATTCGAGTTAATCACCCCAGCTTTGTTGTCACTAGTATTTCACACCCAGTGTCAGGAAGTTCAAAATGCTTTCTCCAAACAGACCCCAGCTGAAAGGGAGAATGTGTGGAAATGGCTTGTAGTTTGCTATCAGTTGAAAGAGAAGGAAGTGGGAAGGAACTGCAGATGCTGGTTTACATAAAGATGGACACAAAATGCTGGAGTGACTCAGCGGGACAGGCAGCATCTCTGGATGGAAGGAATTGGTGACGTTTCGGGTCGAGAGCCAGTCTGAAGAAGGGTCTCAACCAAAAACATCACCAATTCCAATTAGGCTGAGGGTTAGGTTTAGTGGGAGTTGGACCAAAGGGCCTGTTAGGATGAGTTTGACCAAAGGGCCTGTTTCCGCGCTATCTAACTCTATGACTATGACAATTCTTTGATGAAACAGTGAGAGAGTGCAAACAAGTGATCAAATAGCAGAAAGTTGGCAAAACAATACAAAGACGAAACACCAGGTTGGTGTAATGGATTGGCACAATTAATACACAATAATTTCTGCTCATAAAAGCCAACTATTTTGTAACGTCAATGCCTGGAAAAGGTATCAGGTCTGTCAGGCCGAAACTATTAACTCTTGGTGAAAGCTACCAGTTATTTTGATGCACTTAAATGTGCATTTAGTGCTTCCTGCATTTGCCTTTAATCATTAACACAATCTGCGTGCCCCAGTACAATGGAAAGAGAAGGTACACAAAAATGTTGGAGAAACTCAGCGGGTGCAGCAGCATCTATGGAGCGAAGGAAATAGGTAACGTTTCGGGCCGAAACGTTGCCTATTTCCTTCGCTCCATAGATGCTGCTGCACCCGCTGAGTTTCTCCAGCATTTTTGTGTACCTTCGATTTTCCAGCAGCTGCAGTTCCTTCTTTAACACAATGGAAAGAGATTCTGATCTGCAAATTTCCTGAAAACTGAAAGCAAACATTAAAATGCAGAAGGAGCTGGCCGAGTTGCACATTTTCACCCATTCCCCGTCCCCTGCCGATAATCAAAAGCAATTTGTATTTCATAACCAGGAGCCTGTGCAATGCTTTCCCACAATAGAAGGAGCCTGTGTCTAACCACAGGTAAGTCTGAAAGATCAAACAGCTGGAAGTGCTGGAGCAGCCTCTGGGGCCTGTGTGTCAGGTTTATGGCATCCTATTACTCATTCACAGCTTCAAAGGGAGACTCTGTGACTTAAAAAATATTAACCCTGTGCGTGCAACATGCCCAGCACCGCCTTTAAAGATCTTGACAACAATGCCTGGTCATTGGTCAGGGGTGGAGTACAAAGAGGCATTCAGTCCAAAAGATGCTTTGGGGCCATTGTGGATATTAATGAGACAGACACAAGTGTGTATACAAGCTCAAATCCAGTAAAGGACCCACTAACACTTTGTAATGTATCCCTGGCTGCCTGATAGTATTTTGTAATGAAGATGATATCCTGTCAAAAAGGTATAATATTTCAGCGAAATACTGTCAGCTGACAGTATTTGTGTCACATCCAAATCTCATTGGGAGATTCTCCTTTGTCTTTGCCCCGCTTCTCCTGCCCTGAGGTACGGCTCCTCGTGCTGTCCTGGGCAACCGCGGTCCTCACGCAAGCGGCCAAGCTTCCAGTGGAAGCCGGAGGCCACTATTTGGCCTCCGCAATGCAGTGCCTTTGTGACCACTCCCACCTTCTCCTGTTAAGAACAAGAGGATCAGGAGCTGGTTGCTCGAGCCTGCTCTACCATTCAATAAGATCGTGGCTGATCTCGTCTTATCCTCGGCTTCACCTGCCTGCCGGTTTCCCATAATCTTTATGTGTAGGAAGGAACTGCAGATGCTGGTTTAAACCGAAGAGAGACACAAAAAGCTGGAGTCATCCAGCGGGACAGGCAGCATCTCTGGAGAGAAGGAATGGGTGACGTTTCAGATCGAGGCCCTAATGGTCATTCATTAACTGGAGATGATTTGCAGAAATTCCCATCCTGTCAATGGTTTGCCAACATCACATTTTCCAGTTTGAATCACAGAGGTCAGTAGAGGAGGAAAATGTTCCGACACTCAAGGTAAACAATCATAAGAATCATAAAATCATGAGCTCACAACTCAGATTCCACTTGGGCATCTTACAACTTAACTGTATGGACATTGAATTCTCCGATTATAGGTAACCTCTAACAACCCCCCCCCCCCCCCCTCCCCTTTCACCTCCACATTAAGATTGGCACAGTGGCGCAGCGGTAGAACTGCTGCTTTACGGCGCCAGAGACCCACGTTCAATCCTGACTACAGGTGCTGTCTGTATGGAGTTTGTATGTTTTCCCTGAGACTGGGTGGGTTGTCTCCAGGTGCTCTGGTTTCCTCCCACATTCCAAAGACGTGCAGGTTTGTAGGTTAAATGGCTTCTGTAAATTGCCCCCAGTGTGTAGGATGCGAAACTGGGACAACCAGTGCACAGGTGTTTATTGGTCAGCACGGACTCAGTGGGATGAAGGGCCTGTTTCCACACTTTGTAAATCAAACCAAACACCCCTCCCCTTTCTCCCCCGCGCACCCTTTCCCCACTCCCTCCCCTCCCCTGTGCTCCAGCTGGACACACACCTTTTACTCTCCTCACCCTCCCACATTCCTTCCTCTGGCTTCACAATTTGTAACTCTTCAATTAGTCTGTCGCACACCTCCTGCTTTAATCTCTGGCTTTGTTCCAACCATCTGCCCATCCCAAACAAAAACCTCGCCTGTGCCCACTTATTACCATGCTGTGTCCTGCCTCTCCCCTCCTCTCCCCTCCTCTCCCCTCATCCAGCTTTCCTCTGCCCCCTTCTGTAATCAGTCCGAAGCTGGGTCATGACCTGAAACGTAACCTATCCATGTTCCCCATAGATGCTGCCTGACCCGCTGAGTTACTCCAGCACTCTGTGAAACGTCACCTATCCATGTTCTCCACAGATGCTGCCTGACCCGCTGAGTTACTCCAGCACTCTGTGAAACGTCACCTATCCATGTTCTCCACAGATGCTGCCTGACCCGCTGAGTTACTCCAGCACTCTGTGAAACGTCACCTATCCATGTTCTCCACAGATGCTGCCTGACCCGCTGAGTTACTCCAGCACTCTGTGAAACGTCACCTATCCATGTTCTCCACAGATGCTGCCTGACCCGCTGAATTACTCCAGCACTTGGTGTCCTCTTGTGTAAACCAGCATCTGCAGTTCCTTGTTTCTAAATCACAAACAAATGGTCACTTTAAATCAATCTGGATCCAGTCACAGCCAACAAGTGATATTAAATCAACCGATTCAATGTCCAAACTACATCACGTTGTCACCTGGTAGTTTGTTAAATCCCGAGTTCTGTCTTGTATAAAAACACTTGGAAAAATGTTGGAACACCAATCACCTTGTTGAACGGATACAGTTTCATCTCTGAATCAGCAGGCATTTTAAAACTGTTGGATGAGCCCTTTGATGTGGGTTTTCCTCTTAAATATTTCTGGTAATTTTTTTGGTGACTGTATGTGTGATAAGGTGTTGGAATCCTGCCCATGAACCTGTTTCAGAGGCAGGTGTCCATGTTGGAAGCCTCTCTCAACTGCTGCTTGTTGCTGGGTTGGGAACCCCGATTTTGCTATTAAAACCTCTTTGCGGAACTGGCTTTGTTTTAACAAATTGAAGCCAAACCATGTCAAACCATGGCAAAGGTGCAGGCATTTCGAAAGCCAAAGTAGTAGTTTTAGTTTCCTTTGGATATTGAACAATTCAAAAGTAACAACAGAAGGGTGGAATTCTGAGTGAGTCTCACCACCACTCTTCAGCACTGCTAACAGAACAGACACTTCCTTTCCTTCACAGAATCGCAGAACAAGGTCATTTGCCCGTTGAGTCTCTGCCAGGCAAAAACGGAATTGAGGTTAATCCTTCATCCAGTTTCCCAGTCCGTAGCCCTGCTTTAAGCAATCATTCAGTTACTTTTTAAATATAGAGCTTGATTCCAGGTCCACCATTGGTTAGTTTAGAGATACAGAGTGGAAACGGGCCCTTCGGCCCACCGAGTCCGTGCCGACCAGCGATCACTCCGTACACTAGCACTATCCAACACTAGGGCCAATTTACAATTTTACCGAAGCCAATTAACCTACAAACCTGCACACCTTTGGAGTGTGGGAGGAAACCGGAGCACCCGAAGAAATCCCACGCAGCCACAGGGAGAACGTAAAACTCCGCGCAGTCAGCACCCGTAGTCAGGGCCTCTGGCGCTGTAAGGCAGCAGTTCTACCACTGCTTATCCTGTTTTTAAAAGTAAACGTTTATTTTCAGCAAAACTGTCCATGTGGAGTTTGCACGTTCTCCCTGTGACCGCATTGTTTTTTTCCAGTTGCTCTGTTTTCCTTTCACATTCCAAAGGCCTGTGGGTTGGTAGATTAATTGGCCTCTGTAAATTGCCCCTAGTTTTTTGTGGGTGGCGCAGTTGATGGGAATGCAAGAAGAATAAAATGAGATTAGTGCAAATGGTTGCTTGGTAGTTGGCATGGACTCAACAGGACAAATGGACTGTTTCCATGCTGTATGATTCTATGACCAATAAAAAAAAGAACTCGTATTGCAAGCCTGTTTTCACTTAGGTTAGGTCGAACTCTATTTTGTCACTTCTAATGTAATCATGCCGAGACAGTACTGTTTGCTAGTTAAGCTATCTTTGCCAGCAGTTTATTTGGCAGGTATTACAGTAACAAGGACAAGTTACAGTTACTATTGGATAATCTATTAAGTCATTGAACACACGTCTGAACTGAAAATCATTCCTCTCACGGAATTTAAAAAAACAAAAAACAAATGATTAAAGTATTAGAGAGACTTTTAATATCTCCGAAAACAGATGGTTGGCACGCTACTAATCAAAGATTCTGGCTTGATAAGAGCTTCACACTCAAGACATGTCATCCTCTTATGAAGTTGGTGCCAGTCATAATAGTTTTACAAGGAAATTTGATTCTATTTTTATAAAACACATTGTAAAGGCATCTTAAGAGTAAAACTTTGAAGTAGGAGGAAGTCTTAATCTGAAGTGTAGCGATGATTGATTTTTGTTGAATGCCACAACCTATTGCTATTATCTCTGAAGCTGGAAGATATTTTTCATTAAACAACCGTGGTCATTATTTCAATAGAATGCGTTTGAACAGAGTGAATTATTTTCACATATTTTTGATCCACTGCACTTCATTCAGCCTTGCTGAGTCAAAAGGTGGAATGAGTTGGGACAGATGAAAGACCATAAGACAGAGACATGACATGCGAACTATGTGGGCAAATCCAGGCAGTCTAAGAACCCCCCCATTCTGGGGGGGGGGGGCGGGGGAGATGGGGGATGGGCGGAAAAGGGGGGGAAAGGGACAGAATGTGATTAATTGTGAAGAAAGGAAAGTATGAGTGAAAAAGACAAGAGTTGTGGAGTTATAAAGATCGTGCCAAAGCTACTTTGATCTTTTCCTCTTCCATCTGCACTTGGACCCACACCCTTTTCGTCACCTCCCCCACTGCCCTCCCACCCACTCGGAGGCGCCAGCCGCACCTCAACTGCCCCATGTCTCTCCCCACCAACCATGCCTTTGATTAACCTACCTAATAATTTGCCTGTGGGGGGAGAAAACACTGCACAGTAATGCTACCAATCCTCTGACCTGCAAAAGCTTTAAGAAAAATATTTTTACACCTCAACTATTGCAAATATGCAAAGTGAAAATTAATTCCAATGGAGACCTGGAAGAAGACTGTGTGCAGTTGCCATTTACAAGGAAGCCTCCAGGAGTCTGTTTGCTTTGCTTTAGTGATGGTTAATGATAAAGGTCAGCTCAGGATACATACAAAGTGCTGGAATCTAGTTAATAATGAGCACATCTTTCAACATGAAACTCTTGTTGGTGAGGCTCAAGCTGTCTCTTTATATGGTATGGACTTGGCTTTTGAAATGTTCTGTTGTGGTTTAAAACTTCTGTCTGAACTTAAATCTGTTTCTAATTTTGGTGTTGGATGATTATTTCTCAAACAAACAGGAACATCTGATAAAACTGTGGTTGCTTCGTGGGACAAACATTTTTCATTGCCTTCTAATCTTTCAGTGCATGCTTCTCATCTTCTGCAAGACAATGTATAATCCTTAAACGATGAATTGACATTTAAAAAATAATGATTTTAGCCTTTGTAAATATTGTTTGTATGAATCCACTTAGTAAAATACTGCTAAGAATTTGTCCCTTCACCAAAAATATGCGTTAGAGCAAAATTTTCAATAAACACAGACACACAATCAAAGAGCAATATGCTTCAAATAACTTGAAATATTAAAAAGCCCCACAAAGCTACAAAAGTTCTAAAAGAAAATCTTTTCTCTCCAAACAATATCATACTTGTATTTAATTTATTGTACTTAAATGTGTTGTTATATTTCAAAGCTTACATTCCTTATGGTTATTCCTAGTCGTACTCAAATTGATTATTATTCTCTTTCGTATTACCCATCAGAGTCTCATCATCAGCCTCCAGAATGAGAACAAAGTATGGGGAAACTGTAGTATGTTATTCCGAGGCTAAGAATTCTCTTTGTAAAGAACAGCACTTAATCTTCAAGATAGACATGAGGGAAATGGGGGAAAAATTGGCCTTGTTAACTGGAGAGCAGTTTTTTGGCTATCGGATTGATTAAACTAATCCTAGATGAATACTGATAGGAGTCGGGAAACAGCGGGGAAGCCAAAACATCCAAAGGATTCAACATCCTCAAAACTCAAGCCAACATTGACTGATGGTGCTTTCAGTAAGGAGGTTTATTCACACAGTATTATTTTAATTGTATCTCATAGAGTCATAGAGCCTTACAGCAGGGAAACAGGCCCTTAAGCCCAACTTGCCCACACCGGCCAACATGTCCCGCCTGCAACTGGTCCAAAACGCCGCAGCGAGACTCCTGATGGGCACCCGAAAAAGGACCACATCAGCCCGATCCTGGCCTCTCTCCACTGGCTCCCTGTGCGGTTCCGTATAAACTTCAAGATCCTCCTCTATATCTACAAAGCCCTCAATGGGCTTGCCCCCACCTACATTAAAAAGTCTTCTCACCCACCACTCCACCTCCAGGCCCCTCAGATCGGCCGACTTGGGGTTGCTGAATATCCCACGGTCTAGGCATAAGCTCAGGGGCGACCGCGCCTTTACGGTTGCAGCCCCTAGACTGTGGAGCAGCATCCCCTTTCCCATCAGAACCGCCCCCTCCATCGACTCTTTTAAGTCAAGACTAAAGACTTATCTATACTCCCAAGCCTTTCCTGACGTCCTCTGAGTGAGGGCTATATGTATATATGTATGTAGTTTGTTTTGTTTGTGCTATTCTTATAACAAATGTAAAGCACTTTGGCCAACGAGAGTTGTTTTTTAAATGTGCTATATAAATAAATGTGACTTGACTTGACTTGACAACACTAGTCCCACCTGCCTGCATTTGGCCCATATCCCTCTAAACCTGTCTTATCCATGTACCTGTCTAAATATTTCTTAAACGTTGCGATAGTCCCTGCCTCAACTACCTACTCCAGCGGCAGCTCGTTCCCTTTGTGTGAAAAAGTTACCCCTCAGGCTCCTATGAAAGCTTTCTCCCCTCACCTTAAACCAATCTCCTCTGGTTCTTGATTCCTCTACTCTGGGCAAGAGACTCTGCGCGTCTGCCCGATCTCAGCTGATGGATAGCATAAATTTACCCGATAGCAGAATATCAATCAGCGTTTGTCGTCTCGTATTTTTCCAACAGCAGTTTCTCGATGGAAAAGATCTTCTGCACAAAAGTATTTTATATTTTCAACTGCAGCAACTGTACTTATCCTGAATTTATTCTGGTGTCTGGATGGATATAGCAATGATATTTGAAGTCAGAACAAAATGAGATGCAGATATAAGCTATACTGTTTAAACTGGGCAAGCCGATAACTGTAGCTCTGTACATTAACATGCTGTGATATGAATCCAATTGTGGTAAAGCATCACCATGTCTTGCCTTTACCAGTTGCTCTTATGGTCCATCTCCATTTCACTGGCTGTAATTGAAAATTAAAAAACTGCAGGTACTAGAGATATTAAATATAAACAGAAAAACTGGAAAGATTAAGCAGGTCAGGCAGCATCTGTGGAAAGAGAACGTTAACTCAGTTTAACGTTCCAGAGATGCCGCCTGACCTGCTGAGTGTCTCCAGTATTTTCTGCATTTATCTCATTGGCTCCAAAACGCTTTGGACTGTCAGAATCACAACACAGAAACAGGCCCTTCGGCCCATGCCATATTGGCATATTGGGCAAGTCCCATCTGCCTGCATTTGGCCCATGTCCTTCTGAACCCTTCCTGTCCGTATATCTGTTCAAATGTCTTTTAAAATTCATACTTATATTCGCTTCTATAGCTTCCTCTGGCAGCTCGTTCCAGATACGGACTACGCTCCGAGTGAAAAAGTTTCACCTGAGATCCCTCTAAAATCTTTCCCTTCTCACCTTAAACCAATGCGCTCCAGTTTTAGAATCAAATCGCCTAAGGAAATGACTGTGAGGATTCACTTTATCTGTCCCCTCCCCCATGATCTTGTACTACTCAATAAGGACACCCTTCAGCCTTCAATGCTCAGCCAATCCAACATCTCCCTATAATTCAAACATTGGCAACATCCTGGTCAATCTCTTCTGCACCCTTACCAACTTAATGACTCCCTGAAAGGGATGCGAAAGGCACTATAGATATGCTCTGCTTTAAAAGGACTGGACAAGCTAGATGCAGGAAAAATGTTCCCAATGTTGGGCGAGTCCAGAACCAGGGGCCACAGTCTTAGAATAAAGGGGAGGTCATTTAAGACTGAGGTGAGAAAAAAAAATTTCACCCAGAGAGTTGTGAATTTATGGAATTCCCTGCCACAGAGGGCAGTGGAGGCCAAATCACTGGATGGATTTAAGAGAGAGTTAGATGGAGCTCTAGGGGCTAGTGGAGTCAAGGGATATGGGGAGAAGGCAGGCACGGGTTATTGATAGGGGACGATCAGCCATGATCACAATGAATGGCGGTGCTGGCTCAAAGGTCCGAATGGCCTCCTCCTGCACCTATTTTCTATGTTTCTATGCTTTCTTCCAAATGACCGATGATGCTCAAGTCCCAATATCAGTTCAGATCACAAGGAGGTACTACTGCCACAAGCCTGGTTTGTGATAGCTCATGGTAAGATTCTGGACAGTACAATCATATGGTTAAACTCAAGTCCTTTTAAATTAGCTGGTTTATATGAAGTCACATTAACCAGTTGGTTCATGGTGAGCCAACAGACATTTTCACGCACAAATGAAAATTGCAGAAGTGGTGTCCAGATGTGCTTTGCATGAATTGGATCCCATTGGCATGTCAGAGTTCCTCCATATGTATCTAGACCAAGAAGGAAAATTACGGATTCACAATCCCACACGATGAGAGCCCGATTTTCCATTACTGTCCATTTAAAACTTTATAGGATTTGAATTGAATAGAATACAAAAATGTAGCACTTATGCAATCCAATTTCAGGGCACATCTAAAGCTTGACTTGCATTTGTGACAAGTCTTCCACAGCTGACCTTTAGACTCTGTTTTGTTCAAGGATAGGCACAAAGTGCTGGAGTAACTCAGCGGCTCAGGCAGCATCTCTGGATAGGTGACGTCTTGGGTTGGGACCCTTCTTCGGACTGATTGTGGGGGGAAGAGTGGAGAAAGACTGGGAGCGAGAAATTAAAAAGGACAAATCAGTGCAAGCAACACATTACCTCAGGCAACGAGGCTCCCTGACAGGCCAATCAATAAATCCAGGACGATAACATTACAAAAACTCTTCAGGATATGAAGTGCTGGAGTAACTCAGCGGATCAGGCAGCATCTCTGGAGAACATGGTTAGGTGACATTCCCAGCACAAAACATCACCTGTCCATGTTCGCCAGAGATGCTGCCTGATCCGCTGAGTTACTCCAGCACTTTGTGTCCTTTTGTGTAAACCAGCATCTGCAGTTCCTTGTTTCTACAAAAACTCTTCATAAATTCTCAATGTCTCAGAATACATTTATCAGTACCAGCTTCCCACACGTCCCAGTAACCTATTCTTTCCCACCATCCACCTCCCCTGATTTTCACACCACCCATTTACAGTGTGGGTAGTTCACAGCAGCTGATTTACCTACCAGCATATCTTTGGGATTGGGGAGGAAATCAGAGCACCCAGGGGAATCCCACATGGTTCACGGGAATTACGTGCAAACCTCACACAGACAGCACCCGAGGTCAGGATCGAACCTGGATCTCTGGCTATTAGGCAAGCTACTGCTGATATTTTTAAATTAAAGTTATTTGTTTGCAGGATAAGATGCAAATTTGCATCATTGGTATTCATTTTCCATGTATAATTGTCCCTGGATGGAATGGCTTTGATGCCGAATACTGCAGTTTTTGCATTGAAACCCATGGCAAAATGAAATCTTCTTCGGTGAGTGAAGATTTTGATGAACGCTCACTCCCACTAGGTGGCGGTAGTGGGCCAGTGTGATGGCACCCAACACAGACGGAGGGAAGATGCGTTGGCGTGCACCCATGATCCTCCATGTGCCACCGTGCCAATCGGAATGGACGGCAATTTTGGGCAGAGAGACACCTTTGGTCTAATTCATACACATCTCAGCCACGGAGCTGAGCGTACAACTAACAAAAGTATGAGATAAGGTTGAAACAGAGGCACAATAGACTGCAGGTGCTGGAATTTAGGAGCAAAAACCAAACTGTTGGACAAACCCGGTGGGTCAAGCAGCATCTGTGGAGGCTGGTCAACGGTTGCCGAGACCCTGCATCAGGGTCAGGATACTTTCAGAATATAAGGAATAGTGGCAGGATAAAGCCAGTACGCCCTTTAAACCTGCCCCATGTGTCAAGCATCAAGAGTATTTAATTGTCACATACACCAGGACTGGAACAGTGCAATGCTTACTTGCTACAACTTTACAGGCACGTTAAAAATAACAGCACAACAAATAAATATTCGATAAATTATCACTTATTCCAGATGGTCGCAATAAAATTGCGGCTAATCAGGCCCACTTCCATGCCCAATTCTCATACTTTCTTGTTCCCTCAAAAATCAGTGGCTTTCAGCTTTCAACATACTCAATCACTGGCACTGGCCAAGTAGGACGAAGAGATTCCAAGAACATCCACTGAATTCAGTTTGAACACACCTTGCTGAAGCACAGAATTCCAATGCACCAAACTATGGCTCAATGACTCATGCAGAGTTCAGTGTCAACCCAAGAATGTTGCTTGAAACATATGTTCTTTATGCTTAACACAGACTGAACACAGGCTCCCCATTGCCAACTTCTATCCAGAAACAGCAGCACAGTTCAAAAGTCTAATCACTTTTGTGTAAAGTATGTTTTTGTTGAGTATCTTATATTAGTTTAGATTAGATTGAATTGATGAATGATTATATTGGCCTCTGGTACAAAGAATTGCAAGCTGGCTACCTATATATCTGCAGTTTTCAAAGAAATCCCATCCAAGCAGAATTTTGATCAAGGATAAAATGCGTTGGCAAGTTGTGTGCATTTATCAGGTTTCAATTGTAAAGGTGAAGAAAGATGATTTAGGTGTATTTTATGTGTACTGGGGTACAGTAAAAAGCTTTAGTTTGCATGCTATCTAATCAAATCAGATAATATTATACCTGAATACAATCAAACCTAAGTCACATGCAAAAGGTAGATCAAAGAGAAAGATACAGTGCAGAATTTAGTTATAAGCTTTATTTATAATTTTATAAGCATTATTTCTTTCTGAAATGGTGAGTAGCTTAAACAACGTGAACATTTAAAAAATATGTTTTAAGCATAAGTCATATCTGTACGGTGCTTTACCTAACTGTCCTGTACTGCATATCCCAATCTGCTCTGCGGCCCACTGGTCTAACCAATGCCCTGCCAACTGTGGCAAAACGTTTATAATAAGTTGCGCTACAATTCTGAGAACTACATTCTGCACTCCATATCGTCCCCTTTGCCTGAATTTGGCTTGATTATATTTACGTGTCGTATATGCCTAATCTGTTTGGGTAACATTGCAAAACATAGTTTTCACTGTACCTCAGTACACATGACAATAATGAACCTAAACCACCTCCTAACCTCCAGAAGTCCAACCTGCCCAGGCATCCATAAGACAAGCTCTCTCAGTGAACCTTCTTTGAACTCCCCCCCCCCACAAAACAATGACATCTCTCCTTCCCAAAACAGTCCTCTGTGCTGCTTTCGGTTCTGGTCACAGGTTCCAGCTTCACCTCCTTCATGGGTAGCTCAACAGACTAGAGGTATTCAACGAGCATCAATCACCATGGTTGCCCTTGGCTTGGTGACTCGGCTGTCTGCATATCCCACGAGGATCACAGCTACCTGGGCCTCATGGGTTTCACCACAGGCAGAGCAGAGGGCGGCCTGTATTTGTTTTCTTACTATTCCATTTAAAATATATATATATATCATTAATAACAAACTGAAATCTCCTCCCCATATGCTTCTTAGTTCAAAAGACACACCAGCAGATTGAATGTAATGGCTCATTAGCAGGTCAGTATTGCATTCCATTATATGTTAGATGGTGCTGGACTAGAGGTGAAATTAGCTAGCATTCTGTACCAAAAATTGCAGTTTTTCCTTTTTTTTGCACAATCCGCAAGCATTGCCGCTTTTCATCTCACTGCACATCTCGTATGCGTATGTGTCGAATAAACTTGAGTTGACTTGACATTCTGCATTTCCTCATGGAAGACTTTCAATACAAGCCTGTTTCTTTCTCCAACTCCACTCCAAAGCCAAATAGACTCCCCCAGCAAATGAATCACACAGGAATTCAAGGAAAGCATAATTTCCAAGTGGTCATTCTACTTCCCAAGGTGCCATTGTACCACCTTCCCCCTCTCCCCCCCTTTCCCCAAACCATCCCAGTGGAGCGGCTGCAAGAGTCTTTCCCTCACAGCGCCAGAGAACCCGGATCAAATACTGACCTTGGGTGTTATCTGCGTTGAGTTTGCACGTTCTGGATTTCTGCGTGAGACCGTGTGGGTTTCCTCCGGGTGCTCCGGTTTCCTCCCACATCGCAAAAACGTGCGATTCAATGGGTTAATTGGCCACTGTCAATCACCCCTGGAGTGCACGGTAGAATGTGGGGAAGGGAGCAGTTGGTGGTAAAAATGGAGAGAATAAAATGGAGGTAAATGGGTGCTTGATGGTGGCTTCCTCCTTCTCCCGTTACTTATGTCAAACGGTGAACTGTGGTTAAATTGTGCATAAATCGAACAATTTAAAAAAACAACTTGCATATTAATTTCCTTGCAATTTTCCTTTGCAAAACCACAAGTGTTGGTGAATCATCAAATTCTTATGGCAGAGAAGGAAGCTACTTAGCCCATCGAGTCATGGCATCCCTTTGGAGAACAATCCAATCAGTCTCATTCCCCTGGCTCTTTTCTCATAACCCTGAAAATTATTTGCCACTAAGCTTTATCCAAATCATTTGAAAAATCATCAGGAAAAGCCTTGATTGACTGTTTCCACTATCTTTACAGGCAGTAATATCCAGCATATAACCATGCTCTGGTTACTGGTGCAAGCACTGAGATGGGACAGGACTGAAACACCGGTTGCTGAAGCTTTCTATCCTAAAGGAAAGTTCCAATGCTACAATTGAACAGCTTGTTTGACAGGTTGCCCCCAATGATGTCGAAACTGTATAACAATAATATTATAACATTTACCAGGGGTAAAAAGTACAAATTCAGTACCGTTATTATTGACAAACTGAGTATTTTTGAAGGATATTGGGTCCTTTCTCAGGAATGAAATGGGTGTGCTTATACGGTAATACCATGCAATTAGTCGAGGCTACTTCAAGCAAAATTAAATCCAAATAGTAATGACGTAGGTGAACATATTAAGGATTTGAAGTAGATGCTGCGGTTTTGTGTTCTAAGAAGGAACAAGCAAAATGTGTCTGCCCCGAGGCTACAGCATGGAAGATGGTGAGGAGAATTGATGTCGGCTCTGGTTTCACCCTGGGCAGCTGAATAACAGCACTCTGTACTAACTGGGCAGTTCCCACTGAGACATATCAAGTGCTGCTGGAAGACCACCAGAGGCCCAAGAGGTTCCTGCGGTCTGCCCAGAACCTGCTGCTCTTCCAGCTAACACAAAGGTTTGTGGACTGCCTGACCACAAACTTGGTGTCTCAAGAGAGTTGGGTTCCTCTCCCTGGCCCCTGCACATTTCAGCCTTCAGTCCCCAAGAGGACACTGACTGCATTGAAATGGCGAAGTCTTGTCTCACTCGAACACAATGGAGCATGTCAGCATCGTAGTTAAGAATGCCGGACCGACATCCAGAGGTTGGGTTTGTTGGCGGAATGGTTAAGAAACTGGATTTGTAACCAACATCCTGGATCACTGATCCGAGGACATGAGTCGAAATTCCATCATCGCAGCTGGGGAAGTTAAATTCATGTAATTAAATAAATGTGGATTTATGAACAAAATCTAGTCTCTGAAATTGTAAACATTGTAAAAGCCCATCTGGTTTACTCATGGCCTCTGGCCCGTATGGAACTCCAGATCACCGTCATGGTTGACTCTTTGTTGCCTGCTGTGTTTGGGGGTAATTAGAAATGGACAATCATTGCCAACACATCACGTGAAGATAGAAAGCCTCACAAGCCAAAACCCGACCCTACCTGGGATAATTAAACTCCAACTATTACATAAGTGAGTATGGTGCAATGGTGAACTGGAAATTACTAGATTGTGGTAAAAAAAATACCATCTGGCTCACTTATGTTCATGTTCATTAATCACAGTCAGGGAAGGAATCTTGCTGTTTTTACCGAGCCTGGATGTGACTCCCGAGTCTTAACCATTCTTTTGGTCCCCTAATTTGAGGAAGGACATTCTTGCTATTGAGGGAGTGCAGCGTAGGTTTACAAGGTTAATTCTCGGGATGGCGGGACTGTCATATGCTGAGAGAATGGAGCGGCTGGGCTTGTACACTCTGGAGTTTAGAATGATGAGAGGGTATCTTATTGAAACATATAAGATTATTAAGGGTTTGGACACACTAGAGGCAGGAAACATGTTCCCGATGTTGGGGGAGTCCAGAACCAGGGGCCACAGTTTAAGAATAAGGGGTAAGCCATTTAGAACGGAGACGAGGAAACACTTTTTCTCACAGAGAGTTGTGAGTCTGTGGAATTCTCTGCCTCAGAGGGCGGTGGAGGCCGGTTCTCTGGATACTTTCAAGAGAGAGCTAGATAGGGCTCTTAAAGATAGCGGAGTCAGGGGATATGGGGAGAAGGCAGGATGATCAGCCATGATCACATTGAATGGCGGTGCTGGCTCGAAGGGCCGAATGGCCTAGTCCTACACCTATTGTCTATTGTCTATTGAAATGGTCTGGTAAAACCGGTCAGTTCAAAGGGGTAAATTATGAGCCTATATCCTGTACATGAACAAATAAATAAAACTAACTGGTCTTTGGTGTATGAAAACAAAGAGGACTGAACTCCCACCTGATTAGATATCTTCACTGGAACCCTTGAGTTCCCCTCTTTTGAGTACATGTTTTTTTCCCCAATACCCAAGGTGAGGGGCATGTGGCTACTTGTCAACTCAGTGAGAGTAATGTTGTGGACAAATAAAATGAGCATTAATGCCTTGGTTGGTTCCAGAGCTAAACAAGTTATAGCAGTAGAATTAGGCCATTCGGTCCATTCAATCATGGCTGATCTCTGCCTCCTAATCCTATTTTCCTGCCTTCTCCCCATAACCCTTGATACTCGTTCTAATCAAGAATTTGTCTATCTCAGCATTAAAAATATCCACTGACTTGGCCTCCACAGCCCTCTGTGGCAATGAGTTCCACAGATTAACTACCCTCTGATCTCATCCTTACCTCCTTTCTAAAAGAGGGCCCCTTAATTCTGAGGCTATGACCTCTGATCCTAGACTCTCCAACCAGTGGAAATATCCTTTCCACATCCACTCTATCTATGCCTTTCACTATTCTGTAAGTTTCAATGAGGTCCACCTTCAACCTTCAAAACTCCAGCGAGTAGAGGCCCAGTGTTGTCAAACGCTCATCGTATGCTAACCCACTCATTCCTGGAATGTTTAATGTCTTTCTAACCAAAGTTCACCTGGTTAGTCTCCCAGCTCGGACCTTCCGTAAACAAGCTCACCCAAAACTTGGAGACACAAAAGACTACAGATGCTGGAATCTTGAGATGGCCCTGACCAGAAATGTCATCTGTCCATTTCCCTCCACAGATGTTGCCTGACCTGCTGAATTCCTCCACCGGTTTGTTTTATTGCTTACCCAAAACTTTGTGGCTTGCCTCCGAGTACACGCCAAGTCCCATTCACCCACCACTCCACTGCTTGCTGATCTAATCTGGCTACCAATACACAATATCTCCATCTTAAAATTCTCATCCTGGTGTTCAATCCCTCATGTCCTCTCACCTTCGTCCTGTTGCCTCCACTAACCCTCCAAGATTTCAGTCCTCCAATCCTGACCTCATAACCATCTCTTAAAATAACTGCTCCAAGACTGGAAGCCATGCCTTGGAAGTTGAGAAATTTCCTCCTTAAATATCTCTCTTCCACGCTCCCTTCCACACTCCCTCCCTCGCTCTCTCCCTCCCTCTCTCTCCTCTCTTAAAACATTTCCTAAAACCTGTCGCTTTGATCAAACTATTAGTCACCTGCCCTGATCTCGCTTTGGATGGATCATGGTCAATTTTTCTTGGCCACATCTCTGAAGTGCCTCAGGACGTTTCACTACATTGAGGGTCACATATAATTGCATCTTCTTATTGCCGTGAAGAGGTTACTGTATGAGCTCTCCCGTTTTCCATAAACTTAGAAGCATGGGAACGACAGTTTTTGATGTCAACAGACAAACTCTCAGCTCATTTGTCGAGCGTTCCTGTGGCTGCTGTGTTAATACAACAGTTAACCATATATTTTTATGTTCTTTCCATCATACCACAATCCAAATGCCTCCTCCATTAGCCAATTCTGGGCATTCCTGTGTGTTGGAATTGTCAATGCCTTCAGATATCTTTGCAAATAAAAACCAGGCTACATTCTGAAAAGGATAAGACCATTGTGTGGGATACAAGTTTGCAATGTGGTCTCTGTTCCCATTTGTGGTGTCACTCGAGAAGGTTCTATGCTAGATGTCTGCATTTGATCAATAGCACCCAAGCATAAAGCATGCGGAAAAAACAGACCTAGGAAACACAGTTATCTCCATTATATCATGCAAAATTATGCGGTAACACAGTTGAGCATCTTCAATCTTGAGTTATGATGTTGGTTACCAACAAGAATGCTGTGTTTAACAACCACAACACTATCAAACATCGCCTCTTGTAGAAATTGGTGCTGAAGACTAAAACCGTGCAAATCCATTCAAGGTTCTTTTGTCCACCGTGTAATTTAATTACTAAATTATTCACTCAGTTTTTCCTTACTTATTTTTCAAAACGGTGCTGTTTTTTGTGTCACTGGGCTTCCTGAAAGCATGGAGCTGATTCTGCAGAACATTTGCTCAGACCTCAGAACATTTCTCAGGAGCTTAGCATTACTCAGCAGGAGAGAGGGCACATCAGATGCATGAGACACTTTACAACTTGCGGAAAATCTGACTTTCAAAAGGGTTTCCAGAACGTAACCCTTACCTAGGTCAGAGAGTGTCTTTATTTGGTTTCCAGATTGATGCTTGTGGGCAATAGGGAGACAGACATTCAGTGGAGTCCGGAAAATGACTTCACAACCCTTGGACGTTGACCTATCTTTGGCATTGAAACAAAGTGCTCAGCCATTTGGTCTTAAGTGATCAGGCTCTTCCATTTTAATACCAATTGTGGAATAGCCAAACTTGGCAGATTCATCCAAACCATTGGAGTCTCTGTCGCTGTGCTAACCAGCCACACTTAAAGCCAGATAGATAAAAACAGTGATAGGGAGTAAATAAATACCACATGGATTAATCACAACTGCTTGTTTTCTATTCAGCATTAATGGGAGTAAAGTTGTCCATAAAACAAACGTTAATGGACAAGCTTTTGGGCGCATTTGGTGGGTTTTACTCAGACTCGTACATTATCTCATATCTTCCCCTAAAGTGCACAAATCTCATTGTTGCATTTAAAATGCACGTAAAAATCGAGAACCTTTTGTATTTATCTTAGACCTTCTTACAAGATCTCATGATTTATGCTGTATGATTTATAGATCTCCTTGGAACAGACTGAGACGATGATTAATACAGCCTTAAACTGACCCTGTCCAAACTACATTTCATGTCAGAACGCATAACATTTCAACAAACCAGTCTGCAGCAGATGGGAGCAGTTATTGATGATATTGTTTTGTTACAGAGCTATTAACCTCACACATGTTGAGTAAACTTGAAGCTAATCATCCTCTGTTTTTTTATTTTCCCGAGTTTGAGTCACAATTGCACTCATTTCCTGCAAGCTTCTCCTTAGCCCTGAACGTTGGAATTATTGAATTCCAGAGAAATTTCCAAATGAAACTAATTAAAAACAGCACTGCAGTAGGACTCACAGGAATATCTTTTCCAAAGTCCTGACTTCCTGACACCCACTTCTGCAAGTTTCTCTTTTGTTGCACAGTCACAGAAGGAGCATTATTGTTCTGAAAAGCTTTGCAACATTTTCTATCAGAAACCACCAGATTAGATTCAGACCGTGATAACAACCCAAATGAATATTAACACAATGAAGTTTCGAAAGAAGTCGTGAGAAGGATTGTCCTTGACAGATGGAAATTGTATTTGACATGTGCTACTGGAAGGAAATGCCATGTAAAACCTTCTCAAGGAGAGAATGTTTCTTATCTTATTTTGGAACCATTTGCTTTTCTGCTCCTCTGTGTTTATGGCCTCTTGCAGCCATGCCATGTACAGTTGGCTGGTTGATAAGGCAGGTGAACCACCTGCTCTAAAGGTGTTTGCAGGGAGTCCATCATTAATGGGTGTACAGTGTGCCAGAACCTCAATATTATATCATCATAGAGTTATACAGCACGGAAAGAGGTCCGGTGGCCCAATATGTCCATGCCGACCAAGATGTCTACTTGAGATAGTTCCATCTGTCCGGGTTAGACCCATATTCCTCTAAACCACTCCGATCGATGTATCAGTCTAAATATCTTTAAAAACATTGTACTTGTACCCACCTTCACAGCTTCCTCTATTGTTCCATATATCCACCACCCTCTGTGTGGAAAAAAGCTGCTCCTCAGGTCCCTTTCAATGCTTTCGCCTCTCACTTAAATCTATGCCCTGTAGTTTTAAACTCTACATCGGTAATAAACTGACCATTCACCTTATCTATAAGGTCACCCCTGAACCTATGCTCCAGGGGAAACAGTCCCCAGCTTATCCTGTCTCTCCTTATAACTCAAGCCCTCCAACCCCAGCAACAACCCGGTGAATCCTTTCTTCACCTTTTTTTGTTTAATGATGTATGTCCTATAGCAGGTGCGACCAAAACTACACACAATACTTTAGGTGTGGTTTTTACTATTGACATGTACTGTTGTAACATGATGTCCCAAACCTGAAACTCAATGCCCTATATTTAAGAGGCATTTAGATAGCCACTTAAATACCCAACGTATAGAAGGATACGGACCTAATGTCTGCAAGTCGGATTAGACGGACAAAATACAAAATGGTTGGCATGGTTGTGGTGGTTTGAAGGGTCAATTTCTGTGCTGGACAATTCTATGGGTGTAATTAAATCTCCCCTCAATGTCCCCTGTTCCAGTACATTGGATCTTGCCTCATGGCTAAAGATAATTGCATAAAAATGTTCTGTGAAAATTTGGGAAAAATGACCTACTACATCATGTACTGACGATTTGTCTCTTGAGCTCCTCTTCCAATCAGGTCCACTGGGTTAATCCTTGATTTCTGAAAATTCCAGGAATCTTGAGCGCTTGGAAACTCTCTGTGCCAATAATATTGGTCAACCATCAAAAATATAGCCAAAAGTGCATTCTCTGTGGTTGACCATAATTGCGTGTGACCCATTGACCGGCACATAATTAAAATTTGCTTCTCCTGCAGTAATATCAAGTTGCAGTTGATAAACAATTGGCGCAGAGTTGCACAAAAATACAAATTAATCGTGGCTGTGGGGAGGGGGGTGGGGGGGGGGGTGAGGTGTGGAGGGCGGGGAATCATTTCATGACGCTCATCAGGAGAAGAACTGCAGAAAATACGTTCTGCGGAATAAGATCCTTCAGTTTACCTGTTGTTTTTGTGCATCTCCTAAAGGCAGCCTTGCTCACGCCATTAACTCCCTTCATCTACCAGAGCCTGTCAATTGCCAATGACACATCTCTGGAGGTGATTGATCAGTTGGAATCATACGATAGGAAGGAGGATCGATTTCCTCTCACTTTGTTCATTGCCACACAGTCGATTTGTTTGTGTCATTCTCTTTACCTTTCACTCAACACTCATTTAACTTTCTGTCTATATTTTTCATTTTCTTCTATCATTTTGTTTTCTTTTTCTTTTGTTCTTCTGACACTTGGTCTCTGATTTTCATCTTTATTTCTTTCTCTCTTTCTCTCTTTCTCTCTTTCTTTTCTTTTTTTCTTTTTTTCTTTCTTCTTCTTTCTTTCTTTCTTTCTTTCTTTCTTCTTCTTCTTCGATTTGAGAGAGAGAGAGAGAGAGAGAGTCTTTCCTTCTTTCTTTTTCTTTCTTCTTTCTTTCTTTCTTTCTTTCTTTCTTTCTTCTTTCTTTCTTTTCCTTCTTCTTTCCCTTCTTTCTTCTTTCTTTCTTCTTTCTTTCTCTCTCTCTCTCTCTCTCTCTCTCTCTCTCTCTCTCTCTCTTTCTTTGTTCTTCTTCTTTCTTTCTTTTCTTTTTCTTTCTTTCTTTCTTTCTTTCTTTCTTACTTTCTTTTCTTTCTTTCTTTCTTTCTTTTCTTTCTTTCTTTCTTTCTTTCTTTCTTTCTTTCTTTCTTTCTTTCTTTCTTTCTTTCTTCTTCTTTTCTTTCTCTTCTTTTCTTTCTTTCTTCTTTCTTTCTCTTTCTTTCTTTCTTTCTTTCTTTCTTTCTTTCTTTCTTTCTTTCTTTCTTTCTTTCTTTCTTTCTTTCTTTCTTTTCTTTCTTCTCTTTCTTTCTTTCTTTCTTCTTCTTTCTTTCTTTCTTTCTTTTCTTTCTTTCTTTCTTTCTTTCTTTCTTTCTTTCTCTTCTCTCTCTCTCTCTCTCCTCTCTCTCTCTCTCTCTTTCTCTCTTTCTTTCTTTCTGTCTTTCGTCCTCTCTTTCTTTCTTTCCTTTCTTTCTTTCTTTCTTTCTTTCTTTCTTTCTTTCTTTCTTTCTTTCTTTCTTTCTTTCTTTCTTCTTTCTTTCTTTCTTTCTTTCTTTCTTCTTTCCTTCTTTCCTTCTTTCTTTCTTTCTTTCTTTCTTCTTTCTTTCTCTCTTTCTCTTCTCTTTCTTTCCTTTTCTTTCTTTCTTTTCTTTCTTTCTTTCTTTCTTTCTCTCTTTCTTGCTTTCTTGTTCTTTGTCTCTTTCTTCCTCGCTTTCAAGTTCTTTCTTTCTCTCTTTGTCGCTTTCGCATTCTTTTTCTTTCTCTCTCTTTCTTTCTTTCTCTCTCCCTTTCTCGTTCTTTCTCTCTTTCTTTCTTTGTTTTCCCCTCCTTTCCTCCATTCTGCAAAAGTTAAGGCCATATACAAACCCTTCACATTATTTTTTACTGCAGTCATCAATGCAGAACTCATTTCAGGACTGTGGTAAACATAAGAGTCATACAGCAACGAAGGCCCATCGGCCCACTAATTTTACACCATCAAATTTAAAGGCTGCACAGTGGTGCAATCAGTGACCCAGAGACCTGGGTTTGATCCTAACCTCGGGTGCTGTCCTGTGGGAGTTTGCACGTTCTCTCAGTGACGACGTGGGTTTTCCTCTCGGTGCTCCGGTTTCCCCCCTAGTCCCAAAGACGTGCTGGCTTGTGGATTAATTGCCCTCTGGTTTACCCAGCATCTGCAGTTCCTTGTTTCAAAATGATGGCGCAATAGAGTCATAGAGCGATACAGTATGGAAACAGGCCCTTCGGCCCAACTTGCCCACACCGGCCAACATGTATCTGTATCTTGACGTATAATCGCCATCACTGGTTGTCGCATACGTTAGGAGAGTCATGTGCAAAGTCGCAATTAAATATTAAAGTGGGCCTTAGAAGTCAGCGTCTTAATATCAATTGTTTCCAACTTGGACATGAAGGTCTTGATGTCGGGTGCAGTGTGAATGTCATGGTGGAGATGATTCCATTCGCGAATTGCCTTTGGGTACAGTTAATTGCTATAACAGTCTGTACTTGTTGGGATGATGTTGTATTTGAAAACCCCCGATTGCCTGGTCTTTGGTTGACTGGATGAATTTGTAGATTGAAGATGACTCTTGATGTTGCTTGGAATAAACTTGAAGAGTTTCCATCTCTTGATCAGCAAGGATTTTAGTGATACTGGACTCCCTGCTGTAATCACCAACGGTAAACCTTGCAGCTCTATTTTGAATTCTTTCTAAGTTGTCCCCATCTGTTTTGTGTTGTGGATCCCAGACCGCGGAGCATTTCTCAAGTTTGGGTCCTTTTCAGAATCTTGTAGGCTATACACTTGGTTCTGTTGTTGCAATAATAAATATTTCTCTTCAGCAATCCCAGCATTCTGTTAGCCTTGGTGGTTGTTTGGTTGATGTGAGTAAACCATTTCAAATCACTGCTAAGTTCCCAGCTACACTAGTCCCACCTACATGCCCCAGCTACACTAGTCCCACCTGCCTGCGCTTGGTCCATATCCCTCCAAACTTGTCCCCGGGTTACGGCAGGGTTCCCCGCCTCCTGTGAACTATTCGTAACCCGAACGCAAGTGGGAAATGCCGTCGCGAACCGAGTTCCCAGGTGGCAGGAGATGCCTCAGCAAGTTCCACCCCAGAGGAACACACAAATCTAGGCTGTATTACTGAGGGAGAGTCACACTAACAGGGGTGCTGTCTTTCAGATGGGATCTTAAACCAAGACCCGAGTGTTGTCTCAAGTGAAGATAAAAGATACGGATTTGAAGATATTATGCCCGGGAGATTTATTGGTGAATCAAATGGACTGCCGCATTACAACACTGAATACAACTGAAAAAATCCCATTGCCCATAAAGCGATGTGGAATATCCAGAATGGTGCGTTGAAGGCACTATTCAAATGTCTCGCCCGCTTGTGCATTCGCGCCTGCCCATTGTATCACCTCGGGGGCACAATAGGAAGCCGTGTTGCTATTATTTAAGCTATTCAGCGTTTCTGACTGCGAATGAAACTGTTGATAAAACAGCGTGCATAACATAAACAGAAGGCAGACTACCCCAACAATCGTCCAAAATAAACACGAGGTTCTGGACACACGCCCTAGCATTTGCCCCATAACACACATGCCTCTCCAAGAGCCGGCATTTAAAGACCCGCCATGCCCCCTGGTAATGTATCTTTATTTATTTTGAATGTTGAATTCAGTCAGGAATTGAAAAAAAAAACATATACTCGCTGTGTTAACTGATGTGCTCAGTAGTTATGTCTTGAACTGGTGGATATGTCAAGATCAGTGACTTCACATGATCCAGTGTGTGGCTGTTTGTTGACTTCCGATATGCAATATGAAACATTACCCTTTAGTCATGAGGCTGCTATGCATTTGGGGGTTTTCAGCCGTTTTTATTCAGGGATAATAATGCCAAGTATCATAGTTTGGTATTAAATCAGCCTCATAAAACACCAGGAACTCCCACGGAGTCCCCCCCCCCTCTGACATCGCTAATGTGTGTCGAGACTGATAGGGCAAAGGGGGGTTATAATGGCAGCGTTGGGACAAATGGTAAATTGGGAGAAGTAATGGCAACGTTGGACCGAGGCGAGTCGCAGTAAACCATGTCAAAGATGCCTCGGTCCCCTTTCAAACGCATGTCAGGCTGAATAGCCCCCTTCGCAAGCATGGCCTGAATTTTGAAATTGACTGGTCTGCCCCCATGTGCCATCTCATGCCAACATCAACATAATTATCCAGGACGTCTGAGCAAACTTAGCTTTATTCTCTGACAAAGACACGCCAGAGGTTTATCCTGCGAGCAGCATTTCATATTGTGAAGAGAGACCCAAAAAGCTGGAGTAACTCAGCATCTCTGGAGAGAAGGAATGGGTGACGTTTCGAGTCGCGATCCTTCTTCAGTCTGAAGAAGGGTCTCGACCCGAAACGTCACCCATTTAAAGACATCGTTCACTTTTGCGCTTTTACAATCTTCGGACGACCCGAGACGTTTTCGCTTTGAAGCATTGGTCATTGCTGTAACGTGATAGTAAATGGGTCCACACACAAAATCCCACCACAGTAATGTGATGGTAACCGGCTCATCAATTTCAGAGTGCAATTTAGTGTGATTGAGTTTGATTTCGAGTTGGCTCTAAACGGCTGGTGAGTTCCTTGGAATAAGCGCGTGGATCTTATGTTGTATCTTACTGCTAGTGCCTTCCAATTCACACAATTGCATCTCCTACAAGCTGATAAATGGTTCGTACCTGAAGATAGCTCAACGTAAACCATGGAAGCATAGAAAATAGGAGCAGGAGTAGGCCATTCGGCCCTTCGAGCCAGCACGGCCATTCAATATGATCACGGCTGATCATCCAAAATCAGTTCCCCGTTCCTGCTTTCTCCCCATTTCCCTTGATTCCGTTAGCGCGAACATATTCTGCAGAGGCTTTGCTCGTTTTCACCCAGCTAACAGCTAACAATGCCCTGTTTCCTTTATCGTCGTGACTTTTTTGCATATCTTTCATTCAATTGTTCTATATCTCTCTAAATCACCGTCTTATATCTCTCGTTTCCCTCTCCCCTGACTCTCAGTCTGAAGAAGGGTCTCGACCCGAAACGTCACCCATTCCTTCTCGACAGAGATGCTGCCTGTCCCGCTGCCTGTCCAGCATCTTGTGTCTATCTTTGGTTTAAACTAGCATCTACTGTTCCTTCCTGCACTGAATAATGTAGATGCCTCGGTTGTGATTACGTAGCCGTTGAAGGGTTCCGATGGCAAAGAACACAAATGATTGTCAACTTGTACGTGAACAGAGACTAAATCACTGCCCATTATGCGAGCCCAGTGGTTTACAATCTGTAAAGTTGTCCAGTCTGAAGAAGGGTCCCGGTCCGAAACGTCGCCTGTCCATTTCCCTCCACAGATGCTGCCTGACCCGTTTAGTTCTTCCAGCACTTTGTGTTATGCTCAAGATTCCAGCATCTCTGCTGTCTCAATGTGTTACAATACTCAAGAAGTATTATCCAGTTTGGTTTTGTCATAGAGTGATACAGCGTGGGAAAAGGCCCTTCGGCCCAACTTGCCCAGACCGGCCAACCTGTTCCACCTACACTAGTCCCACTTGCTCGCGCTTGGTCCATATCCCTCCTTGTGGTGCTGAGATTGGAGGACAGACAAAATATAAGCACCTTTAAATATTTTCAACTGATATGATTGGATAAAAATATAGATGAAACTACACCCTCCTACGTGATATGAGTTGGTTGCAGCTGACAAACGTGAGCTATGCCAGTACAACTGCAAGTGCGATTCTGCAACATCTTCCGTCATCTGCGAATGTTACCATGTCTTTAATACAAAATCAAAATACTGCAGATGTTGGAAGTCTGAAATAAAAACAAAAGCGACCAGAAATACTCAGCTGGTCGGGATGCATCTGTGAAGAGTGCCACAGAATGGGCGTTGCAGGTTGACAACCATTCTTCAGAATTGAGTTGGTGGAGATTCAATTTCCAGTTACCTGGGTATGAAGAGTGACGTTAAAAATGCAGTTTATTCCACACAATTTATGTGTGCTGCGAGATTGGGAACTGCCACGCCACATTGATTGAAGAATAGCATCTTAGAGTCATGACAGCATGGAAGCAGGCCCTTCGGCCCAACTCGTCCATGCCAACCAAGATGTCCCATTCGAACCGGTCCCATTTACCCATGTTTGGCCCATATCCCTCGAAACCATTTCTATCCAGCTATCTGTCCAGGATCACGATGCCCTTTTTCGGGGAATTATTATGAAGAGAGGCTTGGGTTTTTCACACAGCTTGACAGGTGATTTTTGAATTGAATTGAATTCAATACTTTATTGAATACTTTATTGTCACATGTGACAAGTCACAGTGAAATTCTTTGCTTGCATACGCAAGGTATGCAAATAGTCACCACATACAAAGTTCCAAAGTACCCCCGCGTCAGGTCCCCCTTTCTTCTCTCATTGTGTACAATGATTTATAAGATTACAGAAGGTATAGTGGACCAGCCCAACCTTCTACCTCAAAGCATGTCTCTATAATGGTGTAAAGTGTGGGCCTGCCCAATGATGACTGTACAGGTCTTGTGATCCATCCCATATTCCTCAGTTAATGGACCGGTCCATGCACGCCTGCGCCAACTCTTGAATTACCTCCAAGATTGGACAGACTAGAGGCTGGCAGTGGCCATCTCAAACAATGGGAACATCAGCCACCAACATTGTCATTCAATGACACCGACAGTGGTAAATCTCCCACCATAGGATAGCAACTAGGATGTTCAGTGACCTTCTTGATGAGTGGAATTTTGCCAATTTCAAGCATATTAACCAACTTCACCGCTCCCACCAACCCCGGTCTCCCTCACACAGCCTTCCTTCCACAAACCACCATCACCCGCCCCCATGCTCAACCCTCCTTCCCCACGCTGACCCCCTGCGTGGCTCTGATGAAATTTGGGACATCGGGAGGTTGCAAAAGGCACAATGAAGAGTCCCGACCAGAAACGTTGTCTGGCCACCCCCTCCACAGATGCAGCCTGACGCACTGAGTTCCTCCAGTCCTTTGTACTTTGCTCAAGATTCCAGCATCTGCCGTTTCTTGTGACTCCACCACCCTCCTTCCACTCTCTTCCCCTCTCCCTCTCCTTCTTTCTTCTCCCACTTTCTTGAAGGTGTGAGGGCTCTTGAGGGTGATTGCAGCTACACCCCTCCAGTCAAAGTCTTTAAATGTGGAGGAATTTCAATGATTGGAACATTACATAAAATATACACCGCAGAAAACAGGCAGGCAAGTGATTTGTAAAGGGTCCCCCTGCTTCTACAGAGCCAACTACCAGGAGACAATGCCGGTCACTCCCATAGTCATTCCCATCCTTCCTGCAGATAAATTAACCATCTTGACTTAGTGCTTTATGCTGAAATGAAATCGGGATCTCATTGCAGGGAGCCAAACGATTGGAAGAACAGAAGGAAACAAAAGGATGGAGAACGATCAGTTGGCTCATGAAACTAAATCTTTTCGCTAACTGCTTTAATGTGGATCAGACCCAACACATTTCATCCCGATGAAGGTTCTGCACATTTCTCACAGACACACAAGGGGAAATCCATCAAAACTCCAACATACATCCTACAATATCCCTTCTATGCTGCCTTTGAAACAGACATATACAGTGTTGTATCGTTCCAATATTTTTTTGGGGAAAAAATATTGGTAGTATCCAATTTTCTTTTTGCATTTCACCTTTCAAAACTCAGCCAAGACCACATTACGCAGACAAACTATTTTTGCAGTGTAGTTGCTGGTGTAAACGCAGCAGTCAATCTGTCTACGTCCAGCTCCTACAGGCAGAACGGTGGGAAGGCACCAAGAGAAACTGTTTTAGGCGTAGGAAGGGAGTGCAGATGCTGGTTTACACCGAAAATAGACAAATAAATGCTGGAGTAACTCAGCGGGTCAGACAGCATCACTGGAGAGAAGGAATGGGTGAGACCCTTTGAGACCCTTCTTCAGACTGAGAGTCAGGGGAGAGGGAGACACAGGGACAAGGAAGGGTAAGGTGTGAAAACAAGACATGAAAAAAGGTGAAGTTCAAGGCAAATGTAGAATAGATCGTTATTAGCTAGGAGAAGCAAACAGAGATAAAATGTAATTGGGGACAGTCAGACTGGTCAGTGACCTGGGAAGGGGGAGGGATGGAGAGAGAGGGAAACAAAGGTTACTTGGACTTAGAGAAGTCAATATTCATACCACTGGGGTGTCAACTGCCCAAGCAAAATATGAGATGCTGTTCCTCCAAATTGTGCTGGGCCTGACTCTGACAATGGAAGGGGCCAAGCAAGGGAGTAGGGTAGTGGGAGAAATGGGTGTGCACCAGGGTGGGGAACAGGGAAGAAAGAGGGGTGGGGGAATCGATTTAGTGCATCTGGCTAAATTGACAGACTTTAATTCTACTCAACTGAGCTGGGAATCACATGCAAACTTGAAACGGTAAAAGCTGCAGTTCCATGTGTGGGAGCAAATAAGCTGGCATGGGTTGGAGCACATGTAAGATGAAGTTGCTGTATGAGCGTGAGTTGATGATTACAGTATTGCACAGCCCGTAAGCACCACAGGCCCCACGCTGCTTTGTGTCATCTTTTTTCTGTAGAAGGAAATAAGTCAGGAAATGCCTGCATGTGCAAGTGTCTTGAAGACTTCTGATCTCGAAAGTGATACAACCGCAAGAGAGTTCTGCAGGACACCCGCTGTGTGCGTCTCCTGGGATGTTGCCTGCTGACCACTCTGGGATGCATTTGGTTTTCTAATGTGGCGACGACATTTAATAAGGGCTTGGAGCAGCTGAGTCTGTTTTACTGGGAAAGGAAAGATCAGTCAGCTCCAATTATAAAAGATGAATGCCATTAAAGACAGGGGCACAGCAATGTTGCTCTCCCATGTCAAAAAGCAGCAACATAAAAAGTATTTTTTGATGCTTAAGGATGAATGAAAAGGGCAAGCTGATAGAATAACAGAGCGTGGCAGACCCTCCCTTCATTGTAGATGGTACAGTGGCTCAGCGGGTAGAGCCGCTGCCTCGCAACACGGGAAAGCCAGGTTCAATCCTGACCTTGGGTGCTTTCTGTGTGTGTGTGTGGAGTTTGCACCGAGTGCTCCGGTTTCCTCCAACATCCCAATATTATGTTGGTTGGTAGGTTAATTGGCTCTATGTAAATTGATTGAGTGAATTGATCTATTAAAACAGACCGCATTGTAACGGGGTAACGGGCTGTTCAACGCCCACCGAGTCCATCGATCAACCGTTAACGTTAGTTTTCAAAGATATACTCTAAATGCTGGAGTAACTCAGCGGGTCAGACAGCATCTCTGGAGAAAGGGAATAGGCGACTCCTTACACATTAGGGACAATTACAGCAGGCTGTTAACCTACAGACCCGCACGTCTTTTGGGATGTGGAAGAAAACCGGAGCACCGGAGGAAACGCGCATAGTCAGAGGGAGAACATGTAAACTCCACACAGACAGCACCCAAGTCAGGATCGAACCTGGTCTCTGGCACTGTGAGGTAGCTGCTCTGCCCGCTGTGCCACTGTGCTGACCCCAAATTATTATTTTTGGCATTCTGTTGATGGAAGGTAGGCATTGTCTTAAAGCTTATATTGGCCGATGTGAAGATTATCACACATGCAACACCCACTTTGAAATGGCTACAGCCAGGCATCCTCTAATACGGGAAACGACCCATGTGGCACACACCATTCTCTTGTTAAAACCAAAGTCAGACTTGGGTGAGATGGGAATGCAGGGCGTTCCTTTATTTAAACATCATAATATGTAACATTTCTTTTATTTATCAGAAATTAAAAGATAGTAAACAATAATATTAAAAAAACATAGAAAGATATTCAATACATAGTGGGATTACATCTATTAGTTTCAGCATGATATATTAAAATCAGATTCTCACATTATTTTACCTACACTTCTGTAAATATAAGCAGGACTCAAGACTATGCCTCAAAAATGTTGGCCGAGCATTAAATATAGGTTTAGTATGGAATAAATGTAATTAGTGTTGTGTCTAATTCACTACACCAAAGACTTTTGTTGGCCCGACACCAGGAAGTCTCAAAAGCTCTGTCAGTCTGTAGAGAACAACAACATCTTGGCTTTATTTAGCACCGTCGACGCAGTAAAATATCCCAACGTGCTTCACAGGAGCACGATCAAATGGAAAACACGATGCTGCCAAGAGAGACGGGGACATGGGTTCAAAAGGCGGCAGGAGAAGGAACGGGGGTGGGGGACAACGAGGGATGTCGAGCATAGGCCTGGGGTAGAGAAAGAACAACATTCAATGGCTGGATAATGTCGGAAGTCGGAAGTTTAGAGGAATTAAGAGGGTCGCTCTCAGCAGTGCAGCATGCTTGCCCTTGCAATCTTTGGGGACTTGCTGCGCCCAGAAATTCCGGAAAGACTCTGCACGCGCACCTCCAGTTTGCAAGAAGACATTGTCACCGAAAGGACATGGAAATGCAAACAAGCGTTGCATTCCGCGCTTGAGCTCAGTCCCAACGTTTATGTTTTATTAGTATCGCGTGTACCGACCGAGGCACAGTAAACAAAAAAGCTTTGTCTTGCATGCTATCCAAACAGATCAGATAATACCATACATAAATACAATCAAGTCAAACTCAAGTACAATAGGTAGACACAATGTGCTGGAGTATGGAGGGAGTGCAGCGTAGGTTTACAAGGTTAATTCCCGGGATGGCGGGACTGTCATATGCTGAGAGAATGGAGCAGCTGGGCTTGTACACTCTGGAGTTTAGAAGGATGAGAGGATATATCATTGAAACATATAAGATTGTTAAGGGGTTGGACACGCTAGAGGCAGGAAACATGTTCCCGATGTTGGGGGAGTCCAGAACCAGGGGCCACAGTTTAAGAATAAGGAGTAAGCCATTTAGAACGGAGACGAGGAAACACTTTTTCTCACAGAGAGTGGCGAGCTGTGGAATTCTCTGCCTCAGAGGGCGGTGGAGGCAGGTTCTCTGGATGCTTTCAAGAGAGATAGATGGGGCTCTTAAAAATAGCGGAGTCAGGGATATGGGGAGAAGGCAGGAACGGGGTACTGATTGGGGATGATCAGCCATGATCACATTGAATGGCGGTGCTGGCTAGAAGGGCCGAATGGCCTACTCCTGCACCTATTGTCTATTGTCTATTGTAACTCAGCAGGACAGGCAGCATCTCTGGGAGAAGGAATGGGTGACGTTTCGGGTCGAGACCCTTCTTCAGACAATAGTTAGATGTTGGTGTTCTGCCCACACATGGCACGACTGACGTGCCCAACAGCACCCACATGCACATGTAAGCAGCTAAGTAACCATATATTAAATCTAAATGTAAAAATGTGGGCGGATAATCCATAAGAAATGAGCAAGATACAAGATAACAGTTAGGAGCAGAAAGTTGGCAATTAATTATCGGCAACTTGCAGCGGCGCAGCCGAGAGCAGGGATTTTTCTCAAACACTTCTTTAACAAATTCTTTAGACAAATCACTTCTTCAGACAAATCATTAACATATCCTTGGCATGTTGTGGGGGAATGCCAATGACTACACCTTGCCACGTGGTTGTTCAGAGTAATGCCCCAGGATATTAAATAAGTTAATTAAGGTGGTCCGTCAAACAGTTTGAACACCTGGCTTTGAAGTCTGGACATCTTTTTTTCAGCCGCCCCAGTCAATTTCCATTTCAAAGAGATCTTCTCTGGTCGGGGAGTATTATCAGGGCCAGTTAGGAAGTGTTCACAGGTGCTTGCACGGGGCTTCACAGAGACGTCTTGAAACAGCTTTCTTTCCTTATAAGTTCAGGTGTCGCTGTCTCTTCCCCTTTGACGGCCAACGAGGAAATGCATTTGCCAACCCACCACTTCCCCTCATGGCGAGGAGTTTTGCGAAGAACAATTTTAACATCTGAGTCTGCTCAGCCGGAATGTGGGTTATTAGCGGGGAATAACATTGGTGAAATCATAAATGATATATAATTTAGCAGGAAATCCTTTGTACTGGATGTATCAAAGTGAATTTAACATTAAAAGTCCAAGTGGAACAGATAGTCTTTTTGGCTGCTTTTATGCTAACGGTATGTTTCAAACAGCCCCCATGAGATCTAAACTGGTATTTGATCTCCCACTGTTAACATGGAACTTGGGACGGCTTTGTCTAAAATACAAATCTGTCTCAATTACCTTTCAATTCTTTCATGTTGTAAACGTCTTTGCATCTACAGATTTCGACCAAAACGCTGCTTTACTTGTTGTATAAAGCCAGGCTTTCTGGATATACCAGTCGCTTCTCTGTGTCTTTGGCATCTATTGCGGCGCATTCAGACTGTGCCTTGTAATGTACCTTGGCCAGAAATATCCCAAGGCTCTGTACTGTCGGAGCTAACACCTTCCAACCATCCTCATTGTCGGCCCACCTCGCCCGCTTCCCCACCGAGGCACAGTTTCCGAAGTCATGAGAATTTATTCCCTCTCATCTGTCTCTCCACAACCCATGGATAATCCAACATTTATTGCCCAAATTCTCAAATGGATTGCGGTCGAGAATTGCCGTGCCCAATTCACCCGGTTTTCTAATCCTTTTCCAATGTCCCCAATCCATTAGAGTAACATTCTCCAGAAAAATATCATACTCGGACCTTTTCACTCCTTCCCGTCATGCAGGCCTGAGTCTAATCTGACTTTTAGTCTTTGCAATTCCCCATGCCACCTCACTCCTTTCTTCCAAAAATGATCCCTTGCATTCTCAAAATGGTGCCTTGGGTTCCCTCCCTCCTTCACTCCCTCACCTCTTTGCCCTCCCTCTGGGTGCCCAACTGTCCCCACCGTTTAAGCTCCAAGACGGTCTTCAAAGGGCCATTACATGGGTTGAAGTGGGCGGTTAATAATGGCGGTTGCTGATCGGAAGGGTAGCTGCGATTTCTGTCCGACATAATCATTGATTTTCTCTCAGAACTTCCGTTCCTGGCCTCACACAGCGTGGAAGCCTGCAGGATGTTGAACTGATGTCATCCATTCTCCATGTTGCCAATGAAAGCTGCCTTGAAGGCCAGGGGGGGGGGGGGGTTTGATCTGGAGTTACTGCAAAGGAGACAACACTCCGAATGACATTGCTGCCCGGAGAAGTGACTGATCGTCAGAGTGTGGAGACGAGCCTGAATCGCCATGAACATGCCTCTTCTGATTGGGAGTGTTGTTGTTAAGCCTCACAACTCAATGACAGCATCAGGTAAAGATTGCCGGTTAAAAAGTGCCGCAAGCGCCTCCAAAACGGATTTGGAGGCATCGTCTACTCCATATATGCCCCCCCCCCCCTCTTCAAGTTGAGACAGTATTTTAAATTGGACTCTAAAAACCTACTGACAGTTTCCTATTCTTAGCCAGTCGCTGTAAGATTATTTCAAGTGGAGAGGATTGTAACCAATATGGACAGTTGCATTTTTTTTGCTGCAAGTTTAAACT
>CM075998.1:2706725-2801725 GCA_038087875.1 Malacoraja senta
CGGCGCGGATTCGATGGGCCAAAGGGCCTGTTTCCACACTGCATCTCTAAAACTTTTCTCTGGTAGGCCGTAGGTTGGGGGGGGGGGGGGGGTGGAGAACTGAAAGAAGTATATATACAAATATGTGTCGACAGTCAGAAACGTTTTTTCCCCAACATAAAATATCTAATAGCAGAGAGAGTAGCTTTAAAGTGAGAGGGGCCAACGTTTAAAGTTGTTTCGGGTGAGGTTTATCATTCCCACGTACCAAGATACAGTGAAAGGCTTTGTTCTTGATGCTATCCAAACAGATCGGTGGGCCGAAGAGTCTGTTCCCTTGAAGTATAACTGCGTACCGGAGCGTATCTCAGGAAACACTAATAACATTAACATTTCATTCTTACTCTCTGGTGAATGAGATGCCAGGTCGCAGAAAGGTTTGTATGTAATAAGACTAATTGTATTATTAAAGACACTTGGCATTGATATTGATAAAAAACTACTCGTTTCTATTTATAGATATCGAGTCAGTCAGTGAGAACTGGATCACGCACCAACTTCGCAGAACGGGAGATGGACTGACGGTTGGATGTGAAATCTAAACTCTCTCACCCCCAGCCAAAGATGAGGATGAAATCGCTCACGGCGGCCCAGTGGCGCAGCTGGTAGAACAGCGGCCTCACAGCTCCAGAGACCCGGGTTCGATCCTGACTGCGGTGGACCTGTCTGTGTGGAGTTTGCACGTTCTCCCTGTGACCGCGTGGGTTTCCTCCGGGAGCTCCGGTTTCCCTCAACATCCCAAAGGCGCGCGGGTTTGTAGGTTAATTGGGCCCTCTGTAAATACCCCCTCGTATGGATGTGAAAATGGGATAACGTGCAACTGCTGTGAACGGGTAGACACAAAATGCTGGAGTAACTCAGCGGGCCAGGCAGCATTCGGGGAGAAGGAATAGGTGACGTTTCGAATCGAGGGTCTGAAGAAGGGTCTCTGCCCGAAACGCCACGTATTATTTTTCTCCATAAATTCTCCCTGAGCCGCTGAGTTGCTCCAGCATTTTGTGCATATCTTCGGTGTAAACCAGCATATGCAGTTCCTTCTTACACATATTGTGAACGGGTGATGGGTGGTCGGCGTGGACTTGGTTGGTACAAGGGGCCTATTTCAGGGCTGTATCTCTCTAAACCATAAACCTCCCCATATAGTTAACTCTTCACTGTCTCCTCAATTCAGGGACAATTAGGGATGGAATATAAACGCTTCCATTGCCAGTGACGCCTGCATCCCATCAACGAATTAAGAAGTACAGGGTTTCTGATCCAGGCGTGCATCTTAGACCGAAGATGCCTTTCCCCTTCGCCATTCTCGTTAACGCAGAATGATATGTGATACCCTGAATAGCTCATCAGAACAAAGCAAGGTTGACAAAAAAAAGTAGGGGGTCCCCCTGCAGACGCCAAGGCAGATAGGCGGTGCTGGACTGGCTGTGATTTTATCAGAGGTCCCAAAAACATGTTTACTTTATTTTTAGTTTAGAGATACAGCGCGGAAACAGGCCCCTTCGGCCCACGGAGTCCGCGCCGACCAGCGATCCCCGCACACTTCAACTATCCTACTCACACTGGGGACAATTCACAATTTTTTGAACAGACCAATTAGCCTCCAAACCTGTACGTCTTTGGAGTGTGGGAGGAAACCGGAGCACCCGGAGAAAACCCACGCAGGTCACAGGGAGAACGTACAAACTCCGTGCAGACAACACCCGTAGTCAGGATCGAACCTGGGTCTCTGGCGTTATAAGGCAGCAACTCTACCGCTGTGATCTTGAGATTATGTCAATGGAAATAAACAGCGGTGCTAAATATTGCATATAGTGATGAGAATACGACGTGGAAATAATTGAACTCACCCTGGCCGGAATAATCAATAGATTGCTCTCAATTTATTGACTTAAGACAATACATCAATCAATTATCCATGCATAAATATATCTCATCAAAGGTTTTCTTATATAAATCGTCATTGGCTAGTGAATCAATTCACAATTCACAGATCCCATTAACCTGTGAATATTGTGGTGTTTGGAGAATTTCAGGGACTTTCTCCCAAATACAGAGGAGATTCAAACGACGCGTTGGCTCACACTGTAGTTGATCGTTTTAGAGCCATGGGGTCATAGAGTAATACTGCGTGGAAACAGACCCTTCGGCCCAACTTGCCCGCATCGGCCAACATGTCCCGGCTACACGAGTCCCACTTGTAATTTGGTCCATATCTCTCCAAATGTAGTGACTGAACCGTCGTCAGTAAATATCCGCATTTAGCCATTTTAGATCACTCCCAAGCATCGAATGGGTTAACCGGTGATGGCACATCTTGGAGCAACGGGATGGTTTGTAAAACTTGTCAAATTCAACCTATGCCGATTGAAACGCCGAGGGAAAGGGCAAGCCCGAACTCGCACCGTTTTGGATTAGTTTAGTTCATTGTTTATTGGTTACCGAGGTACAGTGAAAGGTTGTCCTTATTGCCTGCTTCGCGCCGCACTTCAGGTTAATTCCACCAGAGGTCCCGCTCAATGGATGACATGAACGTTTTATTTCTCTCGAAGATGGACACAAAATTCTGGAGTAGCTCAGCGGGCCAGGCAGCATCTCTGGAGAGAAGGAATGGGTGACGTTTCGGGTCGAGACCCGTCTTCAAACTTCTCTCCAGAGATGCTGCCTGTCCTGCTGAGTTACTCCAGCATTTTGTGTCTATCTTAGGTGTAAACCAGCATCTGCAGTTCCTTCCTACACGTTTCAATTATCTTTCTCTCTTTCTCCCCTCCTGTCGATTTGTAAACATATCGACTGAGATATGTTTACCAAAGAAGACTGCAACGACCAGGTTCAGGAATAGCTACTTCCCCACAACCATCAGGCTATTAAACTTGGCTCGGACAAAACTCTGAACATTAATAGCCCATTATCTGTTATTTGCACTTCATCAGTTTATTTATTCGTGTGTGTATATATTTATATAATGGTATATGGACACACTGATCTGTTTTGTAGTTAATGCCTACTATGTTCTGTTGTGCTGAAGCAAAGCAAGAATGTCATTGTCCTATCAGGGACACATGACAATAAACTCACTTGTATCTTGACTGAGAGTGGAGTGTGGGGTCACGGCATGAAAGGACAGACTTCCTTGGTCATTGAGATCACGAGGGTTTAGTGAATGCAAACTAACCTGGTCCTTGGGATGGGGTGGCTTTACAACGCGTGGCTGGGGTGGTAGAGAGGGGTTACTCCGTATCTGCCTCTGGTGCAGTTGTGTGTTTCATAGTAAGACCTACACCCTACGAGAAGCCAACAACGGCCCGCTGACAGCCGAGGAGCTAAACGTAACCCATCTATGTCCCAATCCCGAAGATTTGGGGAATTAACACCGAACAACTTTAAAATCAAACTCAAACACAGGGAAAGCAGGACTCCTATTACTGTCGGTAGTGCTGAGACGCGTTGTTAATAGCTGTAACCACGTTCTAAATGTGTTGAGAAGGGAGCGAGAGAATAAAAGATTCGACCATGTACCAAGAGGATAGGAAATCTTGGCGAGTGGGCCTGATAGTTGTGAGATTTGCCATTGACCTCAATTCCATAACACAGCCACGCTTTCCCATTTACGGCACCGAGACAGCGGCGGACACAAGTCAGGCGTTTCAAATTTCCAGCTCTTTGGAATTCTTGCCTCTGAAATAGTTGGGAAATTCCAAATTACATCACTATATTAGTCACAACAAGTTATCGTTGTTGATATGTGTAAGAAGGAATTGCAGATGCTGGTTTAAACTGAAGATAGACACAATATGCTGGAGTAACTCAGCGGGACAGGCAGCATCTCTGGAGACAAGGAATGGGTGACGTTTCGGGTCGAGACCCCTCCCTACCAGTCGGAAGAGAGCTAGATAGGGCTCTTAAAGATAACGGAGTCAGGGGATATGGGGAGAAGGCAGAAACGGGATACTGGTTGTGGATGATCAGCCATTGAATGGCGGTGCTGGGTCGTAGGGCCGAATGGCCTACTCCTGCACCTATTGTCTATTGTCTATTGTCTATTGTCTATTGTCTATTGTCTCCAGAGATGCCGCCTGTCCCGCTGAGTTTCTCCAGCTTTTTGTATCGTTGTTCATATGCTGCTTTGACAAGTCAGGATCCTTGTACACTCTTGAATCCTACCAGCCAAGTAAAACGAGAAACCGCTAGCTGAAGGTTTCACAGATCGCTGCCAATTCATGGATCCATTAATCAGATGGATTGCAGCACCGACACGGCGGGATGCCAACAATTTACATAGGCGACACGAAGCCCTAGACAGTTGATAATGAATCAGTAACCAAGTGATAAATGTCATTCTCAACAAGTATGCCTGTTTCATTTCGATACGTGGTAGAGTATCTCTGACCTGGCTTTTTAGGACTATCGGGAGAAAAAGATTGCCACGTTTGTTGGGACCTCTAACAGGCGACAATTGAAACCGATTAGAAAGCGCTGAAGACAGAGGAGCTCACAGAATTATTAAGAGACTTGGTTGGATTTAGACACGAAGGGCTGGAGTAACTCAGCGGGTCAGGCAGCATCTGTGGAGAACATGGATAGGTGACGTTTCACAGAGTGCTGGAGTAACTCAGCGGGTCAGGCAGCATCTGTGGAGAACATGGATAGGTGACGTTTCACAGAGTGCTGGAGTAACTCAGCGGGTCAGGCAGCATCTGTGGAGAACATGGATAGGTGACGTTTCACAGAGTGCTGGAGTAACTCAGCGGGTCAGGCAGCATCTGTGGAGAACATGATGAGGTGACGTTTCGGGTTGAGACCCTTCTTCAGACTGAGTCTGAAGTCTGAGTTTGAGTCTAAAGAAGAATCTCGACCCAAAACGTCACCTATCCACGTTCTCCAGAGATGCTGCCTGACCCGCTGAGTTACTCCAGCACTTCGTGTCTTTTTGTTTTGTAAACCAGCATTCGCAGTTCCTTGTTTCCAGCTGCTTAAACGCAGAATGCACTCCCACCCCTGGTCATTTCTCCGCTCAGAGAGCGGCCCTGTATCCTGCGTTGTGCGGCGTTTGGAACTATGTCCAAGTTTTAGCGATGTTGGATCAGACGCTCAGTTAAACACCTTTCCCAAATCCTTCTGACAAAGAACAGAAGTGTAAGATTTATGGCTACACATCTAAAAAGATGAGTCGGCTCCACTCCCTTTAAAACTGGGAATGCAACTGTGTTGCAAACGCGAATACACATGCATGCACCGCCAAAATATGTGGTGGGATGCGTCCACGTGTAGGCCCGCCCTTGTATAGACACCGACCACGCGTCCATGTATAGAAAGCCCCCCTCGTATACATACCGAGCACACGTCTACACTTCCACGTGTAGAGGAGGCGCCCTCGTATATCACCTAAATGGCTGTGGAAGCCGTCAGTGGATATTTTAAAGGCAGAAATAGATAGATTCTTGATTAGCACGGGTGTCAGGGAGAAGGCAGGGGAATGGGGCGAGGAGGGACATATGGAGCAGCCATGATTCAATGGCGTAGACTTGACGGGCCGAATGACCCAATACGAAAGACGGGTAGGCACAGCAATCTCCACAACAGTGCAACCCACTTCTTTTGCAGCAACGAGGAACTGCAGATGTTGATTTATACCAAAGGTAGACACAAAGTGCTGGAGTGACTCAGCGGGTCAAGCAGCATCACCGGAGGAAAAGGATGGGCAACGTTTCGGGTCGGTGCCCTTCAGTCTGGAGAAAGGTCCCAACCCGAAATGTCACCCATCATTTTTTGTCCAGAGATGTTGCATGACCCGCTGAGTTACTCCAGCATTTTGTGTCTATCAACCCATTTTCTTTGACTGGATAGCCCTCAAACAAACGCCTTTCACTGTACCTTGGTACGCGTCAATATAATAAACTAAGCTAAACCCCACACACACACACATACACACACACACACACACACACACACACACACACACACACGCGCGCGCACACACACACACACACACACACACACACACACACACACACACACACACACATACACACACACACACACACACACACACACACACACACACACACACACACACACACACACACAGTCCCTCGCAACCTACACAATCCCATGCACCCCTTATTCTACACTTGCGCTCAGCCACTCACTCCGTGCATACATAGATGCCCATGTACCTGTTCATGTATCCCAGGCACATTCGATCGATGCATAAGTAACACCCATCCCCTGTACACACACCATCCAAGTGCAAGCCCCACACACACTCGGCTCTCCAAACACATAAAGCTACATACACGACACCCCCCCCCCCCAGCTCCATTCACTCGCCTGAACCCTAACACGCGAACACACAGAAACTTTTATGTCCCGGCGCCTAAAAGGTCATAAGATCCCCTTCCACTCCCACAGAGTATGTTTATTCAACGCACGCTCCCGATGTTGCCCGCAGGTGCAGGCAGTGGAAATTCCCCAGCACCGCCCGCCCGTCAGCCCTCAGCTACACAAGTTCAAAGAAAGATTGCAGTAACACATTTTTAAATCGTTTAAGTTGTGCAATGTGCTGCATTTGTGGTCTCAACTAGTAGCACATCATGTGTTATGGGTGTCCCCAATCAGCAACGCGAACAAGCCAAGCGATTCGGACACCCCCTCTACTCAAAAAATAATTACAAAGTCTGAACACGCTTCTAACAGTCTATTTCCCTTACTAATTTATTAGAAACAGTTTCTGAAAACATATTTAGTTTAGAGATACAGTGTGGAAACAGACCCTTCGGCCCTTCGACCCTTCGGAAACAGACTCTCTGCCTCAGAGGGCTGTGGAGGCAGGTTCTCTGGATGCTTTCAAGAGAGAGCTAGATAGGGCTCTTAAAAATAGCGGAGTCAGGGGATATGGGGAGAAGGCAGGAATGGGTTACTGATTGGGGATGATCAGCCATGATCACATTGAATGGCGGTGCTGGCTCGAAGGGCCGAATGGCCTACTCCTGCACCTATTGTCTATTGTCTATTGTCTATTGGCCCACCGAGTCCACACCAACCAACAACCACCCCGCTCACTGGTTCCATCCGACACACTCGGGACAATTTACAAAAGCTAATTAACCTGCAAATCGACAAGCCTTTGGAGTGTGCGAGGAAACCCGAGCACCCGAAGGAAGCCCAGGCGGTCATAAGGAGAACGTGCAAACTCCGGACAGGCAACCCACAGTCAGGATCGAACCCGCGTCTCTGGCGCTGTAATTCCCCTGTCCCACTTAGGAAACCTGAACGGAGACCTCTGGAGACTTTGCGCCCCACCCAAGGTTTCCCTGCGGTTCCCGGAGGTTCCCGGAGGTTTTTGTCAGTCTCCCTACCTGCTTCCACTACCTGCAACCTCCGGCAACCACCTGCAACCTCCGGGAACCGCACGGAAACCTTGGGTGGGGCGCAAAGTCTCCAGAGGTTTCCGTTCAGGTTTCCTAAGTGGGACGCTAGCGGACGCAGAATATCCAAACTTTGCAAGGCTTCACACTAAATCCTAAAAAGCTGTACGTACTTGTTATGTGTGAAATGCCCGCTGAGGACCACCATACTAAAGTCATGAGCTATCCATCATCATTGAAAACCAGCCCCTACCCCTAATACTGCCAGCGTGCCCATCGTCCCCTGTCACACAACCCTGACCCTGAACACTGAATCAATCGTAAGGTGAATACGACTTTGCATATACACAGACACGCGGGTGGCACGCGTGCATGGACTCAACATGTACAGAAATTAGGTTACAATTCTACACCTGCAAACACATACAAACCCACGTCTATACATACAGGTATTTATAGACAGGTACGTCCAAACATGTATTGATGCATAAACATATGCCGAAACAGACATGCACACGTGTACATGCATGCATATACACATACACGCGTAGACATGTGAACATGCACCAATGCATGCAAACGAACAGATGCATACGTTATTAAATGGCACACGAGATGGCACACGAGGACATATATAGACACAAGATAGACACAAAAAGCTGGAGTAACTCAGCGAGTCAGACAGCATCTCTGGAGACAAGGAATAGGTGACGTTTCTGGTCGAGACCCTTCACCTGTTCCTTCTCTCCAGAGCTTCTGCCTGTCCCGCTGAGTCACTCCAAGATTTTGTGTCTATCTTCGATTTAAACCAGCAACTGCACTTCCTTCCTACACATACGGAAACACAAACGTGCATATATGTGTATGCACACTTGCACACATTCACACGAACATGCACATATACGCACATATACACGCATACGCATGCATGCATGAATACGTTCTCACGTACGAACGCACATGCACGGACACACACAAAATTACACATTCACTAGTGCAGGCGCCGTCTTTCACTCCAACTCCGGTCTGGTGGGCACAAATGCGCACCGATTCTTCCAACAACACGTAAAACGTCGATTTTTTTTCCATTCCATTTATTATGCAGTATTTTCTATAGTTTTTTTTTGGTACAAATACTTGGTGAATGAAAAATAATGCAGTAGTTCTAAAAAGTGATCTCTTGTTTTAAATAACCCAGGTTCTCACCTATTGCTATTTAGTTCGAACTCTAGGAACATGACAATGTCGTTTAACAAAGGTCGCCTTCCATCCCCTCGAACTGGGCAGCTAATTTACAATACAATACAATTTATTTGTCATTTGGACCCCGTTGAGGTCCAAACGAAATGTCGTTTCTGCAGCCATACATTACAAAACGAAGAAGACCCGAGACACAACACAATTTACACATACATCCATCACAGCGCTGTGATGGAAGGCAAAAAAACTTATCTTCCCACTGCACTCCCCCATGTCAGAGTCAAAGTCAAAGTCAAAGCCCCCGGCGGGCGATGGTGATTGTCCCGCGGCCATTAAAGCTACGCCGGGTGATGCAAGGTCGCGCACCGGGTCTTGGTGTTAGAGCCCCGGCGCGCGCTCGCAAAGTCCCGGCGAGGGAACATTAATTGCCGGCGAGGGAACATTTTACACCAATGCAAAAATAGTTCTATATGAGTTCAGGGAGAAATAATATCGTATATTCCTCCTTTTAATTGTTTATAGTTCCATGCTACGCGTAACCAACTCCCCCCCCCCCCCACCCTAACCCTCCCTTCCCACAGCAGGTCTGTACATTGTTGATTGCCGTGTGAAGATGTTCCTTTCCTTGTCCTATGGTAATGCTCCAAGCGCAGACGGAGGCGACAAGTATCTCTCTCTCCAGTCGAGGTGGGACTGGGCGGAGGAGTCTCGCTTGCAATGAATTTCCCCGCGAAGTTGCAAACATCCTCCAATCCGAAATGTTATCTTTGGTTAATATTTCTTCAGTTGTCAGGTAACATATGATCATGTCCTTGGAGCGCCATCTTTTACCTAAGCGCAGACGCTGAGCTCCTTTCTGACAGTACATTGCTTGCACTGGACCACGCAACACCAGTGGAAACGGCACTTGCAGTTCTCCTGAAAGCTCACGGTCTCTTTCTGGTGACCCCGGCCGCAACAGAGCAGATCGCAGCCGCTGACGTCCTGCGCCGTCCCGTTGCACACTCGGCCCCGTGTCCCCGGGGCGCCCACGCGTCTGTTGGGCAGACAGAAATCGGGGGACTCGGCAGAGTAAACCAGGTCCTGTTTGTCGGGCTGTTTGATGTTGTGTCCCACCGGTATCAGCGTCTTTCCGTCGTTACCGCCCATCACCTTGAAAGCTCCATTGAAACGCTCGAAGAGTCGGTCACCCACCTCTCGAAAGTGAGGCATCTTCTCCCAGCAGGTTTTGAGTGAACATGAGCCGGACAACCCGTGGCACTTGCATTCAGTCCGCATGTAGTTCTCAATCATCTGCAATTAAGGAGGAAAGTGTAGGTACAGAGGTAAGTTCAACTTGAAACTACATCCCTAGACACAAAGAACTGCAGATGCTGTACTGTGCAGATGTGAACTACTATCTACCTCGTTGAACTACTGTCTACCTCGTTGGTGACGCTCGGACTGTCTGAAGAAGAGTCTCGACCCGAAACCGGAGTCTAAAGAAGGGTCTCGACCCGAAACGTCACCCATTCCTTCTCTCCAGAGATGCTGCCTGTCCCGTTGAGTTACTACAGCTTTTTGTGACTATCTCGGACTATTTTGATCGGTCATTGCTGGCTTTACCTTGTAACGTTGTTCCCTTATCTTGTATCAGTACAAACGGCTCGATTGTAATCAGGTATTGTCTTTCTGTGACAATACACTAAACTGTAATCCGGTGCTGCAGAGTTTTGGAGGAACAGCATCTCATATTTTGCTTCGGCAGCTTACAACCCAGCGGTATGAACATCGAATTCTCTCATTTTAAGTAACTTTTACTAACACCCACCCCTATGTCCCGTTCCTTCTAGTTATTTAGGCAGTTCCACGGTTGACCATATTGTATCACACCTTCTCTAGCCAACAATGAGTCTACCAGGGCACCAACCAGCCTGGTTGCTCCTGTTCTTTTCTCGCCTCCAGCTCTTCACCCTCTCCTGCACCCCCTACTTTCCGTCTGAAGAAGGGCCCCGATCCGAAAAGTCAACTATCCCTTTTCTCCAGAGATGCTACCTGACCTGCTGAGTTATCCCTGCGCTTTGTGGATGTTTTCAAGAGAGAGTTAGATTTAGTTATTGGGGCTAAAGGAATCAAGAGATATGGGGGAAAAAAGTAGGAACGGGGTACTGATTGGGGATGATCAGCCGTGATCACATTGAATGGCGGTGCTGGCTCGAAGGGCCCGAATGGCCTGTTCCTGCACCTATTTTTCTATGTTTCTATGTGTCAATCTTTGGTATAAACCAGCACCCGCAACTCTTTGTTTCTACCTCCAGAGATGCTGCCTGAATCGATCAGTAACTCCAGCATCGTGAGTGGAACAGTTAGAAATGACAGTTTGGGTTTCTGCAGCGCCTCGCAGGGCTTCTCAGAGCGCTTTGCCAACAGCGAAGTCGCTGCTGAGATCGGGAGACTCTGGACAACCAGTCGGTGCATCTGAAGATCCCACAGACAGACATGTGCTAATCGGAATGCCCCAGCAGCTGATGAGCCTCCGAGACACGAGAATGGTGGAAACACTGCTGGTTTACACCGAAGATAGACACAAGTCAGGGGACTAGTTTCTCTGACTAGTTTCATTAAATATTACTGATTGTATGGTACCTTGGCACCTGCCCCATAGCTAAAAATGTACCATTTTAGAGACACAGAGTGCTGGAGTGACTCAGCGGTTCACGCAGCATCTCTGGACAGAAGGAATGGGTGACGTTTCGGGTCGAGACGTCTGAACAAGGACGAAACGTCACCCATTCCTTTTCTCCAGAGATGCTGCCTGTCCCGCTGTGTCACTCCAGCATTTTGTGCATCAAACCAGCATCAACACAATGTACCATTTTAGATCTCGGAGAAAACCCCACGCAGGTCACGGGGAGAACGTACAAACTCCGAACAGAGAACACCCGTGGTCAGGATCGAACCCGGGTCTCTGGCGCTGTGAGGCAGCAACTCTACCGCTGCGCCACCCCGCCGCCCTGTGTCTATGCTAACGTAGTGCCATGGGATATTTTGCACATTCGCCTGAGATGGCAAATGGTGCCTCGATTTCACAGTGCGGCACTTGCTCGGTATTGCCCTGTCGTGCCGCCTTCATCTTTGCTCTCAATGTCTCTAGAGTGGGTGTTTCATTCATTCCGATGTACGTTACATGACAATCTACATCGGCTGCAAACTGTTTCCAGATGTCCTGAAAGCCGCTTCACAATTGCAAGTCTTCTCTATGTTTACTGTAACTGAGATTCATATAAACAACAACGTTTAACTGATTTACCAGACGAAGCAATTTAACCCGTGCACGAACTTGGTCTGATGAATCAGTAAACAGATCGGGGATTGCCTGATGTGCATTACATATTAGTGCAGGCAGGAGATACACAGGCAGTTGATGTGCATGTGTGTGAGAGAATTGATTACAGGGAGATAAGTGGGGAGGAGGGGGTGGTGAGGGCAAGGGATTAATGGAAGTTGCATAAGAACTAGCAAATATTTGATGGCCTCCTTCAGCATGGTAATAATATATGAAGGATAAAGCCTATTAGCAATTGCATGCTTCTAATGCATTGAATTAGTCCGTTTCCTATGAAATGACAAATAAGTGTAGTCCTCAGTGGGAGTAGAATTATTTTTTTGTTAGAACACACTTGAAAACTGTGTACAGTTTTGGCTGCCACACAATTGGAACCATGAGGTAGCAATCCATATAGAGAGAGTGCAGAAGGGATTCACCATGATGTTGTCCAGAATGGAAGGCTGTTGGAGGATAACAATGGAAGGAGACATTGGATGAATGGATTTATACTCAATGGGACATACTGTAGGAGGTTGTGGGATGACTTTATAGAGGCTCACAAAATTATGAAAGGCATAGATAAGATAGATAGTCAGAATCTTCGTTTTTCCCCAAGGCAGAGGAGTCTAGAATTAGAGGTTACAGGTTTAAGATGAGAGGGGCAAAGCTGAGGTATCTGCACTAAATGCTTCACCACTCATCAGTGACTGATGAAAATATAGTGGTGCTTCCACAGTAGCACAATGTAGACATATTCTTTGGTCTACTTTGGCTAAGCTGACCAAAGTAGTTATTTCCCTGCAAAGTGCTTTATGATGCCCGACTAGAATACGTTCCACTGTTGTGTCTGCGTTCTGATTGAATGACATGTGCTTGAAGAATATTTAAAGAATGTTAGAGACAAAACACTGCAGTAATTCAGCGGGACAGGCAGCCTCTCTGGAGAGAAGGAATGGGTGACGTTTCGGGTCGAGACCCTTCTTCAGACCAGAAACGTCACCCATTCCTACTCTCCAGAAATGCTGCCTGTCCGGCTGAGTTACTCCAGCTTTTTGTGTCTATCTTCGATTTAAACCAGCACCTGCAGTTCCTTCTTACACATTTAAAGAATGTTCAAAAATAGGTTCTAAAATATCTTGTGTCGGAAAAGAATGTGGTCAAAAAGATTGTGTTTGAATGTTCCAAAGTGGACCTGATTAAATGTTGAAAAATAATACATCTATTGTTTTAGAAAACATGTTCTAAAACAGTGTTAAGGTTTTAAGAAACTGTTTGCATGGGTAAAAATGCACTTGGAAGAATGTTATTTGTATGCATTTAAACATTGTGGCCTCAAAGAACACTTTTATAAAATGTTCCAAAAATGTGTTTGTGTTCTTAAATAATGTGCTCCAGATATATATTTAAAATTTCACTTGTAGTTCCAAACAAAGGAAATCTTCACTACCACAGCTAGAATGTTGTTACACATTGTGCCCACAGGAATTCTTACCCCCACATGAGCTGACTACCTTAACAACCACACACTCACATTTGACAGCAAAAGATTGCTCTGGATAATCAGCAGATTGCAACGAATCGGCTCTTTTTAAAGTCCAACACTGCAAATATTTATATCAAATTACTTTACCTGTATTTAGTAATCTAGGGAATAATAAATTCTCTCTGTTGGCTCTTTCTACAGACATGGGCACTGACCTGAAACAATGAAGTTTCTGTGTCCCAATCTACATACTGGGTCCATCAGTAACTTCAATCTATCCCTCAATTGTTCCGAATCTGTTCAGTTATGCATTTTGCAATGAGATTGCTTCCATCTACTATAGCTGTAATTGGATTTTACTTCATTAAATATTTACTTAATTAAAACATTTCAAAAGGATTTGAATGGGTAAGCAGCTTAACTATTAAGCATGATGTAGATATTCAAGGCATCTTTTGCTAACTTATATGTACAGCATCAGAATTCTGTGTATGTAAAAGCACACATTAAGTTGCAAATTAGATGTTTGAAAAACACAACTTTAAGCTACTTGTGAAGGATTCCTTTTTACTGTAACTTTAGCTAATCACATTGATAAGTATTCCACAGGCCCCCATTGAAATTTGAAATTTAGTTTAGTTTATTGTCACGTGTACCATGGTACAGTGAACGGCAGTTTTGTTACGTGCTATCCAGTCAGCGGAAAGACTATACATGATTACAATCAAGTTGACCACAGTGTACAGGTTCAGGGTAAAGGGACTAAAGTTTAATGCAAGATAAAGTCCAGTAAAGTCTGATCAAAGATAGTCCGAGGGTCTCCAATGAGGTAGATGGTAGATCAGGACCACTCTCAAGTTCAGAGATTCTAATGAATTATCTAAAAAAAGACTGTCATCAGAACTCATAAAGTGGAATCTAACAAACTCCTCTTGATTAATACCAATACTTTTACTTAGTTTAGAACATCTAATGTAAAAATTATGTTATCCTGAGACCTACACTGGCTTGCTTTTTGCTTTGCTAAATTCATTTTTCCTTCTTCCTTGTTCTCTTTCGTTAGAGTGCTTTGGCAATTCGAAATGTTTCTAGGTTGCCCGAAAATCAAATTGGAAATACTAAATAGCAGAAGTAAGAAGTGCCACGTGCAGTGTGCATCATTGTACAAATTTAAAAACTGGATTTGAAAGGCCGAAATAAGATTATGGTGGGATAGGTTTATGCTGAATGTTAGTTGGGAAGAAGACTAATTAATGAGAGGATTGTTCTGCTCATACAAGATCTGGTACACAGTTGGGCACATTATTCTATGTCATGTTGTTACTTGTGGGCGGAGCACCAAGGCAAATTCCTTGTATGTGAATACTTGGCCAATAAATTTACTTACTTACTTACTTAGTCTTTCATGATGGTGTTAAATGTTTCCTGGCCAGAGCATAGAAAGGTAAATTTAATGGGAAAAGTTGCACCAACAGATCTCCATTGGAATTAACTAACACAAGCTAACTAATTTCTAATTAAGACAGACACAAAATGCTGGAGTAACTCAGTGGGACAGGCAGCATCTCTGGATGGAAGGAATGGGTGACGTTTCGGGTCGAGACCCTTCTTCCGACTGAGAGTCAGGGGTGAGGGGTGAGGGAGACACAGGGATATGGAAGTGTGAAAATGATAGATCAAAGAGGACAAAGGTCAAGGAAAATGTAGGAGGTGGAAGGTGACAATGAAGCAGACAAAGATAGAATGTAATCTGGAAGACAGTCAGACTGGTTGGAGAACTAGGATGGAGAGAGAGGGAAAGCAAGGGTTTCTTGAAGTTAGAGAAGTCAATATTCATACCGCTGGGGTGTAAGCTGCCCAAGCAAAATATGAGTTCCATCCTAACAATTTCTAGTTAAGATCCATCCACTGAATGGTTAGAAAAACAAATAGAACATAGAACAGTAACGCAGAAGAATGGGCCGAACATAATACTAAGTTTAACTCATCTCCTCTGCCGACATATGATATAACATCTTTTGAAACCAATTGTCACATCCTCTGGCTTGAAACAAATAATTAACATATTTATTCTCAGATATATTTCAATTGTGCAGCAGTATGAATGGGCTGAGCTAACATTGTGTAGACAAGAGCACTAATCACCTCTGTCCTTTCGAATGGACACTGACTAAAACAGATTAGGAATGTCTCCATTCTGAGAAGGAATTGACTTATAGAATAACTAGGATCACTGTGCTTTCATCTCTGGGACTGAGATTCATATCAACCCCATAAAGATTAGTTTAAAGTATTGTAGCCTTCTCTTTCTTTCTTGGACTGTAATTATAAATTTTGTTTTTGATCTTCAAAATTAAATGAGTTGCTGCCAGTTCCATCTCATATATTTGCCCCAATTTCACCATAGCAACTGAGTCATTTCTTACGTTAACATCCAGTTCTGCCACAGATACTATTTGATGATAATTTTGGAAAGTGGTGTTTGCAGCTGGAATCACTTTTTAATGAATATTTAATTAAAATACAAGACTTGATTTAAATCAGTACTAAAATGAATATGAATAGAGTGATAATTATTTAAGACTTATGATATGCAAGGAATGCTTGGGAATACTGTTGATCTAAATATGTTTTGTGTTAGCACTGGCGAAACAAACATTAAATAATCAAAAATTGTCTTTTTAACTGGTCTGATGCTCTGATACTCTTGATTATGCAGGTAAAACAAATAGTAAATGCTCTTTACAGCAAATAAACATTTGTATATATTCTATCTAATTCTAAAACCTTGTCTTTTAACCATAGATAGAGTCATACAGCATGGAAACAGGCACTTCAGCCCAACTTGTTCATGCCGACCAAGATGCCCCATTTACACCACACCCACCTGCCTGTGTTTGGGCCACATGCCTCTAAACCTTTCCTATCTATGTACCTGACCAAATGTATTTTTAACAAGGAACTGCAGATGCTGGAAAATCGAAGGTAGATGAAAATGCTGGAGAAACTCAGTGGGTGAGGCAGCATCTATGGAGCGAAGGAAATAGGCGATGTTTTGGGCCGAGACCCATTTTGTACCTGCCTCAACATCTCCTCTGGCAGTTCATTTCATCTACAAAACACCCTTGATTCTTGATTCGCCTACTCTGGGTAAAATACTCTGTGCATCTACCCTGTCTATTCCCCTCGTGATCGTATAAAGCTCGATAAAATCACCCCTCATCCTCCTGTGCTCCAAGCAGTAAAGTCCAAGCCTGACTAACCTCTACCTATGGCTCAGACCCTTAAATCTTGGTAACATCCTCATTAATGCCATGTTAAAAATAAAACCAGACCTTTAGTTCAAATTATGCTTAAGGCACAATAACATTTTCTTTGGGAGGTTAATATTGATCAATGTACATTTTGACTATTTCCCCATTGCTGCCTATTTGAAATGAGCAGACCTGTAAAGTCTCCAGTTTTTAGACACAAAAAGCTGGAGTAACTCAACGGGTCAGACAGCATCTCTGGAGAACATGAACAGGTGACGTTTCGGGGAAAGGTCTCGACCTGAAACATCACCTATTCCTTTTCTCCAGAAATGCTGTCTGATCCGTTGAGTTACACCAGCTTTTTGTGTCTTATCTTCGGTTTAAGTCAGCATCTACAGTTCCTTCCTACACAAGTCTCCAGCTTTTGCTCATTTTCTGTTGGAAACTGTAATGTGTTACTCATCCATCTTCCCCGTTGAAATAAAATCGTATTTATATACACATGGTTTGTGCATGGACTTATGGTTAAGGACCCGTCCACTTTGGAACATACTGGGATTGCCAAGTATTTGTACGATTTACAATCAGTTTGCAATTTATTATTTTCTCCCGGGGTTCATGTCAATATATTTGAACAGAATTGTTGTTAACCTTTATTTTTTTAATGGGTTAGACATGGGAAACATGTCAAAATAACACAAGGATTTTTTGCATTAAGTGAGATTGTACAAATGTATTTAAGTTTGAAAGATCAAAATTAATCAAAATCTTGAAACTGCAATGTTTTCTAACACTCCCATTCTACTAATGGAAAATGTGTTCCACTACAGTGTAGCCTAGGGATTAAAAAGTATTTTGTGCAGCAGCTGGGTTTCGAAGTGAAATTAATTTAGAGATTCTCAACTGGTCTCCAACCGCCATTAGTGTGCATGGGTAACATTGCGATTTCTTGCAGAAGCCATCATTATACCCTTTTTGTTAGCCTGCAAGAAATCGCAATGTTACCCATGCACATTACTGACCTGGTCAGGGGTGAGGAAGCGGAGATGTGGAATCCATAACAATAAAATCCTTCATCTTGACAAGTGCATTTATCAAAAGATATGGTTTTCATACAGGGAAGTAACATCTGTGGGAAGGAACTGGTTATCTCACATCTAAATTGGTTTTGGACCAGAACAATCCACTGGAATCTCTCCCAATTCTTTATCTCTGCACTGTTATTTTGTGTACAATGACAGATTATTTCAATGCTATTAATTCCCTCGTAGTATACTTACGTATCTAGCTCCATACACATTACAAATTGTGCTTTCGATCAATAATAAGTGAAGCTTTCAGAATTCAAATTGTACACTCAGTATTATTTGTGCAACTAGCAAATCCAGTTTATATGAATTTCTAACTGGCTGATTGTATAAAATTGCATACAACTGCAGTCCACTGTATATACTGTAGTGTACTTTCAGATAAACATGTTGCAAATCTCGTAAACCTTTGGGAATTGAACAGGTCACGCCGTCAGATGAGAAAGTATTTTGTAAAATTACTGGGACTATTTTGCTCGAAGGAGAGATCAGTTAATGGATGCTTCCAAAATTGTGAGGGTTTCTGATAGGGTAAACAATGGGAGACGGGTCATATGTTTGTCAATGACCAATTAATTTTAGATTATTAATGATAGTAGAAACTTACACCAAGTCTCAACATGGAATCTTTTTCCACAGAGGCTATTTAAGGCAGAAGGGGGAAATCTCTGAGGGGAAATTAGATCCATACTGAAGGCAAAGAATACAACAAAGTTGTGGTGGGAGGTGGTGGGGGGGGGGGGGGGGAATAACAATGTTGAGAATGGGTTTGGATTGAGTTAAGTGTGGAGATCTCCAGAAATAACAAGCAAGGTCTCTGGTCCAGTGAGGGGAAAATACAACAGGCATATTGCCATTCACTTAAGAACACTCTTCACTCCAGCAAAGCGTTTGACTCCTAAGATGTGGGCTGCTACTTCAAAGTCAGTCACATTGCTGCAAGTCTGGTGTAGGCCGAACTGGGCAAACCCTATCAAATTTCTTTCCATGAGCAACCATCTCAGAGCCTCCTGATCGCCGTTATGGATGCACCTTGTTCCAATTTTAAAACCCAGATTATTGAATTAGTTGAAATCCTCTGCTGCCATATTTGAACTCATTATGTCAGGATTCAGTGTTAAAAAGCGAAATAAAACTGAAAACGTGCGAAATCTGAAATAAACGGGAAGAATGAATCAATAAGCATTTCACTGTACCTAGGTACATGTGATAATAACGTCTAATTGAACGGAATGGGCGTTGAATTGAACCTGAGGGGTACCTTTATTACACAAAGGGTGGTGGGTGTATGGAACAAGCTGCTGGAGGAGGTAGTTGAGGCAGGAAGAGTTGTAACATTTAAGAAACATTCGGACAGGTACATGGATGGGATAGGTTTATAGGGATGTTGGACAAGCATGGGCAGGTGGGACTAGTGTCGATGGGGCATGGTGGTCGGCGTGGATAGTTGTGTCGAAGGTCCTATTTCCACTCTGTGTGATTCTATGACTGTCCATTTTGATCTCATTCTGATCAAACATCATCATCCTAACTCTTGTTTCGCACTCTACGGATCATTCTTGACCTGACGGCTATTTCAGCATTATCAGCTTTTACCACTGACTCACCAGTACAGTAACTGAACCACTCCCCATAGTGATACAACTGTACCACCACTACCAAAAACTTTCACGTTACCTACCACTCCATTAACAACAGAAACTACATCTGAATATGAAAAGGGTGTAATTGCTTAACACGTCAATGGTTTAAACGGGTGTGAGCATGCCCCCACTAACCTCATCTACTGCATCCGCTGTTCCCGGTGTGGTCTCCTGCACATCGGCGACCATTTCGCTGAACACTTGCGCTCAATCCACCAAGGCCTACTAGATCTCCCGGTTGCTAACCATTTTAACTCCCCTTCCCATTCCCACACTGACCTTTCTGTCCTGGGCTGCCACCATTGCCAGAGTGAGGCCACGCGCAAATTGGAGAAACAGCATCTCATATTCTACTTGGGCAGCTTACAACCCAACGCTATGAACATTGATAGACACAAAGTGCTGGAGTAACTCAGCGGGACAGGCAGCATCTCTGGAGAAAAAGTTTGCGTGATGTTTAGGATTGGGGCACTTCTTCAGACCCTTCAATTTTAAGTAACTAACCAACAAACAACACTCCTCACTCCCTTTTCAAATCTCTTTCCTGTGTCCAACCTGGATACACATCCATCTTGCTCTTTTCATATCTCCCCCCAACCCCCCCCCCTCACCCTCCCCATCCCTTTCCACCAATAATCCTTCTATCCTTATCTCCTTATTTCCCACTTTTCGTCATTTCATCTCCAGCCTTTTTTCCGCCAATCTGCCAACCGACCTCCGCACACCCGTACCCACCTATCACTTGCCTGACATTGTCCCACCTTCACTCACTTTTCTCCCCCTTACTACAATCAGTCCAAAACGTCACCTATCATTTTTCTCCAGAGATGGATACAGTGGATGTGGAGAGGATGTTTCCACAAGTGGGAGAGTCGAGGACTAGAGGTCACAGCTTCGAAATTAAAGGAAGTTCCTTTAAGAAGGAAATGAAGAGGATTTTTTTTAGTCAGAGGGTGGTGAATCTGTGGAATTCTTTGCCACAGACGGTTGTGGAGGCCAAGTCAATGGATATTTTTAAGACAGAGATAGATAGATTCTTGATTAGTACGGGTGTCAGGGGTTATGGGGAGAAGGCAGGAAAATGGGGTTTGGAGGGAGAGATAGATCACTCATGATTGAATGGTTATGGCAGAGTAGACTTGATGTAATAATTCTTATGGGGTTGGACAGGCTAGATGCAGGAAGATTGTTCCCGATGTTGGGGAAGTCCAGGACAAGGGGTCACAGCTTAAGGATAAGGGGGAAATCCTTTAAGACCGAGATGAGGAAAAAAAAATTCACACAGAGAGTGGTGAATCTCTGGAACTCTCTGCCACAGAGGGTAGTTGAGGCCAGTTCATTGGCTATATTTAAGAGGGAGTTAGATGTGGCCCTTGTGGCTAACGGGATCAGGGGGTATGGAGAGAAGGCAGGTACGGGATACTGAGCTGGATGATCAGCCATGATCATATTGAATGGCGGTGCAGGCTCGAAGGGCCGAATGGCCTACTCCTGCACCTATTTTCTATGTATCTATGTATCTATGGGCCGAATGGCCTAATTCTTCTCCTGTCACTTACGATCTTATGAGATGCTGCCTGACCCGCTGAGTTACTCCAGCACTTTGTGTCTTCATTGGTTTAAACACCTCACATAGAGGGAGAGAGGGAGAGTTCAAATATTTCAGGCGTGCATGCCTGCCTTCAGATCTGTTAACGTTGGGCAAGTCTGCCCGCGAAGGGCACAGCGAGTAATTCTGGACCCGCACAGACTGGGGTGCCTAGAATGCACGGAAGATTCGCTATATATATTCAACAGCAGAAGCAAGACAAAAAAAATGCTGGAGTAACTCAGCGGGACAGGCAGCATCTCTGGATAGAAGGAATGGGTGACGTTTCAGGTCGAGACCCTTCTCCAGACTGAGAGTCAGGGGAGAGGGAGACACAGAGATATGGAAGGGTTAGGACGCAGCTCAAGGAAAATGTTGAAGAGATCATTGTTAGCTCGGAGAAGCAACCTTCCTTATTCACGATTTCTCACCCTATATACATTATACAAGGAGGAAAATTATCCCCACACACAAATTATAATGAGCAAAGAAGCATCTAATTCTATACACAGGCAGAAGATAAGATATATTTCTGGACCTAAACCTACCAGACGGCCTGCCTCGTTATTGTGCAGATCTATCAAGGATTTGATGTCACTTTGACCTTTTCTCTTTCTGGCGTCCATGAACTGCCTGGACTTGGCGTAACCGAACTCCGCGTCGTCCCCGCATCCTCCCCATTGCCAAGGGTTCGGATCCCTGCCCGAGCCCGGAGCCTGAGCCGGAGGCGGCGGGGCGCGGCCCAGCTCGTTCTCGCAGCCGCACTGGAGCAGCTCACCCGTGCTGCACGCCTGTGTCACGGCGTACGCTACTCCCGCCGAGGTGATGGCGTGAACGAAGGCCGTCTCTCTGATGTCTGAGAAAAGGGGAAGGAACAGAGATAACAGGTCAGCGTTGCCAAACAGTGTGACTGCATACGGCTTCGTGTATGGTTTATAACTAAATCAAAGATAGACACAAGATGCTTGAGTAACCCAGCGTGTCAGACAGCATTTCCGGAGAGAAGGAATTGGTGACGTTTCGGATCCAGACTCCAGACCCTTCTTTAGACACGTGTTGCGAAAAGTACGTGTTGTGCATCTCATAGGGTCATAGAAACAGACCCTTCGGCCCAACGCCCATGCCAACCAAGACCTGCTGAGTTCCTCCAGCACTTTGTGTTTTGCTCAAGATTCCAGCATCTGCGGTTCCTTCTGTCTCTCTGGATCTAGTCACACCTGCTTCGGAAAATCTCCCCGTTGGATTGCGAACCTTGTCGTGGTCGGGGAGCTTGTGTGTCTCAGTGACCCCCAGAGCTATGCCAGCGGGAGATTCGTCTCCTGTTAGGGTCTCCCATGCTGGACAGGTGGAAGGGTAGAGGCGAGACGAAGAGCGATCCACTGGTCCTCCAGGCTGGAGGTTGAGCACAGGGCTAACAACCCTGTCTCGTAAAACAAATATGTTATGGAAACAGCAACTGAAGGAATCAACACTACTGGGCGTGATGGACTTCCAGGTCTATCGACAGATGCTAGGATGAAGAGAAACAGACAGCATCCCAAGAATAGCCCTGCACTGGACACCGGAAGGGAAAAGGACAATGGACTTGACCTGGGGTAGTGTCCAGAAGCTAGCCCGGAACAGACAGCAGTGGAGGACCTTCGTTGCTGCCCTACATGCCAGGAGGTTGAATAGGCAGTAAGTAAGTAAGTAAGTTTCTAAAAATGCATCTCCTATTCGTCCCCATTGCCGCTTTCCTTTCGGCGTAGGGAATGCTAAAGATTTCTCCAAGCCTTTGCCGTTTTTGTTGTTCAAACTAAAGTTTGCCCGTTTAGGTTTAAGCTTATTATTGTCACGTGTACCGAAGTACAATGACAAGTTTTGTTTTGCATGTTATCCAAACCGATCAGATAATACCATACATAAATGCGATCAACTCAAACTAGCACCATAGGTAGAGCGAAGGGGAAGATACAGGGTCCATGGTGTAGTTCTGGAAAAGGGTCTCGACCCGAAACGTCACCTATTCCTTCTCTTCGGAGATTCTGCCTGACCCGCCGAGTTATTCCAGCGTTTTGTGTCTATCTGTAGATTGTAGTTCTCAGCATTGTAGCACATCGGTTTCATAGCCAAAGTCCAATGTCCACGATGGGGTAGATGTGAGTCGGACAGTACCCTGGCTTATGGAAGGACCGTTCAGAAACCTGCCAACAACTTTTAGACAGTATTGGCAAGTTGCTGCAAATCATGATTTCGGGTTGAATTCCTCGAACCGTGCCCCCCCCCCCCCCACTCTGGAGAAAATGATAGGTGACGTTTCGGGTCGGGACCCTTCTTCAGACTCCAATTTCTACACTCAACTTCCGAGATGTGGGTTCAAGTCCCGCACCAGAGAGCGGAGAACAACTGTAAGGATTGGCACCGAGAGGATGTTGTGGTGTGAGAGTGTATACATGGAGCGTATACATAGAGAGTGAAAGTGTATACATCGAGTGTATTGGACACTAGGCTGACATCGGTTGTGGGCGTAAATGAACGATTAGGATTAATACATCCTAGTCCATATAAATACTCATTTATCATTGATGGTTGCAAAACCTTCCTGTGCGCCAGCCGGCCTCATTGCTTTCCACCTTACACAGAGGAACTGTGCTGTTTGTTGGAGCTACGAGGAAATGCAGGTGCTGGAATCTTGAGCAAAACACAAAATGCTGGAGTAACTCAGCGGGTCAGGCAGCATCTGTGGAGAACATGGATATGTGACGTTTCACAGAGTGCTGGAGTAACTCAGCGGGTCAGGCAGCATCTGTGGAGAACATGGATAGGTGACGTTTCACAGAGTGCTGGAGTAACTCAGCGGGTCAGGCAGCATCTATGGGGAACATGGATAGGTGACGTTTCACAGAGTGCTGGAGTAACTCAGCGGGTCAGGCAGCATCTGTGGAGAACATGGATAGGTGACGTTTCACAGAGTGCTGGAGTAACTCAGCGGGTCAGGCAGCATCTGTGGAGAACATGGATAGGTGACGTTTCACAGAGTGCTGGAGTAACTCAGCGGGTCAGGCAGCATCTGTGGAGAACATGGATAGGTGACCTTTCACAGAGTGCTGGAGTAACTCAGCGGGTCAGGCAGCATCTGTGGAGAACATGGATAGGTGACGTTTCACAGAGTGCTGGAGTAACTCAGCGGGTCAGGCAGCATCTGTGGGGAACATGGATAGGTAATGCTTCGGGCCAGGACCCTTCTTCAGACTCAGCGGGTCAGGCAGCATCTGTGGAGGGAAGGGGGAGGCGACTTTTCGGGTTTGGGGCCCTTCTTCGGACAATCCATTCCTCCCATAGATGCTGTCTGACCCGCTGAGTTACTCCAGCACTGTGTACACTATTGGTCCTAACCTGAAAAAAACTGCTATATAAATCAGGGCCCTTTTATTTTGCAAATTACATCGAGAAATTGTAACAGTTTCTTACTGATAAAGAGCCTGCGGGAGTTCGCGCAGAACATGTCTGAGCTAAAAAGTAAAGTGGAGGATGGATCTGCAGATGCTGGTTTAAATCGAAGATGGACAAAAGATAAAAATAAAAAGTAGAACTCTCGTTTGAAGCGCGGTCTGCAATATAACCCAGCGTGGAAAGACTCCTTCCTGAATGGTTCACGGTGCCATTGATCGTCAACCAGGGAAAACGGCTGCCAGTCCAAATCTTGTCCAAATGGCCGATCACGGAACAAAACGTACTCGCATTCTTTCCAACAGCAGATGCCAAAGCCGACATTCTAAAGGATTGCTTTTAACCTACTGCAAAAGCTAAAAGAACCTCGCGCCTTGGAGATATATATTAAAATGGCCTTTTTGTTCTGACTGACGTACACTATGCCTCGTCTTCAACTTATTCCATTGTCCACATCCCATTCCCCCGTCCCTCTCGCCCATACAGCTATTGCCCGCACCTTCCTCCAACTGGCTGCCTGTCCCGTCGCGGCCCGTTTGTTTCTGTCGCTTGCATGTAGTTCCAACGAGCGGCCAGTCTGGGTTATGTCCCCCGTTCGGTCGCGTTTGTCGTGTGTGTGTGTGTGTGTGTGTGTGTGTGTGTGTGTGTGTGTGTGTGTGTGTGTGTGTGTGTGTGTGTGTGTGTGTGTGTGTGTGTGTGTGTGTGTGTGTGTGTGTGTGTGTGTGTGTGTGTGCTTGTGTGCGTGTGTGCGTGTGTGCGTGTGTGTGTGTGTGTGTGTGTGTTTGTCTGTCTGTCTGTCTGTCTGTCTCTGTCTGTCTGTCTGTGTCTGTCTCTCTCTCTCTCTCCCTTTCTCTCTCAGACACACACACACACACACACTGACCCACGCACACACTCTCACACACACACATTCACAAACACAGTTACACACACACTGACACACACTGACACACACACACACTCTCTCTCTCACACACACTCACAAACACACTCGCACACACTAACACACACCCACTGGCACACACACTCACACACACGGACACACTAACACACACGCATTCGCGCACACACACACACACACTCACACACACACTCACACACCCTGACACACACATTAACACACACACTAACAGACACACACACACTGACACACACACACTCTCACACACACACACTAACACACACACACCGACACACACACTCACACCCGTTCACACACACATTCACACACACATTCACACACACATTCACACACACACACACTAACACACACTGACACACACTCACACACACTGACACACCCACACACTGGCCGGGATCTCTACCTTGCTGGAGGAGTTTCCCGAAGTGCTTGTGGACGGTGCAGTTCCATCTGCGGAATCGGAACTGGTACTGGCACTCCCTGATGCCGTGCCGGACCCCCTTCGCCACCTCGCTCACGATCTGCGGTTCGGTCTGGCACAGTTCGGCCTGCTTGCCAGGCAAGCGCCTTGTCTTCCTGCAGATCCTATTGGGGTCCATTACGAGTGGGCTCCCCACAGCCCTACAACACGAAATTAAGAGCAAAAACACACAGGGGCAATGTTTTTAATATGCATTCCCGTAAAGTACCAACAACACCTTGTGCCCTACCCACCCCACCGCCTTCTTCAGTCACCCCCCCTAAATAAACAGATACGTTTAGCCAGACTTTTGCAGATTTGGGATTCTAGTCAAACTGAGAGACGTTTGGATGCAGTTCTGTTTGAAAGTCGTATTTGAAAGGGGGACCAGCGAATGTGCAAACCAGCAAATCCCATTAAGAGCGCGAAGTGTCTGGAGGGACTCAGCGGGACAGGCAGCATCTCTGGAGAGAAGAGGAATAGGTGACGTTTCGGGTCGAGACCCTCCAGACGCCGCCTGTCCATTCCCTCCACAGATGCTGCCTGACCCGCTGGATTTCCTCCAGCACTCTTGCGTTTTCCTCAACAATCCAGCACTTGCAGTTCCTTGTGTCTCTACTAAAGAAGGAGGCTAGGGAGGGGCGTTTTCGTGAGCGAGTCTTCTCGGAGTCACTTCAAGGTAAAGTCTGAGATGATCCCGGCTGCAGGTGCCACTCGTGAACATATTGAGGGACAGAGAGAGTTGTCAGCGCAGCGATCGCTCCCTGACTCGCGAACTGGCCCCGCTCGCACTCTCCCTCTCCCTCTCCCCGGCATGTCTCTCTCGAGAATTCTTTATCACATATCCTCCTCCCAGTTCAGATATCAACAACCCCCGCTTCACCACCGACCCCAGACAATACCACCCGAAGCTCCCCTCCCCTCCTATCCAACCGAGATATCACAGGCGACCGACTTACCACCACAGACTGATGATGTTCGCGGGACATAAAAGAAAGAAGAAAAATCCAAGCTGAGCTCCGGCAAAAGGCACCATCTCCGCGTCTCTCCAGCACAGACTGAATCCAGCAATCGGCCCACGCCAACCCTCTCCCTTCCTCGTCTCTCTCTCTATTTCCCAATTATCTCTCCCTCACTTTCTCTCCCTCGCAACCCTCTCTCCCTTCCCTTCACACTCTCACACACACAGAGCTCTCTTGTTCCGCTCTGGTCACTCGCGGGCCCCGTCTCCGGCAGAATGGGGAGGTGGGCTTTATCCTCTCTCTCTCTCTCTCCCTCCCTCTCTCTCTCTCTCTCTCTCTCTCTCTCTCTCTCTCTCTCTCTCTCTCTCTCTCTCTCTCTCTCTCTCTCTCTCTCTCTCTCTCTCTCTCTCTCTCCCCCCCCACTCTCTCCCTCTCTCTCTCTCTCTCTCTCTCTCTCTCTCTCTCTCTCTCTCTCTCTCTCTCTCTCTCTCCCCTCTCCCTCCCTCTCTCTCTATCTATCTATCTATCTATCTATCTCTCCTTCTCTCTCTGTCTCTGTCTCTCTCTGTTCTCTCTCTCTGTCTCTCTCTGTCTCTGTCTCTCTCTCTCTCTCTCTCCCTCTCTATCTCTCTCTCCCTCTCTCTCTGTTCTCTGTCTCTCTCTCTGTCTCTCTCTCTCTCTCTCTATCTCCTCCCCCTCTCTCTCTGTCTGCCCTCTGTCTCTCTCTGTCTCTCTCTGTCTCTCTCTGTCTGTCTGTCTCTCTCTCTCTCTCTCTGTCTGTCTCTCTCTATCTCTCTCTCTCCCTCTCTGTCTGTTTGTCTCTCTCTCTCTCTGTCTCTCTTCTCTCTCTCTCTCTCTCTCGTTCTCTCTCTCTCTCCTACTCTCTCTCTCTTCTCTCTCTCTCTCTTCTCTCCTCTCTCTCTCTCTCTCTCTCTCTCTCTCTCTCTCTCTCTCTCTCTCCTCTCTCTCTTCTCTCTCTTCTCTCTCTCTCTCTGTCTCTCTCTCTCTCTCTCTCTCGCTGTCTCTTTTCCTTTCCCACGATCTCCCTTTCCTCCCCTCGCTCTTTCTCTTCCCTGTTCTCGCTCGTTCCCCCCTCTCTCCCCCTCCCCACCCTTCCCCCTCCCCTCTGTCTCCCTCTCTCTCTCTCTCTCTCTATATATATTTATATATATAATTTCCTCTCACCCCCCCCCCCACCCCACCCCTCCCGTGTACGGACAAGCGAAGGTCAGCTCCGTGAGACTAAACCTCTTCGTCACTCGCCCAGCCCCATCCTCTGAAGCTCTTAACCTAAACGGGTTCAGTCTCCTGTTGGTCTGCTTGGACTGAGAGCGAATGAGTTACGAAACGGAGACAATGAAGATTGGAGACAACAGCGCCAATGTTTGTATCTCACGCCCAAGGAGTTGGAAGCGAGACGTTTACTGGCGAAGTCAGTAACCGGGGTAAGAGGGTCAGACTCTGGAGTCATAGAGGCATACGGCGTGGAAACAGGCCATTCAGCCCAACCTGTCCACACCGACCAAACATGTCCCATCTAAACTAGTCACACCTACCTGTGTTTGGCAGGCTTCTGGAGCTGGAAATGTCTGGACCTGATACCTTACACACACACACACACACGTGTACACAAACTGAATGAACACACTCAATATAATATACAGTATCTGTGTATGAAGGAACTGCAGATGCTGGTTTAAATCGAAGATAGACCCAAAATGCTGGAGTAACACAGCAGGACAGGCAGAATCTCTGGAAAGAGGAGTGCCTTTCGGGTCTGAAGAAGGGTCTCGACCAGAAACGTCACACATCCCTTCTCTCCAGAGATGCTGCCTGCCCCCCCTGAGTTACTCCAGCATCTTCAGAATATACATTACACATACATATTGTATATGCGCGCACTATACATTGAAACATAGAAACATAGAAAATCGGTGCAGGAGGAGGCCATTCGGCCCTTCGAGCCAGCACCACCATTCATTGTGATCATGGCTGATCGTCCGCAATCAATAACCCATATATATACACTATATACACAGATCACACACACTATTAACACTCTCCATTCACATATATGCACTATACTACACATACTCACGTTACACACACTGCACACGCATTGCAAGCACTATACACACATATGCACATATTACGTTCACACTTCTATGATACATATACGCATTGTACCGATAAACATCGTATACAACCTCGCCACACACACATACTATAAATATTGTACACGCACATTATTTACTCGTATATGTATATTACCATATGCACACTACACACACACAGTAAAACACAGGTGCAAATTATGCACAGTTACTACCCAACACACACATACCAAGAAAAATAGTTTTCAAATGAAACAATTTTTGTTCATTACATCTAACGAGACGCAAGCTGGGTCTGTTTCCTCGTGAAAACAAATGCTGAGTGAGAGATCTTTAAATGGTGGAAGTTTTGTTAGAATGGGGAGAGATGGGGAGCATTCACTTTGGGGATAATCCCAACTTGAGTGTCGTGACTAATAGAGTCAAATATCGAATTATATGGAGCACGCTCCATTTGAGCAGAAATGTACTGGTCGGGCCGAATGGGAGAGTTTCGGACCAGAGGTCATAGCCTCGGAATTAAAGGACGTTCCTTTAGGAAGCTGATGTGGGGGGATTTCTATAGCCAGAGGGTGGTGAATCTGTAGAAACCATTGCCAGAGAAGGCTGTGGAGGCTACGTCAATATATATATATTTTAAGGCAGAGACAGATAGATAGATTCTGATCAGTACGCAAGGGGTTATGGGGAGAAAGTAGGAGAATGAGGTTAGGAGGGATATATAGATCAGCCATGATTGAATGTGGAGTAGACTTGGGCCGAATGGCCTAATACTGCTCCTATCACTAAATAATGTCCTATCACCACACGGTATTTTCGACGGACACGCGGACGACAACCAACGTTATGAAATGGGCTTCGGTGATAAAAATCCAGGGGTTAAGTTTAAGTGAGACACCGAGTGAGGAGGGGGGGGGGTGCGTGGGGTGAGTTCGGGGCAAAGGGTGCGGAACGAGCATCGCAGATTAACTCTCGTTAGCAATATACAGAGATACAGGAGTACCAACTAGGGGTTTGATCCAAGGATAATCTGCCCCTCCCACTTCAGTTGAAGTGAACTCTGTCCATTGACATTGAGCGAATGCGTTGATAAAATGGGGAAGGCAGTAAGGGTTGAAAATAGATTCCAGCGCTCACCTCTTCATCCTACGTTATATTAGTGAAGCATAAATAAGCCATGCCAAAAATAGATATATCTACACAAATATCTATACATATAGATCAATAGACTGGACAACCAGGTATAGACATGGCCTATTTACAAATCCCAACACCTACTGTTATAGACAACAGTGTGAGGCCCAGCACAAATTGGAGGAACACCACCTCATATTTCACTTGGGCAGCTTACAACCCAGCGGTATGAAATTTGATTTCTCTAACTTCAAGTAACCCTTGCATTCCCTCTCTATTCACCCCCAACCCCCACCCAAGTTGTATCAGCCTCAAAGTCGTCTTGTTGAGTCTCATGTGTAGGAAGCAACTGGTTTAAACCGAAGATAAATACAAATGCTGGAGTAACTCAGCGGGACTGGCAGCATCTCTCGAGCGAAGGAATTGGGTGACGGTTCGGGTCGAGACCCTTCTCATTGTCTGTAACTGGTTTTCACCTAGCCACCAGCTAACAATGGCCCGTTTCCTTTATCGTCGTTACTTTTCTTGCATATCTTTCATTCATTTATTCTATATCTCTCCACATCACCGTCTACATCATTCGTTTCCCTCTCCCCCGACTCTCAGTCTGAAGAAGGGTCTCGACCCGAAACGTTCTCTCCAGAGATGCTGCCTGTCCCGCTGAGTTACTCCAGCATTTTGTGTCTACCTTCAGTTATAGACAATATACAATCAGTTATAGACACATGCGTTTATACATATATATATATATAATATTTCCTATTTATATATATTTATATAGGAAATATATATATAGGAATTATTATATATATATATATATATATATATATATATATATATATATATATATAAACGCATGTGTTTATACATATATAATATATATATATCATGATATATATATGATATATATACGCACATATCGTTATAGACAAATAGTTATAGACAAGCAATTATAGACACAATCGATGCATACATATCCCAACTCATACAGACACGTACATAGGTATGTACGATTTCGTTTACGTATGACAATATATATATTTACCATCTACATATCTGCTTAAATACCGGATACAACGTTCACCCTACGTGCAGATATGCTCTATCTCGCTATTCAATCGCGTGGGGAGATGTAACATCAGAATTAATTTTTTGTTATGTCTTCACAACTGAATTTAATTCCATCCATATTTAAGACCGTTTTTAAACAAGCTTGAGCCTCGAATCTTTAAAGGCTGGAGCAACACAAAAGGGCTCCGTAAATGGATTGGATGGTAATCCGTTTATTTGCATGATTGAGCCGAGGGAAACGGCCGAGCCCTTTCAGATTGTTGTTGGTTTTTTGTAAAAAAAAAAAGACCTGAGAAAGAGATTCAGAGAAAAAACTGAAAGCAGTGAACGATTGCAAAGTCCGGCTTGGCGGTGTTCCCTTCCCAAGCAATAATCTAAAATTCCTCGTTGCAGTTCACTTCCACCCATGTTACCACGCACATCACACAAAGCACAGTCTCTAACAGAGTGGAAGGTCTTGCGTGTTGGCTGCAAGCTATAACACTGTCTTCCCAGACACTCTCGTTTGCTTTTACCGTAAACAAACCGATCCATCAATTGCTGAAGGAAGGAACTGCAGGATGCTGGTTTACACCGAAGATAGACACAAAATGCTGGAGTAACTCAGCTGGACAGGCAGCATCTCGGGAGAGAAGGAATGGGTGAAGTTTCGGGTCGAGACTCTTCTTCAGACTGGGCGTCAGGGGAGAGGGAGACACAGAGATAAGGAAGGATCAGGTGTGAATTCTAGACATCAAAGGGGATGAGCGAAAATGTAGAATAGATAATTGTTAGCGAGGAGAAGGTAACAACGAAGCATACAGTGATAAAATGTAATCGGGGGACAGTCAGACCGGTCGGAGAACTAAGAAGGGGTTGGGATATCCACTCATTAATTGTTCCCGGGCAGGTGGGTACCATTGGGAGGATGCAGTGCGGGGTATATGACGGTAATCAGTAAAGATGATTGCAAATGAACGTTCCAATCATCACCTATCAAAGTCTTCATGAAGCGAGGATAGAGAAGGGTCCCATGTAAGACGACCCATCAGCAATTATAGTCCATGTTACAAGCGTTCACATGAGAAGAATTTCGGTTGAAATTTCAACAGAATAGCCTGTCCGTGGTGGCGGGAGTACTCAATATACTACCAAAGTAACATTGCAGATATAGCGTCAGGCGCCTAAACCTAATGGCTTACAAAGAGCGAGGAGCACAAATGGCCAATATCATAAATGAGCCCGAGAACACACGCTCCTCACCGTTGTGAAGATGCTTCACTGTTTTGTTATCGATCCGCTATTTTACTTTAAACTGCGTTTAAATGACCTGCTGGTTCACCATTTAACCATCATGACACTGTGTAGACAGCGGGGGGAGTTTTGATCGCAAATTCACAAAAATGCCCCCTTAATTGCACGCACAACATCGTCCATTCCAGTTTGTTTCAGGTAACGAATGAAAATACTTTTACAAAGTTGCTTTGAATTAACCGCCGTACCAGTTGATCATCAGGTGTGAAATGGAAAGCTATAGAAGTGGATACACTTGTGATTTGTAAAATATATTTGAACAGATGAGTGGATAGGACGGGTTTAGAGGGCTATGGGGTAAATGGGACGAGCTCAATATTCCAACTTGCTCGACATGGGCAAGATGGGCCGAAGAGCCTGTTTCTGTGTTGAAACGCTCGTCCATAAACGACCAACTCTTCTTGCAAAGGAATATTGCAGAATTCACTGACAGATAAAATATTGTTTTCAATGATTGCACGCGAATCTTGCATTAAAGCAATTCGACTGAACAGTCTCATATGGAGAAGGCATAAAATAATTATAAAATCACTTCTAAAATAATTTGTTTCTTTGACCTTTGATTTTGTTAACTTGTCGGAGTCTGACGTAGGGTCCCAAGTCGAAACGTCGTCTGTCCATTCCCTCCACAGATGTTGCCTGAACCGCTGGGTCACTCCAGCAATTTGTGTTTTACCCAAGATACCAGCACCTGCAGTCTCTTGTGTTTCCATATAAATACTGTATGTCGATTCTGTGAAGACCTGGCCTGTTTTAACTCCTCGACCTGCTGAGTGCAGTGCCAAGGGTGTAGACGCTGGTGAATAAGAGACTTTGGCGAAGTAGTAACAAGATGAAACTTTATACTTAAAAAACACTAGGCCTAAAAACGCATAACTTTTTTTGTTTAGTGAGTTAGTTTGATGAGAGTCCGAGATACTCTGGTTCATATTATTCTGTTCTTTCTCGATTCAACATGAGTTGCTCTGAATTATAATCCATTGCATATGCTTAACTAAAACTAGTATTGAGTCGTAGAGTTATATAGCATGGAAACATCCATGAGTGTGAGATCTAAAAAAATGTATTGCCTGCCCAGTGACGGGGTTAAGGCCATCTTCTCGGGGATGGAGGGGAGCTAGACAATAGACAATAGACAATAGACAATAGGAGGAAGGAGGGAGATTAAATGGCCTTGACCTGAAGCGTTAGGGTCAGGCTTCATGTGGAGTTTTCCCTGGTGTGGGTGCAGTGGGACTGTCGCTGCAGCCAAGCCATTCTACAGATGGCATACACCACAGCCATCTTGTGCGGGTAGTGGCGGGGGTGGGGGTGATTACTTGATGGGTACCAATTAACCACACGACTTTGATCTAGATCTGTTGAATGTTCATCCATGCAAGTGCAATGTATTCTAAGGCACCTCTCACTGTCCCACAATGTGGACACAGGTCATTACATTTAGTGTGTCTACACTGACCAGCAAGCACCCATCAGAACATTTTTTCCAACTCACGGCGCCATCAGCTCTGCTGCACCAGGGGCAATTTACAGCAGCCAATTAACCTACCAACCCCAATGTCCTTGGGATGTGGGAGTGCAGTGAATCCCACACTTCGCAAGGGTAAGGAATAGCATAGCGCAGGAACAGGGCCTTTGGCTCACAATGTCCTTGCTGAATATGATGTCGACTTAAACTAATCACCTTTTCCTGCACATGATCCATATCCTTCCATCCCCTGCATATCCATGTGCCAATCTAAAAGCCTCTATTGTATCTGCCAGTGTGTTCCAGGCACCCTCCACCCTCTCTGTAAACAACATGCCCTTTTCACCTTAAAGCTATGTCCTCTAGTCTTTGACATCCCCACCCTGAGAAAAAGGTTCTGACTGTCTACCCGATCTATGCCTCTCATACTTTTATACACTTCCATCAGGTCTCCCCTCAGCCTCTGATGTTCCAGAGAAAACAATCCAAGTCTGTCCAAACACTGCTTATAGCTCACACCCTCTAATCCTGGCAACATTCTGGAATCTGAAGAAGGGTCCCGACCCGAAATGTCACCTATCAATGTTCTCTAGAGATGCTGCCTGATACGCTGCGTTACACCAGCACCCTGTGGCACACAGCAGGATACCCCAGCCTCTAACCTGCATTCATAGCCACCATATTCATGTGCTTCATCCACTTAAGTTTCTGGTCAATGGCGATCCCAGGACGTTGATGGCGAGGAACTTGGCGATGATGATAACACTGAATGTTAAGGACATATGGCTGAACTCTCTGTCGTTGGAGATGGCCATTGCATGGCACTTGGATGGCGAGAACGCGAGTTGCCAATTAGTAGTGAAATAACTTATTCTTGGGAACCGTTCAACTGGAATTTGATGCAAGACTTTATTACATAAAATACTAGAAGTTCTTAGCAGCTCAGGCAGCATCTGTGACGCCAGACAGAGTTAATGTTCGATGATCTTGCAGCAGTTCCCAATATGTTCTGTGTTTCGTTTCATCTGCTGCATAACGAATTTTGCGTCTTTATTAAATAACCTGTCCGTTTTCAGGGTTGCTCAGACGGGCCGAGAGCGCCACCCTGAGGTCAAATTCAACCCGGAACCAGGTCCAATGCAGATCCAATGCAAACCAGGTCCAGATTCAACCTTGTTGCCACCCACTTCTTACTTGTTTTCAACTCGTTCTGCAGCAATAAATAACTGGGTACCGCTAATCTGAAAAAGTCGAGGGTTTGGCGAATATTGATGGTGCCATTTGTATTAAACAGAACGATAAATCGCAGATTGACACAAAAAGCTGGAGTAACTCAGCGGGACAGGCAGCATCTCTGGAGAGAAGGGTCTCGATCCGAAACGTCACCCATTCCTTCTCTCCAGAGATGCCGCCTGTCCCGCTGAGTTACTCCAGCTTTTTGTGTCTATCTTCGGTTTTAACCAGTATCTGCAGTTCCTTCCGACACGATAGATCGCAGCTTCTGTTTGTAAAGTGAACTGCTCCCCAATTTTGTCAATTCCAACCCATTTTAGCATCGGTTCAGTGTCGAACACATTTTAATGTATTATTGAATAATATCGGGTACCTTATCGGGGAACCATCTTCACAATCTGACACCTGAACGTCTCGGTAAACACTCAATTCGTTGTTGTTTTTTTCTGGCTGTGGGAGGGGGACGAGTTAAGGAGAAATGATAACGATGAAAGATGGAAGGATTTGATATCTACTGTTTAAAAAATCTCTGCACTTTCATTGAACTTATCATAGCAATCTGTAACTTTAATTCAAATCCAAACGATCGACTTGAACTGGGAAAAGCAGAGAGAGAGATTATAAAATGGCTACTTTAAAAAAATCAAATATATCTGAAATGTTGAGACAGGGAACACAACATCTCAGTCGAAAATATATCGAGGGCAGCCACAGTAGAAGTCTCCTACGTGATAATATTTTGAATTTAACCGAGGGTGGCGTCCTTACATGTTTTATTTTTAATACTGTACATCCCAATGTTAGCCTGAAGGGAAGGCGAGCGAACTACCCTGACAGTGACAACTCGGACACACTCTTTACTTCCCAGCGATAGGAGAACGCGGAACCGCGGCAGAGGCGTCAGGATTCATTTAAATCTCGAGATGTGGCGGCGATTGCCAACGAATGATAGTCGCAGTTTGAAAATGCTCTTGGTAAACAGTGGAGGAAGCGACACCAGAAGCGACCCCTTTGGCCGCGCACCTTCTCGTTGTGCCCTGGTTATCTGAAGAGCAGATTTTAAATTTATACACATGTTGAAGAAACGTTTTGGCTCGCTGTGGGAATAAATGAGTCTGGCTGCCGCAGGATTGTTTCAGTTACATAGCTGTGCCTTGCTTGCCGCTGCCCGAAAGTTATTGAACAATAGGAGTGAAGTGGTCTTACATGGACATTAACCGTTTTAATCTGCTGTCTTTCAACTAATGGATGATGGACAGATTGGTGGAAAGCTCTTACGTCCCATCTCGCAGGCAATAGGGGAAAGAATGTGTCGCGATTCCACCATTGTTCCTCTAAACTCGGAGGCTGCCGACACTTTTTTTTTTAAACCTCTTCATACTAACTTATAAGCGCCAGGGCGTCCCAGTTATGAGGCGCCTGTGACCAGGTTGGAGAGAGCGCGCCAAAGTTACCTGTTCCCACATTTACGTCCGAAAACTTTGTTCTGTTTTTTTTCCGGAGGGGGAGGGGAACGGCAACTAAACTATCTGTACTATATAGATATGATATTTACTTTATGATCATTCCTAACAAACAGCATCATGACAATAGTTCTGGGATTGAAGACGCTGTGGCTTCTGGCGCTCTCCTCACTTTCCCACACACTGGCAGTAAATAACAGTGGGAAATGGTGGTAAGTTTTGACTAATATTAGTCACCAGTTAAAAAAAGAGAGCGGCTCTTTAGCATGGTTGATGGGGGGGGGGGGGACAGGTGCGAATGTATTGTTTTAAATAACGCCGAGAAAATAAGCATTGAGGGCTGTTTACTTGCTTGGGACGTGGAGCTAATTCATTCTGTGTTTGGTTTATATTTCAGGGGTATTGTAAATATTGCGTCTTCCTCGAACCTGTTGACCGACTCGAAATATGTCCAACTGGTTTTGGATCCAAGCTTGCAGCTGCTGAGCAGAAAGCAGAGGAAACTGATCCGACAGAACCCGGGCATATTGCACAGCATCACAGGGGGGCTGCAGGGCGCCATCAGGGAGTGCAAATGGCAGTTCCGCAGTCGACGCTGGAACTGCCCGACGTCCCAAACTCCCAACATCTTCGGCAAGATCGTCAATCGAGGTAGGCTCTTCTCAGACCAGAATGGGCAGCGGTGTATGTTTATGCGTCCTAGACGTCTCTGTGCCGGCGACCCTCTCGCGTTAGATTCCAATTTAGGCCAATTCTATCTAGCCCACCCTCTGTACCCCGATCCTCGTTCAGTATCAAGGGCACACTCTGCCCGGTTCAGTCCAGACTTGGTCGAGAGCGGGCGGACCATGATCGGGTTAACTGGAATACAAATAAAGTACTAGGAATACTCAGCAGGTGAGGCAGTGGGCGAAACGGGATCAATGTTTCAGATTGATGACATTCCATCAGAAATGCTGAGCATTCTCGGTATGTTTTATTCTTTATGTCAGATTTTCGGCATTTTGATGCGTCGTTATAATGGGAGTCAATCAATCCAAGGCATTCTAGTCTAATCCCGTTCCATTCAAGCTCTGATCCCGTGAACAGGATTACCCTGTTCAGACCAGGTGTGGATCTAGATCTGGATCAGTAAAAGTGATGCACAACAGGATTCCCAGTCAGGAGAATGCTTCTGCTTCGCCTTATCTTAGACCGCATGAGCGTCCTATCTGAGATATGTGTGGGATGGGAGTTCAGGGAACACAGAGACAGTATGCTCATTCCACTTGAGTCTGACCAAAAGGGAAGTCTGATTTCGCATATTGTCGCAGAGTAGGCAACTGGTCCCTAATTTAAGTACTTGCTCAATGTGAAGGTTAGTTTTAATGCAGAAATCCAATTGCGAATTAGTCTGATCTGTATTTGAGGTGAAGCTATCCAGAGACACATCCTATCTTGGGCATGCCCTGGCATAAGTCAGGAGTTGCGTTTTAATAAATACAATTAGAATTAAAAGAATTAAAAGTCACCCGTTCCATCTTCAACCAGGTGACCCAGTCCGAATTGGTATCAGGGAGGTTCCCTGATGCTGGTGTAGGGGACGGGTCTGTGACTGAAAGCAGAGAGCTTTTCCTGCGTGCACAGCCGCTGAACATTCAGAGTTCGCTATTTCCAAACTGGCCGCTCTGGGCTATTTCCAAACTGGCCGCTCTGGGAACAAACACCTCCACTCGATTCTCTCGGCCGACAGGTCGACTCGGGTGAAAGTTAAGTCTCGGCCGTCACACAAGTTGGGGAGTAGAAATGCATTCCTCAGCCAGAGTCTCTGATCACCACGCATCGTTTCCTGTGCACTGGGAACTCAGGAGTCGGAACACCGTTTGGGGCTTTTAAACCCATTCCGTTCTAAAGGTTTACACCAAGTCTGACAAACTTCGCGTTTAATACTCTGTGCAGTGTTTTTGCTGCTCTAAACTCCCGCCTTCTTTGCTTCCTGCTCTTCGTCTCATTTTAGGCATGTCTGCATCTCCCCTTCTCCCTCGTCCCAAGGGTCTGGATGTCTTGGCGCGGCTTCACTTTGCCTATTTGGTTTGCCAGTGTATTTGTGCTCCCCCCCCCCCCCCCGTTTCTCCAGATCTCTGCTTAGTTCTCAGACTCTCAACCCATCCACTCTGTGTGGCGCTTGCCACGTTCCACTGCATTTATGTACGCCTCTCAACCCTTATCTCCTATCCTGGTGTGTACCGCTGTCTCAGCGGCGCTGATATATCGACGTTTCGCTCTGCGCCCTTCGCACTCACTGTCGGTCTCACCTTTCCCCTATCTACCCACCTTTTTCCTTTGCCTATCCCCTGACCCCGGCTCTACTTGTCCGCCCTTCGATTTCTGCGTCTCCTCTCCCGTCCCGTTTTAAAGTCCCCCCCCAAAGATACACACAAAATGCTGGCGTAACGCACCGGGTCAGGCAGCATCTCTGGAGCGAAGGAATAGGTGACGTTTCGGGTCGAGACCCTTCCCTTGTTTTTTTCCTAAACTTTGGCCGTTTTCTTCGTAACCCTTTACTCGTTCCTCTAACGACCTCGTCCTTTCCCTCCCCGCAGGCTGCCGCGAAACGGCCTTCATTTTCGCTTTGACCAGCGCGGCGGTGACTCACTCGGTATCCCGCTCGTGTTCCGAGGGCTCCATCGAGTCGTGTACCTGCGATTACCGACGGCGGGGCCCCGGCGGACCCGACTGGCACTGGGGTGGGTGCAGTGACAACATTGACTTCGGCCGCGTCTTTGGCCGCGAGTTCGTGGATTCGAGCGAAAGGGGCAGAGACCTGCGCTATCTGACAAACCTGCACAACAACGAGGCCGGCAGACTGGTAACAATTACATGACTACAATGCATGAAATGCGGATTTAGACCTCGCCAATAACAAAATAAAGGGAGTGTTGTATTACGCGATATTCATTCCAGAATTCACCAATTGTTGACATTGATAGATCATACGTTCGTTAAGTCAAAACGCAGGCAATACAATTTGGTTTAGCACTGATTTGACCAAGGTCTTGAATTTTTATGTTCATTACAGAAAAGACCCGCGGTACAAAAGCAAAATGCCGCGGTTTGCAGAGATCTGAAATGAAAACAACACAGATACGCATAACACTCAGGGGTCGGGTAGCATCTGTGGAGAGAGAATTACAGTTATTGATTCAGGTCAATGACCTCTCAAGGAAATGAGGAGCAGTTTTACGTCGTAGAGAAGGGCGAGGGTGGAGAAAGTTGGTATCGTTTTATTCTCACATCACAAAGGCAACTCAGGTGTCAAGTCTTGCTTGGTTGGAGGGAGTGTGGAGACTAGGAAAGACTGCTCGAAACAAGTGGTGGTGAAGCAGGCTGGGCGAGGCTGGTGGAGGCTTGTTCTGTCGGGAGGGGGGGTGTACACAGAAGATGCGCGAGGGGACAGAGAGGGAGAGAGAAGAGAGAGAGAGAGAGAGAGAGAGAGAGAGAGAGAGAGAGAGAGAGAGAGAGAGAGAAAGAGAGAGAGACAGAGACAGAGACAGAGACAGACAGAGACAGAGAGACAGAGAGTGGTAGAGAGAGAGAGAGAGAGAGGGGGAGAGAGAGAGACAGAGAGAGAGAGAAAGAGAGAGAGAGAGAGAGAGTGTGTGTGTGTGTGTGTGAGAGAGAGAGAGAGAGAGAGAGAGAAATCTGAAGGGAACACTTCCACTGGCGTCGTTCGCTTTTCCTCTTGGAAAGCTAATGGGAGCATCTCTTAACTGTTGCAAGCGTTGACATTGTAGTGTTACCTATTGCTATTGTCACCGAGGTTAACATTAGTCCTTGGTGATGCTGTTACTTGTATGAGGTATGCCTGCGAAATCGGGCACAGGTTAAAATTGTTCGGTTCGCCAGTTCTGGATTCCACCTTGACCACCTACCCCGTGAGTTTAACATTGATCCCAAGACCGTCCCGTTTCAAGTAAGCTCGTACTGCGGTGAAAGCAGTGAATTGAATGACATTTCTCATGTTCATAAGTGATCGGGGTAGAATTAGACCATTCGGCCCATCAGTTCTACCCCGCCATTCAATCATGGCTGGTCTATCTCCCTCCTAACCCTGCTCGAAAGCAGTAAGTCACTCAGCAGGCAATTCAGCTGCAGATGGTCAAGCAACAAAAAAAATTTTCGAAATGCCCGTGTCCATTTAAAAATAATTTGTGAAAGGCATAAACTAGGGAGGAAGTCAGCGGGGCAGGCAGCATCTGTGGAAGGAATGGAGATTTTCGGGTCAGGGCATTCTTCGTTTTTTTACTCAAGATTCCAGCTTCTGCGGTTTCTTGCGCCTCCGTTTTACTGTGTGGTTCATAGAAACATAGAACATAGATGCAGGAGGAGGCCATTCGGCCCTTCGAGCCAGCACCGCCATTCATTGTGATCATGGCTGATCGTCCCCAATCAATAACCCGTGCCTGCCTTCTCCCCATATCCCTTGATTCCACTAGCCCCAAGAGTTCTATCTAACTCTCTCTTAAATCCATCCAGTGAACTGGCCTCCACTGTCCTCTGTGGCAGGAAATTCCACAAATTCACAACTCTCTGGGTGAAAACGTTTTTTTCTCACCTCAGTCTTAAATGGCCTCCCCTTTATTCTAAGACTGTGGCCCCTGGTTCTGGACTCGCCCAACATTGGGAACATTTTTCCTGCATCTAGCTTGTCCAGTCCTTTTATAATTTTATATGTTTCTGTAAGATCCCCCCTCATCCTTCTAAACTCCAGTGAATACAAGCCTAGTCTTTTCAATCTTTCCTCGTTCCTGCTGCTCTCTTGCTGAAGATGTCTGAAGAAGGGTCCCGGCCCGAAACGCCATCTGCCCGTTCCTTCCACAGATGCTGCCTGTCCCGCTGAGTTCCTCCAGCATTTTGGCTTGTATGCTCAAGGTTCCAGCATCTGCACTTTCATACGTCTCCAAACAAATCCTGACCGTTGTCGTCTGAAAACCAGCACTGAAATGATCTTCAACGAGCACACCGAGAGTAGGAGAGGAGAATACAGAATTCACCTTGAAGAATAGGCAAATAGGGGAAAGGAAGGAAGAAGGGTGCCTGAAAGATTATAAGTAATAACATGCAAAGGCAGCAACATGGTTTGCAAACGGAAACAAGCAAACACGTGTAAAAACGGCGCAAAATGGAGTTTGAAGCTAACAGCTCGCAGAACACAAAAAATGCACAACTGTGCTGCAAAAATAACTCGGCTGCCAAAAAAACAAATGCGCAAAATGAGGAGGAGTCTTAAAAAAAGAAAAAAAAAACTAAACTGGTCATAAATGCGGAGAATGATCCCAGCGAATGATAACAGCAGGAGGATGCAAATAGGTTGAAATAGAACTCAAGAAATATGAAAAGAAATGTGTCTCCATGAGTAAGAGGGAAAGTAAATGCAACACATGTAGAGCATAGAGCAGTGCAGCACAGGAACAGGCCCTTCGGCCCACAAGTTCCGTACTGAACATGATGCCAAATTAAACTAATCTCCGTAATCCATATCCCTCCAAATTTCATGTCCTTGACTTGATACAACGGCGGATAAAAGAGGTTGTCTCCGAGGACAAACAAGGACAAATAAACAGGTCACCACAGGTTAAAGAGGACAAAACAAACAGGTCACAATAGAGGCTGAAAAGAAAACAAAAGCGAACTGGCCACATTAGAAGTTGAAAGGGGGGTGAATGAACAAGTCGCAAATCAGAGCAAACGGAAAATAAACAGGTCACCGCGAAGGTTAATGAAGGGGGAGCAAAATGTCCAAATGGAACTTAACGAGAAGAAAACAGTTCACAAATGGGGTTAAAAGTGGAGAGGGTGAGCATGTGAAAGATCTTAGGAGAGGAGAAAATGAGTGGTCACAAAGGTGGTTAAGGAGAGGAAATGAAAGAATATACAAATGAGGTTATGTGAGGAAAACATTTAAGAATACAGCTGGGTTTAAAAGGAGAAAGTAGACAGACCAGCAGAGCGGTAAAGAAAAGAGAAACCAGATCGTGATAGCGAAAGGGGTCGCAAGAGCGACCCAGGGGACAGTCAACAGAGAACAATGGCGGTTTAAAGAGGGGAAAGGAAAATCAGGCCACGCCAGTTAAAAGAGGAGATAGTCGGACATAGTGGATACAGAAACGAGATACAGGCTAAACAGGTTATACACAGCGGGACAGGCAGCATCTCTGGAGAGAAGGAATGGATGACGTTTCGGGTCGAGACCCTTCTTCAGACTGGTCGTTTCCCTTATCCCTAACCAGTCTGAAACAGAGAAACATAGAAACATAGAAAATAGGTGCAGAGTAGGCCATTCGGCCCTTCGAGCCTGCACCGCCATTCAATATGATCATGGCTGATCATCCAACTCAGTATCCTGTACCTGCCTTCTCTCCATACCCCCTGATCCCTTTAGCCACAAGGGCCACATCTAACTCCCTCTTAAATATAGCCAATTAACTGGCCTCAACTACTTCTGTGGCAGAGAACTGCACAGATTCACCACTCTCTGTGTGAATTTTTTTGAAGGGTCTCGACCCGTAAACGTCACCCATTCCTTCTCTCCAGAAATGCTGCCTGTTCCGCTGAGTTACTCCAACATTTTGTGTCTATCTTCGGTTTAAACCAGCATCTGCACTTCCTTATTTCACACTAAACCAGGTTATAAATGAGTTTAACAGATGAGGAAGTCAATTGCTTATAATAGAGTTTAAACCAGGAGAAAGTACAATGGAGGCTCGAGGGAATTAAACGAAGCAATCACAAGAGAGGTTAAGGAGGAGAAAACAAAAACGTCACAATTGAGGTTAAGAGGGAGGACTTCTGACGGGTCACAGTAGATGTTATAGGAAGGTCAATGGGCCACAGCGGCGCTTAAAGAGGGAGAAAACCAACTCGCAAGTGACGCTCGAACCAGCGAAAGTAAACGTGTGCGGACGTGGCGCCGACGGACGAGAGACCGAAGCAAGAAGTCGAAGCCAAAGAACGATGGACAGGAGGCCGAAACGCCAATAAACCGAAAGATTACGAAGACGAAACGCCTGTCGGCGCCACGTCCGGGTACCAAAGTAAAACATGTCAGGTTACACGTTAAAAGTAAACAGGTCGGGGAGAGCTCAAAAGTGAGGGTGCTAACTGTCTGGTAGTGACCTAGGTGATCCAGTGGGGCTGGCGGTGAAGTCGACCAATGCCTCATTTCTTGCTCTCTCGCGGTGAAGCGTGTATTCCGCGGAATAGACAAATTCAGAAGATAAACCAAGCGCAAAATCGAAGAATAGTACAACAGAGAAGGAGGCCGTACTAGCTCACTTGGGTGCATACTAGCTCCCTTGGCAGCCGTCCAACACCCCCGTTTTTCTTCTCGTTTCCCCACCGCTCCATCTTAATTTCTCACATATCCATTTGATACTTTTTTTGCCACTAATCTGAACTAAGAGGCAATTTACAGAGGCCGCACGTCTTTGGGATGTGGGAGGAAACCGGAGACCCGGTGTAAACTCACGCGGCTCACAAGGAGAACGGATAAACTACACACACACACACACAGACACACACACACACACACACACACACACACACACACACACACACACACACACACACACACACACACACACACACACACACACACACACACACACACACAGAGAGAGATAGCACCCGAGGTTAGGATCGAACCCGGATCTCGGGAGCTGTGAGTTTTGTTTAGTGAAATAGAACCGTTCGCAAAGTCGTAAATGCGGCCGCGAAGCGAGTTCCCACATTGCAAAAGATGCCCGCAAGCCCGCAGACGCCGGTAAATCCATCCCGCCGGTATCCCAGACGCTCGTTCGTATGTGTGGATTGTAAGTGGAGCGTTGACACGATGGGGAGGGACCTCTTTTGGAGGGGCTGTGGGTGGAGTAAATCTCTGTCCCGGAGAGAGAACAAGAAATTATTTCCATGCTGTAGCTTGCAATCAACCCTTCAAAACAAAGAAAAATGCTGCTCCTTTCATGGCAAGGTGTTAAGCTCCTAGAGCAACCAGAACATAGGCTTTGCCTTCTTGAAGACATGTTATACATTGCCATCTGTTTCTTCATTTGATGTCTCTTGTTTATAACCTTGCGCTGGTGCATGTGTGTTTGTCCAGAAAGCTGACTCAATGTTATAAGGTCATAAGGAGCAGGAGTAGAAGTAGGCCATTCAGCCCATCAAGCTTACTATACCATTCAATCATGGCTGATCTATCTCTCCCTCCCAACCCCATTCTCTTGCCTTCACCCATAGCCTCTGACATGTACTAGTCAAGAATCTATCTATCTCTGCCAGTAAAATATCCACTGACTTGGCCGCCACAGCCTTCTGTGGCAAAGAATTCAACAGATTCACCACCCTCTGACTAAAGAAATGTCTCCTCATCTCCTTCCTAAAAGAACATCTATTTATTCTGAGCCTATGACTCACTAGTGGAAACATCCTCTCCACATCCACTCTATCCAAGCCTTTCACTATTCTGTATGTTTCAATGAGGCCCCCCTAGATTTGTAAATTATTCAGATTAGTAAAGCAGCAACAAGTGACAGACATGTGGAGACACATGGATTAAAAGTAGCAAAACCAATGGTGAAAGATAAAGACAAAATGGAGGCAGACTCACCCCACAAGTGAAAGAATGCCATATAATGAAATTGTTCCAAATAATGTTACTGGCCATTATCTTTGTTGCCGTCATGCTTTCTGCACTCCAAAGATGTATTGTTAGCAATAAGGGCTCCGTTGGATGATTCTAATCTTCTATTGCAATTTTACTGAGAGATCAGAGAAGTATCCTGGAGATAACAGCACAGTGGGTCATTTTGCCTCCCTGTCTGGGAGTTGTGATGATCTTTCACTGACATTACCACGAGAGATTAGGCAAATCTGTGTGGAAAATCATGCCCCAGTCCAAAGGACAATAAAAAATTAACTTAAAATACACAAGTTACAAGCAAGGCGATTTGGCCTTGCACCCAAGGTATGCTCTGTTCAAAATCCTCCCCAAACATTCACATGAATATTCATAGAACAGAGAACATGGACCAGTACAGAACAGGCCCTTCGGCCCACAACGTCTGTTCCAAACATGATGCCAAGACATCTCCATATCCCTCCATTCCCTGCATGTCTATGTACCTCTTAAACGCCACTATCACACCTGCCTCAACCACCACCCGCAGCAGCGCGTTCCAGGCACTCACCAGCCTCTGTATAAAGAAATCTTGCCCCGCACATCTCCTTTAAACTTTGCCCCTCTCACCTTAAAGCTATTTATTTAATCAATATTTGATATTAACAGAATTATAGAATAGAATAGAATAGAATACTTTATTCACACAGGTGCCAGGTCATAATGAAACTATTTGCTTGCATACCTTGCCAAGGTACATGAACAGGAAAACACAGGCAGGTGGGACTACTATGAATAGGGCATCTTGGTCGGGATGAGCCAGTTGGGCCGAAGGGCCTGTTTCCATGCTGTGTGACTCCATGGCTCTAAGACTCGAGCTGTGGAGGTGAGGTTACTGAGAGAGTTCGAATGACAGTGGAGTTAGCATTTATGGGGAACAGGCCCTTCGGCCCAACTGGCTCATGTTCCCCCTTTGTTCGTACCCCTTCCCACCTCCCTCACGGTGGTCCCCCCACGCCGGGTCCCCATTGTCCATTGTTCCCCCCCCCACTCACGGTGGTCCCCCCACGCCGGGTCCCCATTGTCCATTGTCCCCCCCCCCCACTCACGGTGGTCCCCCCACGCCAGGTCCCCATTGTCCATTGTTCCCCCCCCCCACTCATGGTGGTCCCCCCACGCCGGGTCCCCATTGTCCATTGTTCTCCCCCCCCCACTCACGGTGGTCCCCCCACGCTGGGTCCCCATTGTCCATTGTTCTCCCCCCCCCCCCCCACTCATGGTGGTCCCCCTCGCCGGGTCCCCGTTATCACTCTAGATCTATAAAGAAATGTACTTGTTTTCTGAACCACACTCGAACATCATGCGAATACAGATATGAAGATGCGAAATAGGAACTGAAGTGGGCCACATGGTCCTTTGAACCTGCGTTGCTTGTCAAAAAGATCACGGCTGATCCGATTCCTGGTCTCAATTCCATTTCCCAGCTTGTTCCCCATAAATGCTAATTGCACTGTCGTTCGAACTCTCTCAGTAACCTCACCTCCACAGCTCGAGTCTTAGAACCATGGAGTCACACAGCATGGAAACAGGCCCTTCGGCCCAACTGGCTCATGCCGACCAAGATGCCCTATCCATAGTAGTCCCACCTGCCTGCGTTTGGCCCATATCCCTCTAAATTTTTCCTGTTCATGTACCTGTGCAAATGCATTGTTAAATGTTGTTATAGTACCAACATCTCTGGGGAAATCCTTTAAGAGAAGAAATGCTTCCTCTTTTGGGTTAAATGGGCAAATCCTTATACTTTAATGTGTTTTGGCTGGTAACATATTTGTTCAGTAATTTGAAATATAGAGTATTAAATAGGGCTTAGGTTTGTTAATGTCACATGGACCGAGGTACAGTGAAAAGCTTTGTTCTGCATGCAATCCAAACAGCAGATATACTATACATAAATACAATCACTTCAAAATCAAGTACAGTAGGTAGAGCAAAAAGGAAGATACAGAATGCAGAATATAGTTCTCAGCATAGGAACGCACCAGTTCCATGGGCAAAGACCAACCTCCACAATGGGGTAGAGGTGAATCGGACAGTCCCCAAGCTTATGGAAGGACCGTTCAGAAACCTGATTACAGACAGGAAGAATATATAAATATAGGGATGTTGGAGTGATTAAATTTTGAGACCAGTGTCCAAAGACGTGAACTATTGATCTTGTGACACAAGTTCTGGGGAACTTAAGTTCAAGTACATAATTAGATACATCTGGAAGAAAAAGCCAGCATCAGAAAGCATAACTAGGCAACTGCTAGATTGTTATAAAAATCTACTTGGTGTAATGATGTCTTTCGGAGAAGAAAATCTACTATGGGAACTTGGTCTGGCCTATCCGTGCCCCCCATACCTTGTGAAAGGAATGGTGGTGACTCCCTTAATCCCAATACTGTAGTTTGCACCATAAACTCTAATGTTTTTGGTGGGATTTTGAACATAGAATAACTGAAGGGTCTGGCCAAATCACGTCGTTTAAATAGAGGCCGACACAGTGTTAACAGTTGTAGTTTTAGAGATGCAGCATGGAAACAGGCCCTTCGGCCCACTGGGTCCATGTTGACCAACGATCACCCATACACTAGTTCTATGTTATCCCACTTTTTGTATCCTACACACTAGGAGCAATTTAAAGAAGCCAATTAACCTATAAACCTGCGCGTCTTTGGAACGTGAGAGGAAACCGGAGCACCTGGAGAAAACCCACAGGGAGACAGGGTCACAGAGGGACGTACAAACTCCACACAGACAGCACCCATGGTCAGGATTGAACCCGGGTCTCTGGCGCTGTGAGGCAGCAGCTCTACTGCCGTGCCACCATGCTGCCCATTCACTTCCTATGAAAGAGCACAATCAATATTTAGCAGAATTATGAAACTTACACACGCAGCTACCTTCGCCATGTACAATACTGCTGCAAGTTTCCACCTGCTCCTGGAGGTGTGATAGCATTTTCAGAGTAATTGAATCAACACAGCAGGGAGGGAGGTGGCATTCAACCCATCAAAGCCCTGCTAGCTCTCTGCTGACTCTGTACCTTCTTCCCCCTCCAGCTCCCCTTTAAACACAGTGATTGTATCTGCTTTTGCTGAACTATCTGGCAAGTTTCTACTTGTTTCATTGTTTTTTTTCACCCCGGGATTTTCACCTTTGGTTCTTGACCCTTCGGTCAATGGAAATAGTTCATCTTTATTCATTTTCTCCAGCCCCTGGACAGATTTTGAATATTGCCCACTGTGTATAAACCTCCAAAGCTGCACCTTAGGCTCTACACCCTTCCACTTGTGGCCAAGACACCAGAATGATGTTTTTGATGATTGATGACAAGGACAGCCAAGAAGGTCTATAGGTGAAGATAGACACAAAATGCTGGAGTAACTCAGCGGGACAGGCAGCATCTCTGGACAGAAGGATTGGATGACGTTTCGGGTCGAGACCCTTCTTCAGACGGTCATTCTGAAGTACTGTCCCGACCTGCAACGTCGCCTGTCCATTCCCTCTGCAGATGCTGCCTTAACCGCCGAGTTCCTCCAGCGCTTGGTGTTTTGCTCAATTCTAGGTCTTGCCGTTTGAGATTCAAGCTGGAGAAGTCTGAGTTTTTTCTTGTCTCCCTTGTCAGAGAGTTTATTAACTGGTGAACATAGATTTAAAGATTAGAAGAGATTTGATGGGAAAAAAAGATCTGTTTGAGACAGTGGAGGTTTTGGAACCCATTGCCAGACAGGGAAGGGAAAGCAGAACCTCTCTCGTCACATTTAAAAGATATCGGGATGAACACATCAAGAACTGTAATCTACGGGATCAGGAGTCTGAGAGGGGATTCACCTCATTTGATCCCTTTTTGAAGCAGAGCTCCTGTTGGATCATAAACGTTATGGTTCCATAGTGAAGATGCGTCTAATCCACCTTGAGTATTACGCATGTGAAAATGTGGCCACGAGTTGCTATCTCAAAGCACGATTAGAAACGTTACTGTCATACCCACAAATCGTTGCCCCGGGATTTAACTGATTAAATATTTAACTGATTAAAGAAGAAAGGGTTGTGTAGTAAAGAGTGCCTACGAGAAATAAATTAGAAACAGCAATCAAGCAAATATTGATTAGCAATTCTGTTGCTTTTTCAATTATTCATATTTAACATTTCAACAAACAAGCAATCAACAGAAATGCAATCTTATGTTTTTTCCCTCTTTTCCAAATCTACCATTTACAAACCATTAAGTCACTTCAAAGAGTTTTTTTATTTTTAAAGTCACTATTTTCTATGCGCTCCAGTGAGTGAATACAGGTTAACACACACCACATGTGCACACACTCAGACGCACGGACACACACATGTGCACACACACAGAGGGACGGACACACACAAATGTGCACACACACAAACGCGCACACACACACACGTACACACACACACACACGCGCACATACACAGGCACATATATAGACGCAGACACCTCCTCCTACCCTGCCTCTTGCAAAAACACCTATCAGTCTGAAGAAGGGTCCCAAGCCGAAACATCGCCTGTCCACACCCCCCCCCCCCCACACACACACACACACACACACACACGACGCTGCTGGCCCATCGAGATCCTCCAGCACTTTGTGAAGGTTCCAGCATCTGCAGTTCATCGAGTTTCCACTTGTGCTCCCATACTCTGTCTGAGTTTGAGTTTGAGTTGAGTTTATTGTCACGCATACTGGAGTACAGCGAAAAGCTTTTGTTGTGTGCTAACCAGTCCTCGGAAAGACAATACATGATTACGATCGAGCCATCCACTGTGTACAGATACAGGATAAAGTGAATAGCGTTTAGCGCAAGAGTCCGATCAAAGACAGTCAGAGGGTCTCCAATGAGGTTGGTCGAAGTTCAGGACTGCTCGCTAGTTGTTGGTTCATTAATGGTCCAGGGAAGATCAATATTTACTGATTGGTATTTATCAATTTCACAGACAGTCCATGCCGAGATGAGACAGGAGTGCAAGTGCCACGGAATGTCTGGCTCCTGCACGGTAAAAACCTGTTGGATGCGGCTCCCTGCCTTTCGGACAGTGGGGAACTTGCTAAAAGATCGGTTTGACGGAGCGTCCCGTGTGATCTACAACAACAAAGGCAGTAACCGCGCCTCCCGGGCAGACGTGCGGCACCTGGAGCCCGAGAACCCCGCACACAAGCCGCATTCTCCCCAAGACCTGGTCTACTTCGAGAAGTCGCCCAACTTCTGCGCGGCAAACAGCAAAATGGGCACCACCGGCACCGCGGGCCGTGCGTGCAATAGCACCTCGCTGGGCCTGGACGGCTGCGACCTGCTGTGCTGCGGCAGGGGGATTCCGTACCTTGACCCAGCGGGTCACCGAGAGATGCCACTGCACTTTCCACTGGTGCTGCCACGTTAGCTGCCTGAACTGTACCACCACACAAACTCTACACGAGTGCCTTTGAAGGTCCTGGGCGCCAGAGCTTGGGGTGGCAATGGGTAGGAGGTGGGGGGGGGGGGGTGGGATGGGAGGGGGTCACAAGTTAACTCAGTCATTCGGGTATTTGGTGGGAGGGAGAAGACTAGATGGAAATGAAGGGGGAGTCCTATCATGGATGAGTCTATCAAACAGAAAAAGACTGCAACAGAAGTGTGCGTGTGGTACATATAAACTTCAGGGAGATTCTTGAGCTGTAAAGACTCGCACAGGGCATGCTCGTTGTGATTCACATACGGTCGATGTGAATCAACAAGATATGGGATTATCCCCTCAAAATTACCCTTTAAGGACGCGAAACTGTCAGGGACTTTAACGCCATAACCACTCAAACCTCTCTTCAAAAACAAAACACTGTGCAACGATATCTATATTAAACGTATAATTTATTGCTAGGTTTTGTTCAACATTTACAACACAGTAAATGACCGCTTTAGCGTCCGAGGAACAGACGCGTTCCGAATGAGTACCTGCCATTTGTTGTGTGTTCTGACAGTGGAGTATTTCACCTGCCGACAACAGCGGAAAACAAGGAATTTCGCAGCCGCAACATTAGTTTGGAGCGGCGGGTGCCGAGGGGAGAGACCTCATGGAAGTCTATCAAAGTATAAGAGTCATAGGGAGGGTAGACAGTCAGAACCTCCCCCACCCCAGGATGGAAATGTCAAAGACTAGAGGGCGTAGCTTTAAGGTGAGAGGGGCAAAGTGAAAAGGGGCAAGTTTTATACAGAGGGTGACGGGTGCCTGGAACAGGGGTTGGTGGTGGAGGTAGATATGACAGTGGCGTTTCAGAGGCTTTTTAGATAGGCACATGGATGTGCAGGGAATGGGGGGATATGGATCATGTGCAGGCAGATGAGATTAGTTTAGCATCATGTTCGGCACATACATTGTGGGCCGAACGGCCTGTTCCTGTGTTGTACTGTGCAATGTTCTATGATTTCTATCTCACTCTCAGCATTTGAGCCTCACATAAATGCTACATCCTGCATAAGCGAATGCCCATCAAGTCTACTCCCCCATTCAATCATGGCTGATCTATCTCTCCCTCCTAACCCCATTCTCCTGCCTTCTCCCCATAACCTCCTGACACCCGCACTAATCAAGAATCTATCTATCTCTACCTTAAATATATCAATTGACTTGGCCTCCACAACAGTCTGTGGCAAAGAATTCCACTGAATAGTCCCTCCAGAAACCCCCAAACAAAAACATCAGTCGCCAAAGGTCTGGCTTTTAACAATAGAAAGGCATGTTTTCTACTTAATGCAGCCCTAGTAAGTTGTAGGATATGTTTATGGAGCTTTAGGTGATTGTTGGCGATTAGTAGGGTGAACATCAGTACCGCAGCCCGCTCTCCACCCCCGTCCCACCTCACCACAGAAGACGTTTACGTTGAATTTACACTCGGGTCGCCGTGATCGATTCTGGAGCAAAGTGTGCCCACCACCGGGCATCTTTCTTTTGCTTGCATTTTCGTGCAAAGTTGGGCGCAAAAGCGCTGAACGCTAAATCTACCGCGACCCCGGGCAAAAACAGGCAGCGGTTTAATTAGTTGATGTTAAAAACTGTTGCTTTAAAACAAACAAACAAAAAATGATGTACTTAGAGTTGCAGTGCGAGTAACATCACTTGAACACTGATCCACAAGTCATTTTATTCAGGCTCAATGCTCGACCTGATTACGACCTCATTTTTAATTACTTTACAAAGTCTGCAGGTCAGTTTACAGCTAAATTGCGAGACAATAATCAGTTTCCTAGCGAATTAAACTTTTTTTTGGTGAAATTTCACTTACAATGTCAACTTGATTTTAAAAGGCCTCTCTCCTAATGCCAAGATTGAGAAGTACTGTTCGCGGGAGCGTGGCCAGTTTATGGGCGGGAACGTCTTGTTACGCCTCCTTTTTTTAAACTACTACAAGAGCGCAAAGGTTTTGTGTGCGCCGAAAGTTTATTTCGCCTCTCCGTACAAATTGCAGGTAGAAAATGTGGCGAGCATGTGTAAACTGTTCAATGCAGGCTCAGACAGTGCACGACCAGCGTTCAACTGGCGAATACAGGAAGCGTTTACAATAATGGCGGCGACACACAGACACAACACACATGAAAAACATGCCTTCACCCACAATACTGTTGTATAATAAACAGCGCTGTATACTGAGGCGATGTTGACATAATGAGTGCCAGAGTGAATACATCTGCATTTTGGAATAAGCTCAGTAAGCAAAAAGTTGAGATGTCAGAGGGTATTGCAACCGCGAATACATAGATACATAGATAATAGGCGCAGGAGTAGGCCATTCGGCCCTTCGAGCCAGCACCGCCATTCAATATGATCATGGCTGATCATCCACAGTTCTCACAACATATGGATAGGAAAATCATGAAAAGTGAGTCGCTTCAACTTATTTCGCACACAACTTTGCAATACCACATCAGTCCCGTTGACTACATTTGACTTCCCTGCATTTAAAGTGTAACCAAATGACAGCTGTACCGGACTCAGTCATTACATTTGGATGGTTCAAATACATCCAAGTAACATAACAATAGGCGGCTTGATATAGGAGACACTAGGAACTGCAGATGCTGGTTTGCAAGAAAAAAAGACACGAAGTGCTGGAGTAACTCAGCGGGTCAAGCAGCATCTCTGGAGAACATGGATAGGTGACGTTTCGGGTCTGGAAGTCGAAAGACTTCTAACCCGAAACGTCGCCTATCCATGTTATCCAGAGATGCTGCCTGACCCTCTGAGTTACTCCAGCACTTTGTGTCTTTTTATTTGACACAGTAACTATTAGTCTGGAGAACCATTCCCCTATGATTTAAAGCAGGGACATTAAAGGTGTTCCTTGAGATCTTTGAACAAAATAAATTGGCACAGCCACAAAGTAATCTTAAACCACTGGAGAAGTTCTCCCCTGATTTATTTTGGTCCTGGAAGCTGGAGGGGCCTATTTCTTCCCAAGGTAATTGCAATGTAAGGGATAAGGTGACGGAAGGATATTTGAGGAGGTTCTCCTCACACCCGAGCTGCTGGGACTATACAGAAGCAACTGGGAGTAAAGGAACACATTTGTGTGGAGGAGAGTGAATGATATCACTTCTTGCTTTAGTTTCTTAAATTAAAATAGCAAAAGAAAGCTTTTTTTTTTGTTTCATTCTGGTTAATTAAAAACAAAACTGTTCACGTGAGATTGGCTCCAAGGGGACCCAGGTACTTTTTTCACCATCAATTCAACTCCTGATCATTTTCTCAAAGGATTGGCGAATAAATTGCAAGCGCGATAAGCAAAAATATAGCAGTTCTAACTATTTTGCAAAGACCAATTCTTGCTCTTCAATAGCTGGTGTCCAAGTCATTCTGAAAAAGCAGATTGCTTCAAATAACAATGACAAAACAAAGTAGTTATCAACCAAATGTACAAAGAATGTGCAGTGAAAATCGTTAAAAAATAGTCGTGATGTTGATCTTGTGAATTGTGCCCGCTCTGTAAATACTGTGTACTGAATTATTTCTGGAACAATTTTTGTGTAAATAAAATATTTATTGACGAATTTAATAGGAACCGTTATTTAGCACAAGTTATGTTAAAATTTATGTCTTCAGTTGCTTCATTGATTTATGTGTTTAAGAATTTTTTTAGAATGACTTAAATTGTATTAAACATTTATTTTCCCATGGTAACTGTGTTTGTAATTCTTTATTTGCCCTAAGAGTTACAGCTGTCTCTGTGTTTCGATAGTGTAGAAATAGTGAATAGTGTATATGCGCTCTGCTTGTCCTTCAGAGCGCATACCCGTGTATGTGGCTATGTAGCTGTGTGTCGATCAACTGTTTCTGCATGTGCTATATTTATACCTCTGTTTCTGCACCACAGTGTCAGAATAATGATAACATCGAGTGCAAGTTCGCACTTCAACATCATCTCCCAGTGGCGGAGCTGGTAGAGCCGCGGCCTCACAGCGCCAGGGACCACCTGGGTCCGACCCTGACCACGTGTGGAGTTTGCACGTTCTCCCCGTCACCGCGTGGGTTTCCTCTGGGTGCTCCGGTTCCCTCCCACATCCCAAAGTCGTCAATTGGCCTCGGTAAAATGGCCCCTATTGTGTAGGGAGTGGATGGGAAAGTGGGATAACATAGCACTAGTGTGATCGATGCTAGACACAAAAAAGCTGGAGTAACTCAGCGGGGCAGGCAGCATCTCTGGAGGGAAGGAATGGGTGACGTTTCGGGTCGAGACCCTTCCTCTAGTGTGATCGATGATCAGTTTGTGGACTCGGTGGGCCGAAGGACTTGTTCCCATGCTGTATTTTTAAAAATCAATTGAGCAAGAAAATCACATTAAAAGATTTAAACCTTAATTTGCCCAGACATTTTATGTGCTGGGCCTTTCCCCCCCAACATGTATGAACATCAAGTTTTATTTATTCCATGGAGTGGGATGCAGTTCTGAAAGATCACTAATTATATGACACTGCTCCTGAACTTTAACTGTGATCACCCAAGTCACGAACCGTGAACATGCCAATGTTGTATGTTGCGTGTTGGACGGCCAGGTTATGATGGCAGATCCCAGGCAATGCTCATTTAGAAATATGCCGGATGAAACTAATCCTTGTCACTTTGAAATGCACCTGTCTTCATACACTTTCACCCAGGGCCCTGGTGTTGAGTTCTAGCTCCAGTGAACCTTGGCTGGATGCTCTCCATTGAGTGTTGATCCTCCCAGTCGCAGATCATGGCTTGACATCAGACCACAGAGGCTGGGCGGCTGCAGATGTACTGGGGTTTTCGAGGGGACGTTCGGGGAGGGGACGTGGGTAAGCAGGGCTGCTGGGGGAGCTGCAGGAAGGGCAATCGGAGGTCAGAGTGTGTCCTGAAATGATCAAACAGCTGGGTCAGTTGAGGGGGGAGCAATGGCCTCACCCTTGGAGAGAACGAACGGGGCAACAAATAGAGGGGGGAAACGAGGCTGACAATGGGGCCAATAAAATATAGTTTTTGTAGTGGGTTACTGTGGCATAATGCACTGCAGTGTGTCAATGGCCAGATACCGTTGTGATGAATACAAGCCAGCCATGACATGGGGAAAAAACTCCCCTTCTTTTTGAAAACGTATCATGGATTTTTTTGTTTGTTCACACAGGCCCTTGATTTAATGGAGGCACAAGGAACTGCAGATGCTGGTTTACAGGGAAAAAGGCACAAAGTGATGGAGTATCTCAATAGGTCAGGCAGCATCTCTGGAGGGCTGGGGTAGGCGACGTTTCAGGTCTGGAAGTCTTCAATCGAAACATAATCTATCCATTTCCCCCTTTAGATGCTGCCTGACCCACAGACCTACACCAGCACTTGGTGTTTTTGTTCCTTGAGCTAATGTCCCATCTTAAAGATGACATCTCCAATGGTGCTCCTGGATAATGTGCTCAAGGCCTTGGAGTTGAGGTTGAACTTCCATTGTGTGAAAACATGCACTCTTAACGTTTAGGAGGATTTTGCAACTGCAGCATAATAAAAATGCCGGAACTCATGGGTTTTCTCCAGGTGCTCCGGTTTCCTCCCACACTCAAAGATGTACAGGTGTATTGGTTCATTGGCTTCGGTAAAGATTCTAAATTGTCACTAGTGTATAGGATAGTGCTAGTGTATGGGGATCGCTGGTTGGCATGGACTCGGTGCACCGAAGGGCCTGATTCCACGCTGTATCTCTATACCAAACTACAGAGGTCACCTCAAGGATTGAACAAATTGAACAAATATATTTTCACAACCCCTCGCAATAGATGAAACAGCACGATCTGCACAAACCAAAACATGAGGATGAGAAAAGTGTTGTCATCAAATTAGAGGATTCACCAAGATCTCCCTAATTACAGCAATTAATCAATATCAGTACATACCGATGTAACACAAGGTGTGAGATTCAGTGTGATACATGGTTTGGCGTAAGTTACCTCTGCGACATATCGATGTACGTCAGAACATATTGAGTGGCTGGGATTAGAATAGATTATATGCTGCGTTGCTCATTTTATCATCTCCAACATGATTTTGTATGAAAATAATTAGCGTGAAGCTGAATGGCAAATGAGGTTTATCCCTTTGGAGTTATGGCCGGTCCTGCCAGACTTAATCAATACCAGACTCATGCTCCATGCCTCGTGCATGAGTTGGATTAGTGGTTCATTTACTTCGGCTTCTGGTATTGATTAATGTTTGCAGAGAGAGGGAGAGAAAGAGCGAGAGAGAGAGAGGGAGAGAAAGAGAGAGATGGAGATACATTGACCCAATGCAGAGAACTCTTTCCATTTGACAGACGGAGAGACGTTGGAAGCCTATGAAGGCACAACTCATCATGCATAATCGATGACAGAAGAGAACATTGTCTTATGAGAAAAACATGATACAAATTAAAAACATTTGCTTGTTAAGCCACAAGTCCAAAATACCAAGTTGGTTAAAGTGGTTTCATTAAATGACCGGATGAAATGCATTATAAATGCTGGCATAAGAAGATGGAGCAAAGCTCGTTTCATAGCAGCAATAGATCAACATCTTGGCTACTGTAGGAGGTGGCAGCGGGTATTCTGGGTGGGGTGCAGAGGGTACACTGGGTGGGGGTTAATATCCTTGGTAATTGTTACTTGCCCATTTTCTGCGCAGCCTGGCACATGGAGAAACTGGGTTTGTTTTCCTTGGAGCGGAGGAGGCTGAGGGGTGATCTGATGGAGTGGGCAGCACACAGTGGTGCAGCTGGTAGAGCTGCCGCCTCACAGCTTCAGAGACATGAGTTCATCCCGACCTGAGACCTAAGTGCTGTCTGTGTGGAGTTTGCACATTCTCCCCGTTTCCTCCCACATCCCCAAGGCTTGTTTAGTAGAATTCCGTTTATTATTGTCCAAGTGTACCAAGGTGTTTTGTTGCATGCTATCCAGTCAGCGAAAACAGTGTACAGAGCATAACAGTGTTTGAGGCTGAAGAAGGGCTTCGACCCGAAATGTAATCTATTCCTTTTCTTTAGAGATGCTGCCTGACCCGCTGAGTTACTTCAGCATTTTGTGTCTATCTCCGGGAATACACCAGAATCTGCAGTTCCTTCCTACGCTTACAGGATATAACGTATAGTGCAAGATAAAGTCCGATTAAAGATTGTTTGACGATCCCCAATGAGGTAGATGGGAGGTCAGGACTGTTCTCTGGTTGTGGTAGGATGGTTCAGTTGCCTTATAACAGCTGGGAAGAAACTGTCCCTGAATCTGGAGGTGTGTGTCTTCAAACTTCTGCACCTCTTGCCTGATGGGAGAGAGGAGAAGAGGGAGTGATTGGGGTTAGATTGGTCCTTGTTAATGCTGGTGGCCTTGCCGAGGCAACGCGAAGTGCTGCGTCCACAACTATGCAATTTTAAACGGTGGTAGGTTAATTGGCCTCTGTAAACTGCCCCAAATATGTCGGCAGTGGATAAGAAAGTAGAATAACATCGAACTGGTGTGAATGGATGATTGATGGTCGGTGTGGACTCGGTGGGCCGAAGGGCCTGTTTCCCTGCTGCACCGCTAAACTAAACAAAACAGGTTTACGATACGATACGAAAGAACTTTATTTATTCCAGGAGGGAAATTGATCTGACAACAGTCATAAAAACACAAGATAGATGATGAAACATGTTCAGGGTAAGAGGTAAGAGGTTTAGCGGGGGATCTGAGAAAGGGTTTGTTCCCCAGAGCGCAGTTGGAATCTGGAACACACTGCCTGAGGAATGGTGCAAGGATAGACCCTCAAGACATTGAAACAGTGTTTAGACAAGCAGATTATTTTGCCAAGGCATGGGAAGGCTGCGGACCAAGTGTTGGTAAATGGGACTGGTGTCTATGGACATGGTGGGCAGCCACTCCTTGTTCTCCAGCTTAACCTCGGTCACTAATGCGTTCCAAGAGAGCCTTCATCACGACATCACTGGGGGAACAGAGGGGAAATAAAAAATACACATTCCCCCGAATGAACTGGGTGGAATCGAGTTCTCAACTCCACAGAGTGTAAAGCCAGAAGGAATTTTTGGGTTTTTTTCCAAATTGCAATTCGCAGCTGGAAACCATGGGACTCATTTCAAGGACATAATCTGGGCAACGCTACCAAGTCCACATTCATAGCCCGTCCCTAGTTGAAAGCATTGAGAATCGACTCAGTGAGACAGGAGATACAAAGACTGATAAAGACCAGAGCATATAGCAATACCTCCTTGGAAGAACGTTAATTACCCAGTTGCGATTTAATTACAAATCGACAACTTTCCTGCTCAAATTATCGGTACAAAATCTGAAACATAAATGTTAGGGATACTGTCAGGTCATTGGGAATATTTCACGACAGGCGATCAAACTTTGAGTCCGAACTGATGTAGTCACCTATTTCAGAGTCAAGAGATTCATGAGTTTCGTTTAGTTTCGTTTAGAGATACAGCGCGGAAACAGGCCCTTCGGCCCAACGAGTCCGCCCCGACAAGCGATCCCCGCACACTAACGCTATCCTACACACACTAGGGACAATTTACATTTATACCAAGCTAATTAACCTACAAACCTGCACGTCTTTGGAGTGTGGGAGGAAACCGAAGATCTCTGAGAAAACCCACGCAGGTCCCAGGGAGAACGTACAAACTCCGCACAGACAGCGTCCGTAGTCAGGATCGAACCCGGGTCTCCGGTGTTGTAAGGAAGCAACTATACCGCTGCGTCACCGTGCCAACATAAATAATGTTATTATTCAGATCACGCCATTAATTCTCATCTCCTGGATAACATGCACCAGTTCTGGGGTACCAACTATTTCCCATGTTCACCACTAAGACATGCCAGATGTGTATCATGAATATGATGGAAAATGCGGGCGCTGTCTTAATGATAGGTTTAGTATCCCACGAATGCAACCATGACTCAACAACCAAACCACATGTGCTGCAGTGACGTTCAGCTGAATAGAAGCTGCAACTGCGAGAATAGGGAGGTGTGTATGAAAAGAACAAGCTCACAACACCAGCTTGGATTACTGAAGTCTGCAACCGAATGTAACGAACGTAACGCATCAAATGGGAGCTCGCAAGATCTCCTCTTTATTCCTGAGTCGGTTCTTGGTTTGCATTAAGTCCGAACGCTTCCGACAAATTTCCCAAAGCAGGAACATCTTTGCTGTTACCAGAAACCGCACACAGGAATCCAATGATGTGTCACATGGTGGCATGTGGTTCCATCCACACGCAAATCGCATTCTTGCAATATTAGGTGCCTGAGAATACTCATCCAATGGAGAAGCAAACTTGGCGACTGACTGCACAAAGGAAAAGATTGAATCACAATGACTTTTTTTTATTATGGGTAACAAACGTGTTCGCTTTCCTAGCCATCCTCATTTGGTAGCTACCACACTCTATCTAGTCATTGCTCGCTGATAACAGCTGAGAAGAAATTGTCCCTGCACACCTCCAGATTCAGGGACAGTTTCTTCCCAGTTGTTATCGGGCAACTGAACCATCCCCTCACCAGCTAGAGAGCGGTCCTGACCTCCCATCTACCTCATTGGAGACCCTCAGACTATCTTTAATGGGACTATACTGGACTTTATATTGCAGTAAACATCATTCCCTTTATCCTGTAACTGTACACTGTGGACGGCTCGATTGCAATCATCTTTTCACTGACTGCATAGCACGCAACAAAAACGTTTTTCACTGTACCTTGGTACACGTGACAATAATAAACTCAACTCAACTAAACTAAGATGCTTCTTGACCCCTGAGTTACTCCAACATATTCGGGCTAATCCAAATTTGGTCGCTTTGGTTGGTGGAGGATCATATTTCTTGACAAGTACCAGTGTTGACAGGAAATTCGAAGTAAAGTCCATCTGCATAATTTGTTCTTCTGAAGCCTGCCATATTGACTTGTGTGGTAAAGACATGGCTCTGGTTTACCTTGGTCTGGATCAATATCTAATATCCAAACTAGATTCCTTTACCATCACGCCCATTACAACATATATATATGTGACAATCGTGGGGGAGAAGAATTCGTGGGAGCATGTTTCTTCATGTTTCTTCATCATCTTGTACATTTGAAATGTTTAAAACAAAATAAACATAATTTGAATGTTTAGCATTTGTTTCCATTTACAGTTTCCATTTACAGTAAAGATTTCTGGAGCAATTTCTTGTTCTACATTCGTTTCAATGCCTCGCTTTTTCTGCAGTGACCTTATGGAAGCCAAGGGTTCATCTATGAATCAACTGTGGCCCTTCATGCTGTCGAAATATTTTAAACAAACAAGATTAACAGTAAAATGGAAATGTTCAAACAAAAATAATAGTTTTTCAACTTGGATAATATTAGGCAGGTTTGGTCAGTTTACATCGGTCTTAAATAATTTGTCATAGACCGCAAGCCGGCACATACATATGGAGCAGGCTGGGTGCAGTGTGATAGCCAAGGGTCAGTGTGAGCAATCGGGTGCCGTTCAGACACAACTGTACAGGAAGGTCATGAGAAGAAGTGGGAATGGCAGCGACAGAACTGGATGGGAAAGCGGAAGGTGACGATGGGGAAGCGGAAGGTGACATTGTGACTAAATGATTATATAGTTTAGTTTGGAGGTACAGAGCGGAAACAGGCCCTTCGGCCCACCGAATCTACACCAGCCAACGATCCCCGCACACATTAAACGCTACCCTGCATGCACATTTTACATTTCTACCATGCCAATCAACCTACGAACCTGCACGTCTTTGGAGTGTGGGAGGAAACCGAATATCTTGGAGAAAACCCACGCAGGTCGCGGGGAGAAGGTACAAACTCCGTACAGACAGCGCCCCTAGTCAGGATCGAACCCGGGTCTCTGGCGCTGTGAGGCGGCAACTCTGCCGCTGCGCCCATGTTTAAACCAAAATGGATGCCACAATTATCAGAGTATCCTAACAATTATTAGGACAGCACAGTGGCGCAGCGGTAGAGTTGCTGCCTCACGGCAGCTGAGACCCGGGTTCGATCCTAACTACGGGTGCCGCCTGTACGGAGTTTGTACGTTTCCCCCGTGACCGCGTGGGTTTTCTGCGGGTTCTCCGGTTTCGTCCCACATTCCAAAGAGGTGCAGGTTTGTAGGCTAATCGGCTGTTGTAAATTGTTCCTAGCGTGTGTAGGATAGAACTAGTGTACAGGTTGATTGATGGTCAGCAATGGGCCCAGTACTGATCCCTGAGGCACACCACTAGTCAATAGACAATAGACAGTAGGTGCAGGAGCAGGCCATTCGGCCCTTCGAGCCAGCGTCACCATTCAATGTGATCATGGCTGATCATCCCCAATCAGTACCCCGTTCCTGCCTTCTCCCCATATCCCCTGACTCCGCTATCTTTAAGAGCCCTGTCTAGCTCTCTCTTGAAAGCATCCAGAGAACCTGCCTCCACCGCCCTCTGAGGCAGAGAATTCCACAGACTCACCACTCTCTGTGAGAAAAAGTGTTTCCTCATCTCCGTTCTAAATGGCTTACCCCTTATTCTTAAACTGTGGCCCGTGGTTCTGGACTCCCCCAACATTGGGAACATGTTTCCTGCCTCTAGTGTGTCCAAGCCCTTAACAATCTTATATGTTTCAATGAGATCCCTTCTCATCCTTCTAAACTCCAGAGTGTACAAGCCCAGCTGCTCCATTCTCTAGTGGCAGGAGTCACTGGCGATGAGTCAATTGCATTCCCCACCTTCCCCTCCATGTATCTCTCCCGCAAGACCAGAAGGACTGGATCACCTTGTGACAACGTACCATGGGTTGGTAGTTCACTGAGGCTTGAAAGAGTGTCTCAGTTCTCTCTCCTGACGTCTCCCTGTTCACAAAGGTGGACGGGCTCCCATCCATCCAGTTGCAAGCAGTGATGAGACAGCATGCTGGTGCTGGAGTCTTTTGGACATTGCTCACAGGCTGTGCGTGGCCTCTGACCCACTTGTAATTTATAACTGGGCTAAATAATGAGGACTCCCAGCTTCAGCGAGGCGGTATTGTCCGAGCAATTGTTGTGCACACCATTTCCCAGTGAAAGGTTAGTTGCCCCGAGAGAGGACTATGATTTTTGTTCCCCCCCCCCCCCACCCTCTCAAATCTTTCAACGCAAAGGAGGGAATAAGTTTTAAATTGACGTGCATTGGTCTGCGTAAATGTTCGGAGAGAGAGAGAGAGATGGAGAGAAGGAGAAGGGGGGGGGTGGAGCAAGAGGGAGAAGGAGAAAGTGAGAAAGAGAGAGAGAGTAGGGGAGACAGATGGGCAGAGAGGGGAGAGGAACATTGAAAGAGAGAGAGAGAGAGAGGAGAGAGAGAGAGAGAGAGAGAGAGAGAGAGATGGAGAAAGGGGGAAATGGAGCGTGCTGGAGAAGGAGAAAGGGAGAGAGAGTACGGGATGAGAGATGTAGGGGGAGAGGGGGAGAGAGAGGGGGAGAGAGAGGGAGATGGAGAGGGAGAGGGAGAGAGGGAGAGAGGGAGAGAGGGAGAGAGGGAGAGAGGGAGAGAGGGGGAGAGGGGGAGAGGGGGAGAGGGGGAGAGGGGGGAGAGTGAGAGGGAGAGGGAGAGGGAGAGGGAGAGGGAGAGGGAGAGGGAGAGGGGGAGAGAGGGAGAGGGAGAGAGGGAGAGAGGGAGAGAGGGAGAGGGAGAGGGAGAGGGAGAGGGAGAGGGAGAGGGAGGTTCCCGGGAAGATAAGCATTTAAGATTGTGACTCTTCAGAATTCTATCTTTAACCCACCTCCCTGCAAATTCATTGCACTGTGCTAAATCTTCCTTGTACCCTTGCAATGTACCCTTGCAATGACCCACCGAAACCGGGTAAATGCCCAAACTATGGCAGAATGCCAGCGGGAATTCAAACCTCAATGAGGTTTGTTTTGAAAGACACAGAGTGCTGGAGTAACTCAGCGGGTCAGGCAGCATCTGTGGAGAACATGGATAGGTGGCGTTTCACAGAGTGCTGGAGTAACTCAGCGGGTCAGGCAGCATCTGTGGAGAACATGGATAGGTGACGTTTCACAGAGTGCTGGAGTAACTCAGCGGGTCAGGCAGCATCTGTGGAGAACATGGATAGGTGACGTTTCACAGAGTGCTGGAGTAACTCAGCGGGTCAGGCAGCATCTGTGGAGAACACGGATAGGTGACGTTTCACAGAGTGCTGGAGTAACTCAGCGGGTCAGGCAGCATCTGTGGAGAACATGGATAGGTGACGTTTCACAGAGTGCTGGAGTAACTCAGCGGGTCAGGCAGCATCTGTGGAGAGAAGGAGTGGGTGACGTTTCACAGAGTGCTGGAGTAACTCAGCGGGTCAGGCAACATCTATGGGGAACATGGATAGGTGACGTTTCACAGAGTGCTGGAGTAACTCAGCGGGTCAGGCAGCATCTGTGGAGAACATGGATAGGTGACATTTCACAGAGTGCTGGAATAACTCAGCGGGTCAGGCAGCATCTGTGGAGAACATAGATAGGTGACGTTTCACAGAGTGCTGGAGTAACTCAGTGGGTCAGGCAGCATCTCTGGAGAACATGGATAGGTGACGTTTCACAGAGTGCTGGAGTAACTCAGCGGGTCAGGCAACATCTGTGGAGCATCTCGAGGTGTCTTTATCTTCAGAAATAAAGTTTAGTTCATAAGTTCACAAGTTCTAGGAGCAGAACTAGGCCATTCGGCCCATCAAGTCTACTCCACCATTTAATCATAGTTGATCTATCTCTTCCTCCTAACCCCATTCTCCTGCCTTCTCCCCATACCCCTAACACCCGTACTAATCAACAATCTGCCCATCTCCACTTTAAAAATATCCATTGACTCGGCCTCCACAGCCATCTGAATTCCACAGATTCACCACCCTCAGACAAAAAAAAATCCTCATCTCATTCCTAAAGGTACGTCCTTTTTTATTCTGGGGCTGTGCCCTCTGGTCCAAGACTCTCCCACTAGTGGAAACATCCTCTCCACATCCACTCTATCCAGGCCTTTCACTATTTTCGGTAATGTGTGGGATTCTCTGCCACAGAAGGGATGCCAATTCACTGGATGTTTTCAAGAGAGGGTTAGATTTAGCTCTTAGGGCAAATGGAATCTAGGGATATGGGGAGAAAACAGGAACGGGGTACTGATTTCAGATGATCAGCCATGATCATATCGAAGGGCGGTGCTGGCATGAAGGGCCTACTCCTGCACCTATTTTTCTCTTTCGATGTTTCTGAGTTTCAATGAAGTCCCCCTCCTCCTCTCGAGAGTTTAGAGAGCAAAGTGGCAGGGGGCATGAAGGGTTAATCTAATTCACCAGAGAAAGATGACATGTCAGTGCGGAATATGGGAGATTCCTGCCAATCCCACCAGCAGTGGGATAAATTTGTCCATGCAAGGGGAAGTCTATCCCAGTGAAGTTATTTCAGTGGATGCATAGCACCGCGTGGCAGCTTCTCCCTGAATACGCTATTGTGTGTAAGGATTGGAATCAGTGTTAATTACATCAATTAGTTACAATGGATGTGTAATAAATAGCGACTTAGTGTCTGACTTCCTGCTGTGGGCCTGAGATTAATTCAGGCTCTCAGATGGGACTGAAAGCAGTGATAGACAATCCATTAAACCCGAAATGCCACACATCCTACCCATGAAGATTTGCATTAGACACCCGTGGCTGTGCAGAATTGTCCTGATTGTTTCCACTGGCTATTTGTCGTGCATTTAAGCCGCGAGTCTTTTTAACAGAAAGTGCACTGGTTGAGAAATGCGTGGTGCCTGGGGATTATCAATGGCTCTGCCACCGTTGCCATGGGCGAGAATCTCAGGAGCTCTAGCATGCAAAGTGATGAGCAGGGCAGCAGTGGGGCTGGGACATACAAGGTAAGCTGTTTTTATCGAACATTTCAACAGGCAGACAGAGTTAATTACGACCGGCTGAAGGAGCTTGTAGAGAAACAATCACCACCTTGACACTTTGCCTCGAATGCAGCAAAATTACTTCCGTGGATGAGTCCAAATTGGCTGCAAAAGGCCCTCTGCGGTGAAAATGAGGTCTAGGGTTTGGAAAAGGGGGAATATCCGTCTTTCCCACAGTCCCGTATCCGTCCCCGTGACATGGAGTGAACATGGGAGGTCGGGGGGTGGGGTGAGGAGAGATGGGGGGGGATGAGAGAGAGAGAGAGAGTTGTGGGGAGGGTTGGTGGTGACTACAACTGGATGAATCTGTATGTTATATCAGCCAAGGCCCGATTAACCGCGAACCGAACTTGTACCACAGACGTCTATCTGATATCGGTGTGTCAAAGCAATCCAAATTACATGACATACTCCCGCTACAAGAATCACTCTTCTTCTTCTGTCGTGTGTCTTTTAGACCTGCAGCTCCGTTGAGGCGAGCCAGGCCAACGTGTCATCGTCCAGGTCAATCAGACCTCGTTCACCATTCGGTGGCCGGTGTTTGGGGCAACTGGTGACGATGTGCTCCACTGTGTCTGTGTTGGGTCCCCACACTCGCAGGAGGCACTCGCTGTCCACGAGGCCCCACCTCTTCATCGCTACTCCATAGCGTCCGATGCCTGTCCTCAAGCGGTTGAGGGTTGTCCACTGCTTTCGGGGGCAGGTCCTGGCCAGGGACGTCCATGGGGTCATCGATGTACTGGTGTAGCCTAGATGGTTCCACTGACTTCCACTGGTCTCTCCATCTCGTCTTGACCCAGGCAGCCTTAGAAGCGTCAGCCGGTGTTGTGCAGAGCAGCTCTTGGGCTTGCGTGGCAAAGGGGTGCCGTGACTTGAGGCGCACTCGTGAGCAAGTGACTCTGTCAGATTCCCTGAGATGGTACCATATCCCAGCTGAATGAAACAGATTTATATCAAACCTCAGCCCAAGACAATATTTAAAGTAAAAACTCCTCTGGCTCTATGAAGATCTCCCCTCACCTGTAGCGATTACTGCGGGACTAACACCTATTTAGTAGCAGGTAGACAAAAGTGCTGGAGAAACTCAGCGGGTGAGGCAGCATCTATGGAGTGAAGGAAATGGGCAACGTTTCGGGCCGAAACGATGCCTATTTCCTTCGCTCCATAGATGCTGCCTCACCTGCTGAGTTTCTCCAGCACTTTTGTCTACCTTCGATTTTCCAGCATCTGCAGTTCCTTCTTGAACCTATTTAGTAGCATTTGGCTGATGAATGGACACTCGGATACGCAGGTTACAACGCTACCTGGTGAGCTGTGTGCGTTTCACTGCATTTTGGTCTTGTTCATACGTGATAGGAGTGGAATTAGGCCATTCGGCCCATCAAGTCTACTCTGCCATTCAATCATGGCTGATCTATCTCTTCCTCCTGACCCCATTCTCCTGCCTTCTTCCCACAACCCCTGACCCCCATACTAATCAAGAATCTATCTCTGACTTTAAAATATCCATTGACTTGGCCTCCACGGCCTTCTGTGGCTATGAATTCCACAGATTCACCACCATCTGACTGAATAAATTCCTCCTCATCTTCCTAAAGGAACATCCTTTAATTCTGAGGCTATGACCTCTAGTCCTGGACTCCCCTATTAGTGGAAGCATCCTCTCCACGTCCACTCTATCCAGGCCTTTCACAATTCAGTACATTTCAATGAGGTCCCCCCTCATTCTTCTAAACTCCAGCGAGTACAGGCCAGTGCCGTCAAATGCTCACCCTATGTTTACCCACTCATTCCTGGTGTGTTAACCCACTCATTCACAGGGACCGCACTGATACGAATGGTTTAATTCCTTTATCTAGTCCAGACACCAGCAAAAAATAGACGGTCTCATTTCTGGCTTGAAACCTACGAGTGGAGTGGGAAAGAATGCTATTTGAAAGTCCCTGTGGCCTTTGGAATCTCACAATTTAATAATTTAGTAATTGCGTGTACTGTGAGCCAAGCAGTGGCGTTCCCAGTGTAAATTCTTACTCACAGCAGCACAACAGATATGAAAACACAGCACTCTGTAAACACCATAATAAAGAAAAAAAGTTAAATTATATTAAAAATAACAAAGAATTTTCTTGCAAAGACAAAAAGAATGTTCCCAAGTCCCTAGTGTAATCGAGGCAGTTCGGAGTTTAGTTGGAGCTTGCAGTGTTTAATAGCCTGATGGCTGTGGGGAAGAGGCTGTACCTGAACGTTACAGTTTTCAGGCTCCTGTACCTTTCTTCCAATGGTAGGAGTGAAATCAAGGCAGGAAAAAGACTGCAAAGAAAAACCAAGAGAGGGTTATGTGGGCAGCGCAGTGCCCGAGCCACTGCCTCACAGATCCAGTTCAATCCCACCTTGGTGCTGCCCGTGTGGAGCTTGCACGTTCTCACTGCGACCCTGTGGGTTTCCTCCCACTTCCCAAAGACGTGTGGTTTTAGAAACATAGAAAATGGGTGCAGGAGTAGGCCTTTTGGCCCTTCCAGCCAGCACACCGCCATTCAATATGGTCGTGGCTGATCATCCAAAATCAGTACCATCTTCCTGCTTTTTCCCCCCATATCCCTTGATTCCGTTAGCACCAAGAGCTATATCTAACTCTCTCTTGAAAACATCCAAAGAATTGGCCTCCACTGCCTTCTGTGGCAGAGAATTCCACAGATTCACAACTCTCTGGGTGAAAACGTTTTTCCTCATCTCAATCCTAAATGGCCGACCCCTTATTCTTAAACTGTGAATTTGTAGGTTAATTGGCTTCTGTTAGTTGCCCCTCATGTGTCAGGAGTGGATGAGAAAGTGGGATAACATACAGTGCATTCAGAAAGTATTCAGACCCCTTCACTTTTTCCACATTTTGTTACGTTACATCCTTATTCTAAAATGGATTTTTTTATCACCAATCTACACACAATACCCCATAATACAAAAGCGAAAACAGGTGTTTAGAAATGTTTGCAAAGTAATTTAAAAGAAATCACTGAAATATCACATTTACATAAGTATTCAGACCCTTTACTCTGTACTTTGTTGAGGCACATTTGGCAGTGATTACAGCCTCAAGTCTTGGGTATGACGCTACAAGCTTGGCACACCTGTATTTGGGTAATTTCTCCCATTCTACTCTGCAGATCCTCTCAAGCTCTGTCAAGTTGGCTGGGAAGCGTCGATGCACAGCTATTTCCAGGTCCCTCCAGAGATGTTTGATCGGGTTCAAGTCCGGGCTCTGGCTGGGCCACTCAAGGACATTCGCAGACTTGTCACGAAGCCACTCCTGCATTGTCTTGGCTGTGTGCTTAGGGTCATTGTCCTGTTGGAAGGTGAACCTCCGCCCCAGTCTGAGGTCCAGAACGCCCTGGAGCAGGTTTTCATCAAGGATCTCCCTGTACATTGCTCCGTTCATCTTTCCCTCGATCCTGACTAGTCTCCCAGTTCTTGCTGCTGAAAAACCCCCACAGCATGATGCTGCCACCACCATGCTTCACTGTAGGTATTTGTATTGGCCAGGTGATGGTTTCCTCCAGACATGACGCTTGGCATTCAGGCCAAAGAGTTCAATCTTGGTTTCATCAGACCAGAGATAACAACCCTTTTGGCAAACTCCAAGCGGGCTGTCATGTGCCTTTTACTGAGGAGTGGCTTCTGTCCGGCCACTCTACCATAAAGGCCTGAGTCATGCCACAGATATAGTTGTCCTTCCAGAAGGTTCTCCCATCTCCACAGAGGAACTCTGGAGCTCTGTCAGAGTGACCATCGGGTTCTTGGTCACCTCACTGACCAAGGCCTTTCTCCCCCGATTGCTCAGTTTGGCCGGGCGGCCAGCTCTATGAAGAGTCCTGGTGGTTCCAAAGTTCTTCCGTTTAAGAATGACGGAGGCCACTGTGCTCTTCGGGACCTGCAATACTGCAAAAATTGCTTTATACCCTTCTCCAGATCAGTGTCTCGACACAATCCTGTCTCGGAGGTCTACGGACAATTCCTTTGTCTTCGTGGCTTGGTTTTTGCTCTGACATGCACTGTCAACTGTGGGACCTTATATAGACAGGTGTGTGCCTTTCCAAATCATGTCCAATCAATTAAATTTACCACTGGTGGACTCCCAATCAAGTTGTAGAAACATCTCAAGGATAATCAATGGAAACAGGATGAACCTAAGCTCAATTTTGAGTGTCATAGCAAAGGGTCTGAATACTTATGTAAATGTGATATTTCAGTTATTTATTTTTAATTACTTTGCAAAAATTTCTAAACACATGTTTTCGCTTCTTCATTCTGGGGTATTGTGTGTAGATTGTGTGGGGGAAAAAATTAATCCATTTTAAAATAAGGCTGTAACGTAGCAAAATGTGGAAAAAGTGAAGGGGTCTGAATACTTTCTGAATGCACTGTAGAACTAGTGTGAACGGGTGATCAATGATCGGTGTGGACTCAGTGGGCTGACGGGCCTGGTTCTATGCTGCATCTCTAAATGAAAGACATCACACACCAACCATTTCTCATTCTCTTCAGATAGACACAAAATGCTGGAATAACTCAGCGGGACAGGCAACATCTCTGGAGAGAAGGATTGGGTGACGTTTCGGGTCGAGACCCTTCTTCAGACTGAATGGGTGACGTTTCGGGTCGAGACCCTTCTTCAGAGTCTTGCACTTCATCTCCATATAAGTGTTACTGTATCTATTGAACTTTCAACCCACCTCTATAGATGCAGGAAAAAATATGTAAATGCATGAAAATATATTATATCAACTTTTACAAATAGATAATATTATGAAATTGTAAACTGAAAGTGGGTCAACGTTAAAATTTAATTCACCTTGATGGAGCCTACAAGATAGATTGTGTTTTGGCTTGTTAGAAAGGCATGTTGTAATCCGTGGAGCATTAGTTAGTCAGTTTACAACAAATTATGCTGCCTTTAAAATGGCCCCCACTGGTTTGAAAAGAGTTAATGATTCATTGCAACAGTGTGAGTGAAAGCTGGTGTAAAGCAAACCGCAGATATAGCTTAGCTGGTGACCAGCCAAAGCAGAGGTTGTTTTTTTTTAAATCCTGTTTTTTCTGGTAATTGTTATCGTTTGGCAATGAACGATAGATTGGTTGTGAGGAATCAAGTCATCCAGATGGGTCACAAATGTGGTTTCAGAGACTCGGTGATATCCACACAATACTCTTGTTTCTTGACACCGAGATCATTTGCAAGAGCCTAATTTTCTGTGGTCCTACGGTTGAGTAAATTAGCACATAGAACATAGAACCGCACAGCACAGGAACAGGCCCTTCAGCCCACAATGTCTGTGCCGAACATGATGCCATGTTAAACTAATCTCCTCTGCCTGTGCATGATCGATGTCCCTCCATTCCCTGCATATCCATGTACCTATCCAAAAGCCTCTTAAACGCCACTGTCACAGCTGCCTCCATCCACCACCCTCTATGTTTTTGTTTTAAAACTTGCCCCACACATCTTCTCCTTAGTCTTTGACATTTCCACCATCTTTAGATGATCACCTCTGAAGCCCAACCACACAGGTTAAGGGTTTGGAGCAAAAAGAAAATGGAGGCTTGATCAAACTTTGAGACGTTAAGAGGAAGGTGGCTAGATAGCATTTCTACTGGACGGAGAGACTAAAATAAAGGCTGAACTTTGAAATCACTTCTTCACACCGAGCTGAGGGTTAGGTGGGGGAGGGAAGGGTGGGTCTGAACTGGGAGGTCTGGAAACAGAACTGGATCCACATGGGACGAGATGGAGGCGAAGGGGGAACCTCATTGAAACTTACCGAATAGTGAAAGGCCTGGATAGAGTGGATGTGGAGAGGATGTTTCCACTGGTGGGAGAGTCCAGGACCAGAGGCCACAGCCTCAGAATAAAAGGACGTACCTTTAGAAAGGAGATGAGAAGGAATTTCTTTAGTGGTGAATCTGTGGAATACATTGCCTCAGAAGACTGTGGAGGCCGTCAATGGATATTTTTAAGGTGGAGATTGACAAATTCTTGATTAGTACGGGTGTCAGGGGTTTTGGGGAGAAGGCAGGAGAATGGGGTTGAGAGGGAAATATAGATCAGCCATGATTGAATGGTAGACTCGATGGGCCGAATGGTCGAATCCTGCTCCGATAACTAATGAAGGCAAGTATTGAATCTTTTTATTTTCATGTTTTATTTTCCTGATTGGATTAAATCGCCTCTTTTCCCTGGAGGAGGCTCACAACGTTTAAAAAGTGGCTTTGTTCCTCAGATTTATGGGTCTGGATCACAAATAAACATTCATTACTTGGACGTGTGTTTAAGCATTTACTTAGAAAGCCAAGGATATACTCCAGTGAGTGAGTCAGCAAATGAATGATACTTAAGTGAGTCAGCAAATGAATGAATTCTGTACAGTACAATACAGTACACCTAGCACATAACCAGGGTGCCACGAAGTGAGAACATTACCATGGCGGCCTTTCGTTAGCTACATGCTTACAGTATCGCCAATGCTATTTTACAATCAGCTTCTGAGCGAGGGAACCACCAGGCTTGCATTACATTTTAAGACACAAATTGCTGGAGTAACTCAGCGGGTCAGGCAGCATTCCCGGAGAACATGGGCAGGTGACGTTTTGGGTCGGGACCCTTTTTCACACTGAAGCAAGTCAGGTCACTTTGTGTCTTATTTTGTAAACCAGCACCTGCAGTTCCTTGTGTCTACATCTCGCCTTAAGAACCTGATGGTTGTTGGGAAGAAGCTATTCCCGAACTTGGATTGATGGATAAAGGAGTAGGAAAGAACTGCAGATGCTGGTTTAAATCGAAGATAGACACAAAATGCTGGAGTAACTCAGCGGGACAGGCAGCATCTCTGGAGAGAAGGATTGGAGAAAGGGTCTGAAGAAGGGTCTCGATCTCGACCCGAAACGTCACCCTTTCCTTCTTTCCCTCGGGATGTCACTCCCTCGGGAGAGTCCCCTAACTTGTGCACTCAGTGGGAACTGAACCCATGACCTTCTCATTCAGCGAGGCGTGCTTAGAACTGGGTTAGATCTTGGGCTCAGCTTAGATCTGGCACAAGGTTCAGCTGCCTTTGTGGGCCAAATGGGCGCCAGATTAATCTCCCTAGCCACATAGAGCACCTGAGCACCTCCATGTCTCCTTGGATACACTTTTTGTGTATGGCCTCCCGCGGCCGCCTCCACCAGCACCAAGTCAGATCCCAGGGATCTGAAACCTTCATGCGTTTAAAGAACTTTAGCCCTCCCCCCCCCCCCCCCCCCCCCGCCGGTGTAAAAACGGCAATGCAGACCCATAGGGTCTTAAAGGGACTCTGAAAATGGCTATGAAACAGCAGCCTACAATTGTAAACAGTGGCCGGAGGAATATTTACTGCAGGGCGAAAAGGGGGGGGAGGGGAAACAATGTTTTAAAACCCGGTCTGGCCTCAAAAGGCGCAGATCTGTGTAGAGACAGATCGTACATAGACAATCACAGAGGCACCCAAAGGCAGATGGGTTTCCATATCTTGGAATCACCCACGCAGAAGCTCCACGAATTCAACAGATTAATGAACACTGACGAACATGCAGGCGGATGTCTGTGCTACTACGGAGGGGCGAGTTGTCCTGATCTCTATCGCTTGGAAAAAACAAAGTTTATGGTAGAGTCACTAACTTTATTGGAGTTATTCAGCACACTTCGGGGAAAATGACTGTGTTTGTTATTTTTAACTTTTTACTTAATATCCTCCCTAACTGCAGATCACAATGAGTATTGAGCCAAAGGGTGAACTGGTGTGGGCCCCTAATTGCCAGATTAGACTAGTCTGCAGTGCGACAGTTTACAGATTCCGTTAACTCGGTAACGAATGGATGAAGGAGATTTGAGAAGTCCTGACTCCGAATGCCAAAAGCCAAGCGAATCCCGTTGGGACCATTTCAAACCCGTTTAGCAGATGTTTGGAACTGGCTCTGTTAATGTTTACATTCAATTCTTCATATTCTTGTGAGAAGTCTCTGAGTGATCTACTGGGGAAGACTTCTTGCTGTTTACTGATGGCGCATCTTCCCTGGTGGCCTTCTAATGAAGTGTCCTGCCCATTGCCCTCAGAGGCTACCAGACTGATAGCTTCAAGTTCACAACCAGGGTGGTGATGGCTTTATTGCAGCAAGAAACAGATGGAGGCGAGACTCTGCTCGAGCGCTCCAATGTTCTCTTTCAGCCCTCAATTAGGAAGGACTGGTGGAGGTCTTACCTCAAGGCCGGCTGCGGGAGGCATGAAGGTTGAAGGTGGACCGGGCGCGGAGGAGGAGAGGGCCGACGGCTGCAACGGGTCTCTCTGGTCAGCTGTAGCTGGGACTTAGAATAAAGGGGAGGTCATTTAAGACTGAGGTGAGAAAAAACCTTTTCACCCAGAGAGTTGTGAATGTGTGGAATTCCCTGCCACAGAGGGCAGTGGGGGCCAAGTCACTGGATGGATTTAAGAGAGAGTTAGATAGAGCTCTAGGGGCTAGTGGAGTCAAGGGGATATGGGGAGAAGGCAGGCATGGGTTATTGATAGGGGACAATCAGCCATGATCACAATGAATGGCGGTGCTGGCTCGAAGGGCCGAATGGCCTCCTCCTGCACCTATTTTCTATGTTTCTATGTTTCTATGGACTTGGAAAATGGCGCCAATACCTGGCGACCCTTGCACATACCCCGAGTGGGCTGATTCTGTGCATTATGTACTTAGCGAGGGAGATTGTACGGCAATAATCTTACTGATCTGTATGCAAAAAATAATTTTGCTGTACACGTGTAAATAAAGGAACCATCTGTACTTCACTCTGGTTTGGTTAGCCAGTCAAGTATCACAACTCTTTGGTACACAGCTGAACTGGGCTATGATCCAGCACAGAAACAGACTGATGGGAGAGGGGAGAAGAGGGGGTGGCCAGGGTGCTGCTGGCCTTGCCGAGGCAACGCGAGGTGTCAATGGAGTCAATGGAAGGGAGGTTGGTTTATGGGAAGGTCCACAATTCTCTGCTCTTGTTAATCTCATTTTGTCAATTTCAGTAGTGAAACAGCCTGGGCTAAAACAAGGAACTCATTCAGGACTCCAGGGTCTAACCACCCTCTGAGCACATGGCTGGGGATTCTCAACAAGGGGAACATCTCCTCCGGAAACAACACATTGCATCATCACACCCTGTCCGAACAGAAATACAATGACAAAGTCTTTGAGGTGAACACCTAGTCTGAAATCTATCCGGTGGTTAATAAACCTCACACTCAGAGTCATATTGCGTGGAAACAGGCCCTTCAGCCCAACCTGCCCACACCGGCCAACATGCCCCATCTAAACCAGTCCCACCTGCCTGTGTTTGGCACATATCCCTCTAAACACACCCTATCCATGTACCTGTCTAAATGTTTCCTACACGTTGCGATTGTCCCAGCCTCAACTACCTCCCCCGACAGCTCGTTCCATACACCCACCACCCTGTGTGTAAATTCGTTGCCCCTCGGATTCCTATAAAATCTTTACCCACTCACCTTAACCTTATATCCTCTGGTTCTCGATTTCCACCTACTCTGGGCAAGAGACTCTGCGTCTACCCAATCTATTCTTCTCATGATTTTGTACTCAATTTACAAATGATACCGCAGCCCAATGCAAAGAAAAAGTAAAATAAAGATAGCAGGCAGTGAAACTGTTTGCTACCCAATTTGCAAACCATGCATAGAACATCCAAGTATTTATCATCATGACTGTATCAATGTATCTCTCGTTTTCTTTTGGTTCTATATTAGATCTTGGGATCCTTGAAAACATTTCACAAGCTTGGATGTAACGGTGACCCTTGCTGTTACTCGCGTGGCTTCCCCTTCATCTTGTGGAGAGTGGCCTGGCTATTGATTGCAATGGAAGATCTTGACTAGCGATCTGCCATTGACCAACCACGATGTCACGACAGCCAAAGACAGCACACCAAGACAGCAGACCGAGGGCATTTGGCACGTCTCCAATAACTCTCACCAACTTCTACAGATGCCCCATAGAATGCAAACTGTCGGGGGTTGCATCACGGCTTGGTTTGGGAACAGCTCTGCCCAAATTGCAAGAAATTGCAGCGGGTTGTTGGTGTTTGCAAGTCCATCACACAGACCACACTCCCCCACCATTGACTCCATCTACACTTCACGCTGTCTCGGGGAAAGCAGCCGACACAATCAAATACTTGTCCCGGTCCCACCCCCGGTCATTCCTTCTTCTCCCCGCTCCCGTCCGGCAGAAGGTACAGAAGCTTGAAAGCCCGCACCACCAGACTCAGGAACAGCTTCTTACCCTCTGTTATCGGGCTTCTGAACGGTCCTTCCACAAGCTAGGGTACTGTCCGATTCACCTCGACCCCATTGCGGACATTGGACTTTGTCTCTGGAACTGATGCGCTACGATGTTGAGAACTAGATTCTGCTCTCTGTGTCTTCCCCTTTGCTCCATCTCCCGTGCTTGACTTAGAAAATAGGTGCAGGAGGAGGCCATTCGGCCCTTCGAGCCAGCACCGACATTCATTGTGATCATGGCTGATCGTCCCCTATCAATAACCCGTGCCTGCCTTCTCCCCATATCCCTTGATTCCACTAGCCCCTAGAGCTCTATCTAACTCTCTCTTAAATCCATCCAGTGACTTGGCCTCCACTGCCCTCTGTGGCAGGGAATTCCATAAATTCACAACTCTCTGGGAGAAAAGCTTTTTCTCGCCTCAGTCTTAAATGCCCTCCCCTTTATTCTAAGACTGTGGCCCCTGGTTCTGGACTCGCCCAACATTGGGAACATTTTTCCTGCATCTAGCTTGTCCTGTCCTTTTATAGTTTTATATGTTTCTATAAGATCCCCCCTCATCCAGTGAACTGGATTGTATCAATGTATGGTATTACTGATCTGTTTGAACAAAGCTTTTCACTGTACCTCAGGCCACCTGACAATGATAAACCTGAACCTTTCAGAGACACAACGATGATAATTCACCAGCCACTACTCAGGGAACCAACCGATGCCAACATATCCCATGTGTTACTCCCAGCAAACTGCAGAGCAGGCAAGTAGCTCGCAGCTGTAACAGGAAGTGGTGAGAAAACAATCCATTCTTTTATTGCAGAATCCTGATGGGTTTTATGGAGATGGAAAACTAATAGCAGATGTTACAAGTCAGACCATCCCAAGACCAGGCGGCAAGGCGTTCACTGTTAAGATGGTGCTAAAAAAGACAGGCAGAACAGTGACTGGGGAGCAATTTCAGAGACTCCACTAACGCACTGATGATTTTAATGTATCACAACATCCTGGCTCCACAAACTGGAAGTTGCAATTCAGTCTAAGTAAAGACGCCATGTTTCCAGGTGCTTTTGCCTTTAAATTGTTCGATGTCCTCTCAATTATCCTTAACCACTTGGGCGGCACACGGTGGCGCAGCGGGTAGAGCTGCTGCCTCACAGCACCAGAGACCCAGGTTCAATCCTGACCTCGGGTGCTGTCTGCGTGGAGTTTGCACGTTCTCCAACCGGGTTTCATGGGTGCAACCATGGGTTTCCTCCGGGTGCTCCCGTACCCTCCCACGTCCCAAAGACGTGCGGGTTTGTAGGCTAATTGCCCCCCTGTAAATTGTCCCTAATGTGTTGGGAGTGGATGAGAAAGTGGGATAGCATAGAACTGGAGTGAACAGGTGATAAATGGTCGGAGTGGACTCGGTGGGCCGAAGGGCCTGTTTCCATGCTTCATCTCTGAACTCAACTAACCCCCCCCCCCCCCCCCCCCACTGCCTGCTGATAGAATTGTATCTGTTCCTCAATCTGGCTTGCATTGGAGCAGCTAAAGAAAATGTGAGTTTGGGATGGAGAAATAAATAGAAATGCAATGGGCATTCAGCATTACCATTGTGGACTAAATGGACCAAGGAATCCAATCTGGTTTTGGTTTCTCTACAACATAGGAGGCCACATTATGAAGACAGTACATGAGACTGGAAGTAAAATGGAATGACTACTTCACACAGTGAATGTGTTTGTGTCCATGGATGATGGAAATTGGAAGAGTTATTGTATCTCCTGCAGTTGCATGGGAAGTTTTTTACTGAAGAGAGACACAAAAAGCTGGAGTAACTCAGCGGGTCAGACAGCATCTCTGGGGAAAAGGAATAGGTGACATTTTGGGTCGAGACCTTTCTTCAGGCTTTCGTTAGTGAGATCCAGCAAGGAGATAGGCCGTTTGGCCCACAGAATCCACGCCGAGTGGGATAACATAGAACTAGTCTGAACGGGTTGGTATGGACTCTATTTTTTCACCCCAGGGTAGGGGCAATAAGAACTAGAAGGCATTGGGGAAAATCTGCATTGATAGTAATGCAGGGAGAATTAAAAAATTGAATTAGTGTAGGACTAGTGAAGGACTTTAAGAACCAGAGGACATACATTTAAGTGGTGAAGAGAAAGATTTAACAGGATCCTGAGGGGCAATGTTATCACACAAAGGGTGGTGGGTGTATGGAACGAGCTGCCGGCGGAGGTAGTTGAGGCTGGGACTATCCCAACGTTTAAAACACATTTGGACAGGTACATGAATCGGAATGGTTTAGGATATGGGCCAGGTGTGGGGAAATGGGACCAGCTTGGATGGGTCACATTGGGCGGCATGGATGAGTTGGGCTGAAGGGCCTGTTTCCGTGCTGACTAACCCCACATCCCTTGATTTCCCCCAATATCAGAAATCGATCGATCTCTCTCCCAGAGGATGAGGACCACTTTGTTTGCCTGCCACGGCAACCGGTCTATACACGGCAGCAAAGGATTCTTCATGTTATGAACCAAATGCATGGTTTAAATTACAACCACATCTTTTTGTGGATCCCACAACTTAAAAAAAAATCTGATTAAAGAAAGGGATTATGTCATTTTATGGTCATGGAGCACATTTTGCGGGCCCAAATCTGGGACCTTCATCAGAACCTCAAAAATGAGATTAAAAAATTGGCTCTGGGACTCAGAAATGTCATGGTTGTCTGAAAGGGAGAGACATTGAGATGAGTGGCTTTGCTCTGTGCTATCTGCCACTTTTGTTATGGGGAAGGAAGCGGAGAGAAGTGTGGTAAAGGGGAATTTTAATAGTGTTCAAAATCTTGAAGGGTTTTGATGATTAAATAAGGGCTCTCTTTGGCCAGAGTGACAGTAGGATGAGGAACCGGAGGGGAGATAAAGGGAGATAAAGGAGCATTTTTATCTGCGTGTGGACAGCACAGTGGCCCAGTTTATCTTCACTGACACAATCTCCAAATCACAGCGGTAGAGTTGCTACCTTACAGCCCCAGAGACGAGGGTTCGATCCTGACTACGGGTGCTGTCTGTACGGAGTTTATACACTCTCCCTGCGACAGCGTGGGTTTGCTCCGGTTTCCTCCCAAATTCCAAAGACGTGAAATGTGAAGCAAGAGGAAGGGATATAGCTGGAATGGGACGGGAAGGCGGGTGGCGGGATAACGGGAGAATGTCAACGTTAGGTAATGTCTTGCAAGCGGGCATCCCTCCATTTCCACTTGTTTCCACTGGTGTTTCCATTAGCGGTAGAATCTTGGACCAGCGGCCACAGCATCAGAATAAAAGGACGTTCTTCAGGAAGGAGATGAGGAGAAATGCCTTTAGTCAGAAGGTGTGGAATTCATTGTCACAGAAGGCCATGGAGGCTAAGTCAGTGGATACTTTTCAATGCAGAGATAGATAGATTCTTGATTAGACAATAGACAATAGCCAATAGATAATAGGTGCAGGGGTAGGCCATTTGGCCCTTCGAGCCAGCACCGCCATTCAATGTGATCATGGCTGATCATCCCCAATCAGTTCCTGCCTTCTCCCCATATCCCCTGACTCCGCTATCTTTAAGAGCCCTATCTAGCTCTCTCTTGAAAGCATCCAGAGAACCGGCCTCCACCGCCCTCTGAGGCAGAGAATTCCACTCACCACTCTCCGTGAGAAAAAGTGTTTCCTCGTCTCCGTTCGAAATGGCTTACCCCTTATTCTTAAACTGTGGCCCCTGGTTCTGGACTCCCCCAACATTGGGAACATGTTTCCTGCCTCTAGCGTGTCCAAGCCCTTAACAATTAGTATGGGAGTCAGAGGTTTTGGGGAGAAGGCAGGAGAATGGGGTTGAGAGGGAAAGATAGATCAGCCATGATTGAATGGCGGAGTAGACCTGATGGGCTGAATGGCCTAATTCTGCTCGTATCACTTATGAACATGTGTTAGAGTTTTGATCATATTGACTAAAAATGTACGTCATTTTCAACCCCTGATGAGGATTGAAACCCCAGGCAGATTCTTTCAGCACCACGTCTGCTGTCTGAAGCCACCACGGCCAGAGACTGTCACATTGATCTCCGCAGTCTCTTGGTGTGTCTCACCTCCACGATGTCAGGCAAGCTCAGGCCTCACTGAGCAAACAATGAAGTGTGTGCAAGGTTTCAAGCGTTCGTGTCACAGCTAAATAGCCAAATTTGGCTCCGACTTCAAAATAAAAGATCAAAGCTTACCCCAAGGTAGAAACAGATTCCTTGATCTTTTGATTCAAAAGATTACTCATCAGGAAATTCCCCCAAAGAAACTGAGATGACCCCCAAAAGAATAAAGACTGCGGTCCTCAGGGTAAAATTCCTCCTGCTCAAATCACCTCCATGACAGTTCTTCTTTCTAAGTAGTGCAGGCCCATGAGAAGAAGAACTTGTTCTCAGCTGCGGCTAGAGGGCCAGAATCAGGAGTATATTCTGCGAGGAATTCATGCAATGAAAGATAAATGACAGCCAAGGCAATTTGAGAGCAACAGTTTCTAACTCTTGGTTTTTATGCTGTTGGCCGATGTCAAAACTAGTTAAACAATTTAATCTTGTCGCGTAACATAAGAACAGGAAGATTAAAGCTAACGACCAATTTACTGGCAGACAAAACCAAAGTTGGATTGGAATACCTTGGATGGCACGGTGGCGCAGCGGTAGAGTTGCTGCCTCACAGCGCCAGAGACCCGGGTTCAATCCTGCCCTCGGGTGCTGTCCTGGGATTTCTCTGACATTCGAAAGACGTGCAGGGTTGTACGTTAATTGGCCCTCTGCAAATTGACCCCAGAGTCGGGTTTTTTTAGGGGGGGGGGGTAAATCTGAGTTGATAGTAATGCAGGGAGAATAAATCTCCTCACCTTAAACCCATGTCCTCTGGTTCTTGATTCCCCTGGGTAAAATACTATGCATTAACCCTATCTAATCCCCTCATGATCTTATTCACCTCTATAAGATCACTCCTCATCATCCTCTTGCGCTCCAAGGAATAAAGTCTTAGCCTGCTCAACCTGTCCCTATAGATCAAGCCCTCGAGTCCTGGCAACATCCTCGTAAATCTTCTCTGCACCATTCCCAGCTTAACAACAACCTCTGGTTCTTGATTCCCCTACTCTGGGCAAAAGACTCTGTGCATTCACCCTATCTATTCCTTCATGATCTTGCACACCTCTATAACATCACCACTCATCCTCCTTCTTGCAGTCCTTCTGATGAAGTTGCTCCAGGTGCTTCTGGAGAGAGAGAGTGTCTCCATGAGGCTCTTTGTTCTTCCTGGTGGTCTTCTTTGAGAACAAATGTTCTGGGCATAACTGGTACCTTTGTGTTACCTGGTATTTTTTCTGTGGCTACTTCTGCAGTGTCCCAATGAAATTGAATGGATCTTTTTCACACTGGGGGATTTTCTGCCTCAGAGGGCGGTGGAGGCCGATTCTCTGGATGCTTTCAAGAGAGAGCTTGATAGGGCTCTTAAAGATAGCGGAGTCAGGGGATATGGGGAGAAGGCAGGAACGGGGTACTGATCGTGGATGATCAGCCATGATCACAGTGAATGGCGGTGCTGGCTCGAAGGGCCGAATGGCCTAATCCTGCATCTATTGTCTATAATCCTTCTGGATCAAAGTGCGCTGAAAACACAAGTGATGTCGCAACTGTCTGCATCTGACACATTAGCACTGTGTCAAATCTGACTGGGAACTAGTGCCACAGAGTCAGAAGATCCAGGTCCCATGGAAAGGGGTCGCAGCTACATCGGAGGTTCTCAAAGACCTATTCCATTGCATGGCAATTTGTTAAACTCCGACGCATGACAAAATATTTCGTCGTTGTCTGGTCAGAAACGAAAACAAGCAAAAGTAATAATTTATTTTACTGAACCAAATGCAGGGATACAAATTAAAACCAGTTATTGAGGTCTACCAGGGTAGGTTCATTTCAGCAACACTGTACAATCCAGGGCACATACTAGTTGCCAAATCTCGTAGGTTTGCTGCTGTGGTTTGTTTTACACTTGGCTGAGGCACATGAGCTTACCCAGTGGCACATGGATAAAGATCACCAATTTACAGAACTAATTCTGACCGGCAATTCATCCCTTTACTAACTAACGTTTTACGGTGCAGATTGACTCCTGATTTGTCAACTGCTCCAGTTTAAAAGTATAGTCGATGTTTTCATCTCCTGCCGAAGTCTCATCTCTCTCTCGCTCTCACTCTCTCTCGGTCCCTTCTACCCCAATCTAATCCTACAAGGTTCTTCATGTTACTCCAATTCCACCCTCCCGTGATCCCCTAATAGTAGCGATTGCCAGGCAAAGCCCTAAGCTTTGGAGTTTCCCTCCTTGAACTAAACCTGTCTGATTGCCTTCTCCACTAAAGCCTCCCTCTCTAACCGAGGTTTAAGTTATCTGTCTCAAAATCATCTTATGCAGCTCAATATCTAATGTGGTCTGATTACACTCATGTGAAGCCTTTCCTGATTGCCTTGCTAGGTTAAAAATTATTTTAGAAATATTAAGTGTGATTTATGTCCAATTAATGCTGTTGTGTATTTGTCTGAGTCTGTGTGTCGGTGATGCTGCTGCAAGCAAGATTTCCATTGTACCTGTATCTCACTGTACTTGTGCAGATGACAATAAAATCAACTTGACTTGACACTGAATGGACTTGGAACAACCTGCGATTATGAAAGACACGATAAAAATAAAGATCTGTCTTTTTTCCCCACATTTCCCCTCCACTAGATAGGTCACTCTCAGTCATAGAGGTTTACAGCATGGATGAGAAAGTGGGATAACATAGAACTAGTGTGAATGGGTGATCGATGGTCGACGTGGGCACATGATCTTTAACATGCTGTATCTCGAGACTCCAAACTCTCCTTATCTAACACATTTGTGTCTCTATTTTTGCCTCTCGCCTTTGTCATTTACTCCGCCCATTTGCCAAGCACCCCCATCCCCCCTCACCTGTATCCACCTATCACTTATCAAACATTGTCCCACTCCCATCTCTCTTTTCCAGCTTTCTCCCCCCTTACTACAACCAGACTGAAGAAGCAAATCATCGCCTGTCCATTCCGTCCCCAGATGCTGGCTCCAGCTGTTCCAAACTCCGCTCGAGTTTAACTCAAGATTCCAGCATCTGCAGTTCCTTGTGTCATCAAACATTAATTGATATTTAATCACTGCCATTAAATAGCTTGTTCCACAGAACATTCGGAGCAAGCCAGATCCACTTCCTGGAACTTACATTTGATTTACAATCTTTTGTCATCTGATTATGATATTATGTTCCCAATTGCTGGCAAGAATAAACAGGGAAATTACAGTTTTTATCTCAGATACCCGAAAAACATTCCCTTTTTTAAAAATGTTTAAGCAGGGATGAGACCTGATGTGCTCAATGCAGACAACTCTGCACTTGGCCGACAGGAGAATTCAAAATAAAACACAGATTTCCACAACAAACGATGGCCATTTTTGGCAACTGGAAAACATCCAGTTTGAAACTTGTTATTAATTTGCAGATGAATGGATAAACATCCATTTCTGCTCGGAACTGATCGCGGAATGCTCTGTATAAAATCCAACTCTCTTCTGCAATCTAGAGATTCCCTTTAATTTAACCCTTTCGGGTATATCCACAACGGGGAAAGCATTTAAGAACTTTTCCTGGATTCCTTCCAATTAATCTTTCCTTCGATAATAAACCCTTCGATAATGTTACTGGAGTTTCATAGAAACATAGAAACATAGAAAATAGGTGCAGGAGGAGGCCATTTGGCCCTTCGAGCCAGCACCGCCATTCATTGTGATCATGGCTGATCATCCACAATCAGTAACCCGTGCCTGCCTTCTCCCCATAATCCCTTGATTCCGCTAGCCCCTAAAGTATCTAACTCTCTTTTAAATCCATCCAGTGAATTGGCCTCCACTGCCTTCTGTGGCAGAGAATTCTACACATTCACAACTCTCTGGGTGAAAACGTTTTTTTCTTATCTCAGTTATAAATGGCCTCCCCTTTATTCTTTGACTGTGGCCCCTGATTCTGGACTCCCCCAACATTGGGAACATTTTTCCTACATCTAGCTTGCCCAGTCCTTTTATAATTTTATACATTTCTATAAGATTCCCTCTCATCCTTCTAAATTCCAGTGAATACAAGCCCAGTCTTTCCAATCTTTCCTCATATGACAGTCCCGCCATCCTGGGATTAACCTTGTGAACCTACGCTGCACTGTCTCAATAGCAGGGATGTCCTTCCTCAAATTAATTTCAGCCGGATAAAGTATAGTGTTGTTACCATTGGAAGCCATGGTTGCCCCCTCTTCCCTTTGCCTCATATGGGAAAATGATTAAACTTTAGTTTAGTTTAGTTTACTGTCACGTGTACCGAGGTACAGTGAAAAGCTTAAAACATTCAATTCCCATACTGGGAGTCCCTGGGTGAAAACCAGGAATCCTATCCAGTAGAGTTGTTTCTGCACCAAAAGACACAAAGTGCTGGAATAACTCAGGAGGTCAGGCAGCATTTCTGGAACACATGGATAGGTGACAAAGGGTCTTAACCCAAAACCTCACCTATCCATGTTCTCCACAGATGCTGCCTGACCCGCTGAGTTACTCCAGCACTCTGTGAAACGTCACCTATCCATGTTCTCCACAGATGCTGCCTGACCCGCTGAGTTACTCCAGCACTCTGTGAAACGTCACCTATCCATGTTCCCCATAGATGCTGCCTGACCCGCTGAGTTACTCCAGCACTCTGTGAAACGTCACCTATCCATGTTCTCCACAGATGCTGCCTGACCCGCTGAGTTACTCCAGCACTCTGTGAAACGTCACCTATCCATGTTCTCCACAGATGCTGCCTGACCTGCTGAGTTACTCCAGCACTCTGTGAAACGTCACCTATCCGTGTTCTCCACAGATGCTGCCTGACCCGCTGAGTTACTCCAGCACTTTGTGTCATTTTATGTCTTAACCAGCATCTGCAGTTCTCTGTTTCTACACTGTTTCGTTTCTACCGTATTCCTACATGTAGAAATAAGGAACTGCAGATGCTGGTTTACACGAAAGGTATACGACGTGCTGGAGTAACTCACTGGATCATGCAACATCTCTGGAGAACATCGATAGGTGACATTTCGGGTCGGGACCCTTCTTCAGACCTGAAACGACACTTATCCCGAGATGCTGCCTGACTTGCTGAGTTACTCCAGCACTTTGGGTCCTTTTTCACATTACTGAATGTTGGACAGTAGAGTCGACACTAACATCGCATGCTCTCTTCACCCATCGTTCTGCCAGAGAGCCGGGGCCAGTATAACCCAACTTTCTTCCACCGATCCTTCTGGCTGCATCAATGTTACTGGAGTTACATAGAAACATAGAAAACAGGTGCAGGAGGAGGCCATTTGGCCCTTCGAGCCAGGTGGTTGAGGCTGTTCATCACAGCAGCCAATGGCTGGGCAAAGGGTCCCTTATACTGAATGTACGAGAGCGGCTCCATCTTGTTCATGTCTGTCCTCATCTCAGTCCCTTTCCACATCAACTCTAGAGGTCATAGTGAGAGATGGACATGGAAACAGGCCCTTCGGCCCACTGAGTCCTGGGCCTTTCCCTCTCAAAAGGCCTCCAGCAGCTGTCTGGGTGGAGTTTGCACATTCTCCCTGTGATTTCTCTGGGTGATCCGGTTTCCTCCCACATCCCAAAGGTTCGTAGGTTAATTGGTTCGCTGTACAATGCCACAGAGAGTGTGGGTGAGGGGTAGAATCTAGGGGAAAGAGGGGCAAAGGTGAGAATAAACAGATGGGATTCATGTAGGATTCGCGTGGGTGGGTGGTTGGTTGGTTAATTAGCCATCTGTAAATTGCCTCGTTAGTGGGAGTGGGTGGAATCTGAGTTGGAAATGCAAGGAGAATGTTTTTTAAATGGGATTAATGTAGGATTAATGTAAATGGGTCGGCACAGACTCAGTGGGCCGAAGGACCTGTTTCCATGCTTATCCCTCACTATGATCTCAGTGCCTCCAGCATATGTTTCACCAGTTGATGTGGAAAGGGTCTGGAAAGACTAATAAAATGTCTGAAGAAGGGTCCCGGCCCAAACCGTCAGCTATCCATGTTCTCCAGAGATGCTGCCTGAGCCGCCGAGTTACTCCAGCACTCTGTGTCTTTTCTTAGAAACATAGAAACATAGAAAATAGGTGCAGGAGGAGGCCATTCGGCCCTTCGAGCCAGCACCGCCATTCATTGTGATCATGGCTGATCGTCCCCAATCAATAACCCGTGCCTGCCTTCTCCCCGTATCCCTTGACTCCACTAGCCCCTAGAGCTCTATCTAACTCTCTCTTAAATCCATCCAGTGATTTGGCCTCCACTGCCCTCTGTGGCAGGGAATTCCACAAATTCACAACTTCACAAATAACAGTATAAGGGACCCTTCATTTCTCACCTCAGTCCCAAATGGCCTCCCCTTTATTGTAAGACTGTGGCCCCCTGGTTCTGGACTCGCCCAACATTGAGAACATTTCCCTGCATCTAGCCTGTCCAGTAAACCAGCATCTGCACTTTTGCTTGCTTCTGCTACTAACAAAAGGTCAGGCCCACAACATCTCGCAGTTTCACAAACTGACATCGTGTTGATTGCGTGACACAGGAGACGCGTCGCTTCCAAGTGGAAGTTTTTTTTTTGGCAACCTGGCCGAGCCGTGACATATGAGTAACCGCTCCCCGAGCCTCTGGTTCCCAACCACAACGGCGCGGATGCAATAATGGGGTGACCCGAAACAACAGACAACGGAACTGGGGAAAAAACCCCAAAACTGTCCCGCTCCCCAAATTGCCATTTGGATCGTTTAAAAAAAAAAAATTTGATGCGCAAATTGATGGGACTGAATTCTAAACATCCAACACGGTCAACGCTACACGGTCGCCTCGACCACTTGGCCGCCAGTGAAGTTTGAAAGATGATTGCGGTTTGTGTGGCTGGGATAATTCTGAAACTCCCAACCAAGCAAACCTCTATTAATGTCCACCAAACATTTGACTGACACAAAAGAAAAATGCGCGCACTCAAAACGGAGACAAAAAAAAACGAACGACATTTGTCTCCAGATCCTGCAACCTCACTCAATCCTGTCGCCTCTTTAAAGGTGTCACCCTGTCAGCGATGTTAACACTCGTTTTCTCTCGACGTTTGCACTGCGAGATCGAATCTTCTCACTGGCCCCGATTTACTTTCATTAGACCATTCAAGTGGAGTGACCCTAACAGCGGGGTGGTGACGAGAGCCCACTGAATAGAAGCTATGTGCAGCCTCCCCATTCACAGTGGAGCTAATGTTACTGAGTTACCCACCCGCGTCTCCGCACTGTACTGCATCGCCCACTCCTTAATCTCTTCACACGTTTGATTAAAATGGGATACTGTGCAGAAGAGTCCCAACCAGACTGATCCCCAATAGTTCCCAAGTTGAGATCATCGGGCCACCGATATTGAAAGCCAAGGGTTAAATCAGACATTAGTTTCACACAATTTAATCATCCAATATCCTTTATTTAACCACTCAACCAGCCTATCCTGACTGACTATGGTGGGTGCAGGAAGGAGCTGCAGATGCTGGTTTCAACCGAAGATAGACACAAAATGCTGGAGTAACTCAGCGGGACGGGCTGGAGAGAAGGAATGGGTGACGTTTCTGGTCGAGACCCTTCTTCAAACACTCCAGCATGTTGTGTCTATCTCCTTTTTCTTTTTATTCTGTAGTTGTATTTCTGCCCCGTCAAAATCCATCTGCGTTCTCCGATTAGAAATAGCCAAACGCATCTGTTTTCAACGATTTTCTGTCGTTCTCTACCAGCGGGCGGCGGTAGATGCCAATTCTGCCGTTGCCCGCGGCTGAACGGTGTAACACTGCCATCTGTTGGTTTCGGACGGCAGTACAACTTTAAACCACAGCAAAACATAACTGTCACCATGTACATGTTTTCATCACTAAAGAAGCTCCCTCGGGCTGGCTCCTCTGGATGTACGGTAGAAAATCATTGGCTTCACAACATTCGACACGGTAAATTAATTTACACTTGATTTTCGAGATTTGGGGATTTTAGCTGCTTTAAAACCACCCCCCTCCAATAACAACTACTTTCCGATGCTGCCGTCTTGAGAACAAAGAAGTACGAGCGGAAGTTTGATAGAAGTGTGAAAAATAATTCGGCGTTGGAATCAACAGAGATAAACTATTTTTACTGGCTGAAGGTGGCAGATTTCTTACAAAGGCAGCAGGGAGTTCTGATGTAAAATGTGCAAATCGTTGAACAAATGCGTCTGATCCACAGACATTAGACTTGCTGGGCTTCTGGCCCATGGACATTAGACTTGTTAGGCTACTGGATCTTTAAATGTGCCCGTCATGAATGTTCACGGCCTGTGATATCAGCCAGTTACTCCAGACTCCAGACACAATGGGATTCAAAGGTAGACAAAAGTGCTGGAGAAACTCAGCGGGAGCTGCAGCATCTATGGAGCGAAGGAAATAGGCAACGTTTCGGGCCGAAACCTTGGGAAATAGGCAACATTTCGGGCTGAAACCTTGGGAAATAGGCAACGTTTCGGCCCGAAACCCAAGGGTTTCGGCCCGAAACGTTGCCTATTTCCTTCGCTCCATAGATGCTGCTGCACCCGCTGAGTTTCTCCAGCACTTTTGTGTACCTTCGATTTTCCAGCATCTGCAGTTCCTTCTTAAACACAATGGGATTCAACCTGTGCAGAAGAATGGCAGTAACTGATTTCCTCCTTTCTGGCCCGCGGGCAAGTAACACCTGCGGGCGAGATCGTCTAACTTGGCACAGGCCAGGAGAGGAACTGATATCTATCACCCTAGCTCACATCACTCGGTGCGGCCCAGTTACAATCTGGGCCACACAGCACGAGGTCAGAGCACGGCAGCTGTCTCAGCAGAGAAGTTTACAGACTGAGTCCTTCTCGTAAATTCCCAGTTCTTAGTCCAAAACAAACAGAATAAAACGAATAGTGTTCTTTCTCTAAACCAGCGAGTGTGACACGGATTATCCACACATTCACCCATATATATATATATATAACATGGAGATACTGTGTCATTTGGGGGAAATATAAATATAGCCTTAAATATAACTGGCACATCTAAATACAGAGTTTATAAGAACTTGTCTGATACAGAAGCAAATCAAAGTGAACACTTGGATCTTATAGTTTACATGGGACTCCCAAATGATTCATAATCTGATTCATCAGAGTGTTGCCAATCTCTGCAACGCTGTGTCAAGGGTTACAGGCGATGGAATATGTGACCCTTGTGACGTCTGTGGTTATGGCACCAAACGGTGTCAGTGCCCACTGACTTGTTGCAATTATCTCTGTATCTGGCTCTGCCCTCTTTTACATTAACCCTTTGGTCAATGCCGACACCTACAAGTTTCCAGCCCGCTTATACCCTGTGTGATAGTTTACCGTGCTCTACACTGAACATGTCAATGTATCCCCCATGCTGTGTGCTCATTTAAAAAAAGAAGCCAATGTGGATTCAGCAAGGAGCTTGTAGTTGTTATTTTTTTTTAACATAATAGATAATAAATAATAGACAATAGGTGCAGGAGTAGGCCATTCGGCCCTTTGAGCCAGCACCGCCATTCAATGTGATCATGGCTGATCATCCCCAATCAGTACCCCGTTCCTGCCTTCTCCCCATATCCCCTGACTCCGCTATTTTTAAGAGCCCCTATCTAGCTCTCTCTTGAAAGCATCTAGAGAACCGGCCTCCACTGCCCTCTGAGGCAGAGAATTCCACAGACGTGAACTTATAACACAAATCGACTTCAAACATTCAGTACCTAGCAGTATTATGAGCGGTTACATCAAAAGATTGAGAAAAGCATAACATGTAATCTTCCCATGTTATTTTAATAGGGAACGAGATTATAACTGGTTCAGATTAGTTAGGTTCAGGTACAGAGATGTTCAGGCACACCTCCAGATTCAGGGACAGTTTCCTCCAAGCTGTTATCAGGCAATTGAACCGCCCTCTCACCAACTACAGAGCGGTCCTGACCTACCATCTACCTCGAAGGTAGACACAAAATGCTGGAGGAACTCAGCGGGTGAGGCAGCATCTCTGGAGAGAAGCAATGGGCGACGTTTCGGGTCGAGACCCTTCTTCAGACCCGAAACGTCGCCCATTCCTTCTCTCCAGAGATGCTGCCTCAACCGCTGAGTTCCTCCAGCATTTTATATCTACCTTCGATTTGAAACAGCATCTGCAGTTCTTTCTTACTACCATCTACCTCATTCGGGCCGAAACCTTGGAAATAGGCAACATTTCGGGCCGAAACCTTGGGAAATAGGCAACGTTTCGGCCCGAAACCCAAGGGTTTCGGCCCGAAACATTGCCTATTTCCTTCGCTCCATAGATGCTGCTGCACCCGCTGAGTTTCTCCAGCATTTTTGTCTACCTTCGATTTTCCAGCATCTGCAGTTCCTTCTTGAACAATTGATTGTAATCATGTATGATTACAATGATGTCGCTGACTGGAGAGCATGCAGCAAAAAAGCTTTTCACTGTACATCGATACGTAACGATAATAAATTAAACTACTATCTTCACAAGCTAGGAATTATTGGGCAGATTTCTGCAGTTACAATAGAGAGGAGACAGTCTCACCAGTGGGGTGAAATCAGCGTTTCCACAGATGCTGCCTGACCCAGAGTTTCCGCAAGATTCCAGCATTAACACTTCTTGTGTGTTCAGATTAGTTTGTTCTTCGATTAGTTGCTGGTAGAAGGGGCAACAGACATTTCCATACCAATAGCAACTCAATAAATAAATACAATTCCCCCTGACATAAGCAACACGTTATCCTCACGGTAAGACACAGAGTGCTGGAGTAACTCAGCGGGTCAGGCAGCATCTGTGGAGAACATGGATAGGTGACGTTTCACAGAGTGCTGGAGTAACTCAGCGGGTCAGGCAGCATCTGTGGAGAACATGGATAGGTGACGTTTCACAGAGTGCTGGAGTAACTCAGTGGGTCAGGCAGCATCTGTGGAGAACATGGATAGGTGACGTTTCACAGAGTGCTGGAGTAACTCAGCGGGTCAGGCAGCATCTGTGGAGAACATGGATAGGTGACGTTTCACAGAGTGCTGGAGTAACTCAGCGGGTCAGGCAGCATCTGTGGAGAACATGGATAGGTGACGTTTCACAGAGTGCTGGAGTAACTCAGCGGGTCAGGCAGCATCTGTGGAGAACATGGATAGGTGACGTTTCACAGAGTGCTGGAGTAACTCAGCGGGTCGAGCAGCATCTGTGGAGAACATGGATAGATGACCCCGGATTGAGACCCTTCTTCAGACACACATCATCCTCACTGTATGTTGATTCAATGGATGATATTTGATTCACATTTGTTTCTTTTTATAATGTTCCTTTCTTTAATAATGTCCCTGCAGCTGGACTGTCACTTTGTGTTCAGAACCCCTACCTTACATTTGAACACAGAATACGATGGACTAGATGCATCTAAAGGCAGCTCCAATAAAAATGAAAACATTACCGAATGTAAAGATCTCAACTGAAAATGTGGGGTAGCTTAACACAACTAAGTGTAAAATGCGTAAAATGCTCGCGTAAAATGGGAAAGGAGACTTGTTCTGCATTGTGATTACTCAACATGAGCAATAGAGTCGACCGTTCGATATGCTGCCAGGCCCACAGTCAGTATCAAACATCAGGCATGCAATACAACAGCCGGCTGATAGAGGGCGGTGTTTCATACAGTTGATGAACACCAATTGGAGTCAGAGTCATACAGCACGGAAACATGCCCTTTGGCCCAACTTAGCCATGCCGACCAACATGGGTCCCACCTGCCTGTGTTTGGTCCATATGTCTCTAAAGCTATCCTATCCATGTACCTGTCCAATTACTTTTTTAACGTTGTAACTGTACCTGCCTCACCCACCTCCTCTGGCAGCTCGTTCCATATATCCACCACCCTCCTCCGTGCGAAAAAGCTGCCCCTCTGGTTCGTATTAAATCTTTCCCACCTCAACTTAAACTTGTGTCCTCCGGTTCTTGATTCCCGTAAGACCCTGTGCATTTACCCGATCTATTCCTCTCATGAACGTATACACTCCTGCAAGATCACCCCTCATCCTCATGCGCTCCAAGGAATCGAGTCGCGGTCTGCTCAACCTCTCCCTGTAGCTCAGGCCCTCAGTCCTGGCAACATCCTCATAAATCTTTTCTGCGCCTTTTTCAGCGTCACGTCTGTCCTATAACAGGGTGACCAAAACTGAACACAATACTCCAAATGTGGCCTCACCATTTCCTATATTTGTACATCGTGAACAATATTTTTAAGATGGAGGATATTTTCCAGAAAGAAAATCTGAAATTATTATGCGTGACATTTTATTGTAGATGTTTTGTATAAGATCTTTCATGGGTTCCGGGACTAGAATTAGGCCATTCGTCCCATCAAGTCTACTCCGCCATTTAATCATGGCTGGTCTATCTTTCCGTCTCAACCCCATTCTCCTGCCTTCGTCCACAACCCCTGACACCTGTACTCAGTCAGTTTGCTCTCAATTCTATAAAGCAATGAATTGCAGAGTTGTATATGTAGTCCAGTCCACCACACAGACCAAACATGGACTCCACATATACTCAAAAATACAGCCAGCATAATCAAAGACCATGCATGAATACGAAGGCTTGAAAGCACCTACCTCCAGATTCAGGAAGTTTCTTCCCTTTGTTACCAGACTTCTGGGCGGTCACGGTGGTGCAGCGGTAGAGTTGCTGCCTCACAGCGCCAGAGACCCGGGTTCCATCCTCACCACGGCTGCTGTCTGTACGGAGTTTGTACGTTCTCTCCCCGTGACCTGCGTGGGTTTTCACCGAGGTCTTCCGTTTCCTCCCACACTCCAAAGACGTATAGGTTTGTAGGTTAATTGGCTTGGTAAATGTAAAAATTGTCCCGAGTGTGTGTAGGATGGTGTTAATGTGCGGGGTCCCAGTGGGCCGAAGGGCCTGTTTCCGCGCTGTATCTCTAAACGTAACTACTGAAGGGTCCTCCCAAAAGCTAGGATCTTTCAACCTACCTCATTGTGGACATTGGACTATGTATCTGTAACTGGGGAGAAGGCAGAAGAATGGGGTTAGGAGGGAGAGATAAATCAGCTATAGTTGAATGGCGCAGTAGACTTGATGGGCCGAATGGCCGAATTCTACTCCTATTCCTTATGACCTTACAATGCTGAAAAACTATATTCTGCAGTCTGGTATGTTCACTTCGCATTTACCTGTTGTACTTGAGTTTGTCTTTTAGATCTTATAGAAACATATAAAATAATAAAAGGACTGGACAAGCTAGATGCAGGAAAAATGTTCCCAATGTTGGGCGAGTCCAGAACCAGGGGCCACACAGTCTTAGAATAAAGGGGAGGTCATTTAAGACTGAGGTGAGAAAACACTTTTTCTCCCAGAGAGTTGTGAATTTATGGAATTCCCTGCCACAGAGGGCAGTGGAGGCCAAGTCACTGGATGGATTTAAGAGAGAGTTAGATAGAGCTCTAGGGGCTAGTGGAGTCAAGGGATATGGGGAGAAAGCAGGCACGGGTTATTGATAGGGGACGATCAGCCATGATCACAATGAATGGCGGTGCTGGCTCGAAGGGCCGAATGGCCACCTCCTGCACCTATTTTCTATGTTTCTATGTTTCTATGTCTTGATTATATTTATGTCTAGTATCATCTGATTTGACTGGATAGCATGCAAAACAAAAAAGCTTTTCACTGTACCTCAGTAGACGTGACAAAATTAAACCGATGCCAATTCGCCCGGGGGCCAGATTCCCTTTAAACTCACCCGCATCCGTTCCCCGCGCTCTCGAGAAAACTTACCTGGTTCGAGTTTCAGCGCTACCTTTGAAATTTACCCGGGCCTCCTCCAACCCCAGCCAGTTTACGGGAAATTTCATGATGTTACTGTGTAACATTATGTTCATTACTTTATGTTACTGTGTAAGATTGTGACCTTTTCATTCACAAATTCGAAATGTAAAATGTGTTGGAGAATTAATAGAATTACATCCGATAATCCGGAAAAACGTGCTGATCCGCGATGTAGCGCGCTTCATAACCAGTGCACAGTTTCACGTCGTGTTCCTTGCCCTGATAGATGTGAGTATAGGGGGGTTGCACGGAAAAGGTCACCGGGTCATAGGGCTTGACGCACGGAGCCGCTCAATCCATCTGGAGGACATCCGTCACTTCCGGTATATGTTATTAATGCTAGAAACGCGTACTTTCCTACCTGTTAAAAACCGCCAAAATGTTGAATTTTTTCGCTGTAAAAGATTGTGGAAGTTGGGGTAAGTGTGAGAGACATGTTCCCCACTTTAGAATTCCAAAAGTGAAGCGAAATGAAGGTAAAGAGAAGCGACAGCTGAAGGGACAACAGCAGCTAAAGTGCTTGGCGAACATTGGCCGTGCAGATATCGGAATTGGAAATGTTGGGAATTATCGTGTTTGCTCACTACATTTCATCAACAGTAAGGCATTATTTGGTTTTTTTCTTGATTCCTTTGGTATCTAAAAAGTCTCAGACGTGATAAATCTGGCTGTAAATTTTGCTTGTAAAAACCCACTTGAGAACCATGGCGATTTAAAAAATTTACAGCCAGATTTATCCCTTCTGAAACTTTTAGATGCCAAAGGAATCAAGAAAAAAACACAAATAATGCCTTTCTGTTGATGAAATGCAGTGAGCAAACGGCCAATGTTCGCCAAGCACTTTGGCTGTTGTTGTCCCTTCAGCTCTCGCTTCTATCTACCGTCATTTCTACTCACTTTTGGAAATCTGAGGAAGGCTAAATGTCTCTCACGCTTATCCCGATTTCCATAATTATTTACAGCGCAAAAATTGACAATTTCGTCGGGTTTTAACGGGCCCGCTACGCTG